>JAQPPZ010002954.1:1200000-1732216 GCA_028583015.1 Wollemia nobilis
TAGGTATGTGTCATAGGATGGTTGTCACTTATATGTTTTTAGATAATTTGAGAGATTGAGATTGAGGAGCTGAAGGTTATCTTAGATTGGGACCATCAAGAGATCATAATGTCTAATCTGTAAAATTTATTTAAGTTGGATGATAATATATTATATCCACATCCCTGATTGGTTCCTCCTTGTTCTTTTGTAGTTGTGTGCTATAGTTTGTGTCTCCCTGTTGGGTGGTTATTTTTTGGGTCTCTTTCATGTCCTCTTCTCTTGTGGTTGTTTACTTTAGTTTTGGTTAATGGTAGGAACTTGTGTTGAGGTATCTACTTATTATTATTTTTTTTTTTTCATTTCTCTTTGTAAAATTGTGAAAGGTTTGGAGATCTTTTCAAAACCCATCTTCAACTAATCAAAATAATAATATTTTTTTTTTTCAATAAAATATTAAATGTAACAACCATTTTATACACCAATTTATGGACTTAATAACCTCTTTTAACATAAATTTTTATTTTAAAATATTTTCAATGTTAATATGGAGCAAGTCTGACCTGAGTTCTCCCAGAGATGCTCATTGTTTTAGATCTTGTTCTTCCTCTCTTTTCTAAATTATGTTGTTGGACCATATTTTTTCTCGCTCAACTTCTTTTATTGTTTCTCTTGTAGCTGTCTTCGCAAGGCTTTTCCTGTTGTAAAAAGTTAAGTGACCCTCAAAACTATAAATTGTAAAAGTTTCGAAATCTTTTCAAAATCCCTTCTTCCATATTTAAAAATGTGTTTTATTTTTTATTTTTTTAAGGAGAAATGTTACTTTGTTTTCTTTAAAATAATTATTTTTATGGGACCCTATATCAGACCCTAATGGTCATAATGCACACAATTATTGCTACCGTTTCTTCTTCCTATTAGTAGGATGAATAAACAGATAAAAAAATTAGCAAAACCTTCAAACTATGCAGATTCCTGCTTGCTTTGGAAGCTTTGGCCACGTTATTCTACTTATTTAGATCTCTCAACAGACGTATGTATATGGTAGTAGTGAATTTAAAGCAGTTCATGCAAACCATTAGTAACATTTAAATAAACTCACAGACCTCAACGGCTTGGAGTGCTTCTCCTATGTCTATCCCGCTGATGAGGCGAAACAGGTAAACCTAAGTCGCAACGTGTTAAACGTTTAGAAACGTGTCGATTTCATTGGCGATCCAGATAGTATTTATACAGCATGGACGTGCCCTGGAATCATTCAAATCAAATTTCTGTGATTATATTGAATCATTACCAGTGTCTTCAGATTTTGATCAAGTAGTCTTTTCAAGGAAAATGGCGGATCAGTACAACCAGACTAAGGACAGTGCCTCCGAAGCTGCCATGCGAGGGAAAGATTATGGGCAAGAGAAAACCGGTCAAGCTCAACAACAAGCAAAAGTAATAATTTGAGTTTGTATTGCCTTCGTGCTTGTATTGTTTATAACAATCCTTTTGATAATAATGTTTCCTTCTTATTACTGTGGTGGACTTATCTGCTGTTCATTTTCTTCATCCTCCTAAGGGATTGATGGATACTACGAAAGATAAGACCTCCCAGGGATCTCAGACTGTCATGGGTATGGCTCAACAGGCTAAGGAACAAACGGGTTCCATCTTCCAACAGGTACTACTCATTTTTCATATTCTTGTTATAATTTTTTTTTGTTTTAGTTTCGATATATTTATTGTTTTGTTTTGTTTCGACGTCATGGATGTGAATTTTTTACTTATGCAGACCGGGGATACGGTGATTGGGGGTATGCAAAGTGCGATGGAGGGAGTGAAGAGCGCCTTCGGTGGAAATAACAAACCTGAATAACATATAAGTGACCGCTTTATTTTTATTTGTGTGGTTCTTAATGCTACAAATAGACCTATTCAATAAAAGTGATTACTTCAGAGCCCACGCGACTTTGTGGTCTTCATTTTCTTGCCCCCTCGTTTCTTAACACCAACTTTTCACCGTACTTTTAAGGGAAATCATTTTTCCTTTGATGGAATAGAATTTCAACCTACCATAATTTTATTGTTGATTTTATCATGCATTATTGTGCTTTGATGGAATAGAATCTCAACCTACCATAATTTTACTATCACCCAAAGTTATTAGGATAATTAAAGAATTTATATACTATGATTTTGATTATTATTAATGGAGTGAGAAGGCTAGTGATCAACCATGACTTAGGTAATACATTGATAAAACTAAAAATATGAGTCCATATGATTGTTATTTTCCATCAAACATCTTATATTTTTAGACCATATTACATTTATTCAAATTGTATCAAATTGATAATGTATTATGTTGAGTGTTTCTTTATAACTTTATACACCTTTATGGTTTCCTTTGTATTGCTTGATTATATCATGCATTATTATTTGGACAATTCTAGAACCTAAATGTACTATGAGTTTAATTGTTAATAATAGATTAAAAATGTTAGTGATCAATCCTGACTTGAATAAGAATACATATGATAAAACTAAAGATGTGTGGCAAATCACGTGTTTTATATAATATCCCATTCACCATTGTATCATTTTGAACCAAATTAAATTCACCAAATTGCATCTAATCAAACTACATTATAAGATCATTAACTACAACATTTGTAACTCAATTACAATAGTTTCAAACTAGTATAATATATGTGTAAAATCTACTTTTAGGGACAATAACTATGTTACAAATGAATTATATAAGTAGTTCATACTCATATGCATATAAAATATATCATAAATAATGGTAATGCTAAATAAATTTAATGTTGAAATCTTTTTATTTTTGTTCCCTTATGATAAAATACTAATTAATTATAAAAAAATATAAAAAAATACCCACCTAAAAATGTATAGTTGTATTCTAACAAATATATATATTTCCATGGTCTTTGTCATATATGAATTATAGAAGAATATGACATCGAATTAATTGATAAAGTTAAAAATTACCTATGCTAATAAATAAAAAACCATGTAATATCAAAAATAACAATTATACTTTTCAATATAATCACCCCCTATAAAGAAAATTATAATAGTTAAAGTGAAATAAATAAAATAATTATATTCCCTAAATTACAAAATAACACTAAAAATAGATGTAAAATATGGAAAGGTTACTTTAGATACCAAATATTAGTTTGATGAATAATGAGAATTGGTCTCCAACCACTACTAGGAATAGTTGTGGTATTAAGTATAAATACATCTTTAATGTACTAATTCTAATTCCAATAAATACAAAAATACATACTATTAGCTAATACATTATATGAATCATCTTTCAAGTATCACATAAGACCTTGGGATAATACAATTAAATACAATATACAATTTTGATCATGGCCAACAACTCATGTTTAATTGGGGACCATAAAGAGAACTAGTTTATGTCACATATTAAGACCTTTGGATAATATAATTAAATACAATATACAATGTTGATCATGGCCAACAACTGAAATATCATAAATTTTAGCACCTCCTCATGTTCAAAAGTCATAAAGAGAATATTAAATTTTAAAAACACCTTAATAGAAGTTCGCTAGTGCCAATATGGTTAAAATATATTTCAGTAAAGATTTTATCACTTTTGTGAATATGTTTGCAAGTAATTTAATTTCATAAAAATTAAAAGAAGACCTCAAGAATAAGGTATTTGAATCTTGTGCATCTGTTTATCAATGTGCTTAAATTGAGAATGCAAATCAAGTAAATAATTCTAGTTATAAAAAGGTAAAGTATTAGGCTAATTTTAAAAAGACTCAATTTCTCAACAAATATCCTCATCCATGGACCAATTTGAAGAAGATTTAAGTTCTCAGCAAATGTTTGCATTCATAATAGATGCTTTTATTGAAATATCTACTTCCACTCAACAAAGAGAAATAGTATCCTACTACTTGAGCCACTATAAAATGGGTATAAAGCCATCAATAAAATCTACATTTGAGTAGTCCCCATTATAATTAATAGACTCTAGTTGGTTAGTGAATGCTACAATGAAGAATACATTAATATATTAAAGAGATGTTTGGAATTCTTTTAGTGAATTTCATTGTGCTTGAATTAAATACTACCAATAGAAGATATTTCTAATTAGGTGTTGATAGCATAGAGATTACCCACTAGTGACCTATATACAAAAGCATAAGCCACAATATAAGAATAGTTTATCTCAAGATTGAACAAAAAAGAAAAAGGGATAGAATATCCTTGATAATCCTTTATACAAATTCATTATAGTAATTCCAATCCATTTTTAGATAATAAAATATTATATTCTTAGATAATGCCAAGAAATTTAAATTCTAAAAAATAATGATATAGATCCAAGCCTATCATCTCAAACAGGTTGGATATATAGCTTCAAATTCTAAATAATGGAAAATTGAATTCTTATATTTGATACTATAGCTTCATGTGGGTTGAAGTTCAATTGTACTTTTCTAATAGGTTTTACAAGTAGTATTTTCTCCTATCATTCTCATGTATTTAATGAAGTAGTTACTATGTTGTATCAATATAATAATGAACTATATCGTTAACTATATCAATAACATATGAAATATGGATGTTAGGATCCTCCATCCTAACATTATTAGTTAAAAAAAAAATAATCATTTAATTTTATATTATTAACTCATAAAGTGAACCATCACATTTCTTTATAACGTGAACCATCGCGTCTTTTCATAACGTGAACCATCACGTCTCTTCATAATGTGAACCATCACATCTCTTCACTAACGTAGTTTTAGGGTAGATATATATATTAGGTTGGTCATTCACACAAAAAATTCATGAAGAATAATATCTAATTGTTTATTAAATGCATTGGAAGGACCTTCCTACCAGTGAAATATTGATTCTTTATAAAAGTGATTATTTTAATTTAGATGCTATTTTAATTATTTCTTTATTAAAATTGTGCTAGAACCTTTAGGGTTCTACCATTTGGTATCAGAGCCATTTGGGACCCAACCATGTGATATTTTCTCAAATACCTTCATCAAAACACTTGGGACCTTCGTCAAAACACTTTCGTGCATGAGTATGAAATTTGATTTAAGGATATCACCAAAAAAAACATAGTGTTGGATGAAAAGAAATCTATATATTTTTTTATCAATGGATTAAAGGAAGAGATTCAGCTAGAGGTAAAAATGTTCAACCCTAGTAAAATGATGCAGACTATTGGATTGGCCAAATTAGCTGAAGATAAAATCAATGCACAATGTCAATTAGGGAAACCACCTATGGGGAAATATCAAACCACTTACATTACCCCTAAATATACGCATAATGGAAAGGCACAAAGCACTTACACAACCCCCAAAATTAACCCAACCCTACCAATTAAACATCTCAGTTTTGAAGAAATGAAAGAATGAAAAGCAAAAGGTCTCTACTATCATTGTGATGAGAAATTTGTTCGCAATCATCAATGTATTACACCTTCACTATATATTTCAGATGCAACTATTCCTTGTAGTTCTCCCAATGACAAAAATATAATTGAGGTGGACATAGTGAAATATACACCTAAAGATAGCATGAAATATGAAAAATGTGAGGAAGGTAAGGAATATGAGGAAGCCATGGAAGATAATAAATAGGAGGAAGATGTGGAAAACAAGGAAAATGAGTAAGAAATATCCTAAACACTCGATCGTAATGATAAAGGCAATACGGTTGACATACCATAAGTGATCGATGCATTAGGTGAGGATGAGGTAGACATTTCCGAAATGACCCATTATGGCAAAACTTACACTCTTCAAGAACTACACTCAAATTTCCGCCCAATTGTGAGTTCTTTCCATACACCCAAACCTATTCGAAAACAACGCAGAAAGATGATTACACACTCATTCTTTGTTGGCTCTTCTAGGGAACAATAAAAGGATATGGAAGTGTTACCACCACTTTTGATTCATCCTTCTAAAGTGTAGGAACCCCAAGGGTTGCCCTCCCATAATCATCATGATTCTCCTAATTAAGATTCTACTATTGTTCTTGGCAACCCCCTACTAACACTTCGACCTTTAGGATATCTCTGCTTTCAAAAAATTGACATTAAAATAGTACAAGAACTTGCAAAAATTCTACTTGGAAAATAAAATATAGAGCTCCTCACTTTTATCTTTGAGGACAAATCTCTTTTTAAGGAGGTTGGTATGTTAGGATCCTCCATCCTAACATTATTAGTTAGTATTATTAATCATTTAATTATTATATTATTAACTCATAAAGTGAACCATCACATATCTTCATAACATGAACCATCACATCTCTTCATAATGTGAACCATCATGTCTCTTCACCAACGTAGCTTTAGGGTAGATATATATTAGGTTGGCCATTCATACAAATTATCCATGAAGAAGAATATCTGATTGTTTATTGAATGCATTGGAGTGACCTTCCTACTAGTGAAACAATGATTCTTTATAAAGTGATTCTTTTAATTTAGATACTATTTTAATTATTTCTTTATAAATATTATGCTATAACCTTTAGGGTTCTACCAGTGGAAGTAAATATAGTAGCAAAAAATGCAATCCATGATAAAATTATAATACTATATCAACAAAGATTCATTTTTCCTCGATTATGCATCATCAAAGTCTATCTTCCATGGTTACATCACTACAACATCAAAGTACATGAGTGAAGTCTTTCACATGAGTAATGTGCAATAGTAAAATTATCATAATGGTAAAGTGTAACAATAAATCTATCATCATGGCAAAGTACAATATTGAAACTATCATAATCAAAATGTATATCATTAAACTATCAAAATGGTAAAATATAATAGAAAAAATATCAAATGACAACATACAATAATAGAATTATAGTAATGGAAAAGTATAGTAGTAAAACTATCATAACCATGCAATACAACAATAATTATCATAGTGCCAAAACTAAAACAACATACAAAATTATATTAATTTAACAATAAGGTTTCACTCTTAAGTATAAAAAATTAAATTAGTTTATAATAGTAAAGGTTTAACCACCACTATAAAGAAGAAAGTAGAATAAATTGGTTATTATAATAGCAAAATATATATGTAATACATTAAAATTTTGAACAACAATCTCATGTTTATAATTACACCTAATAGAGTACACAAATATGATATGGTTACTTAGTATCATTGAGATTCTAAATTCATCAATACATTTATGCTATCAACCCTAATCAAGAGGGTGTGATTAGAGTACACACATCTTCATTCATTAGGCTAAGAATTAGTAAGTTTTTTTTCAAGTTCCTTGAGGGTCCATACATGGAAAGGGAATACATCTCTATGGAATTTTTATACCAAAAAAAGTAGCATTCAAACCAATACCCTCATATCAAATTTTTTTAAAGTTTTGACCTTTAATGAAAGGGAAGATACATACATTTTATCAACTAGAGATATCATAACACCATGCAGCATGGATATATGCAAACATATCATGGAATGTGTGAGTATATATTTACAATTTTTTATAGATTTCTAAGTGGAGTTATCAACTTGCACTTCTAGGCAATATAGTTACTATGTATAATTATCATTCACAATTGTATATTCCCTCAACTTTACATATTACATTGATGTAATTTACTCCTATAGCCTAATATTATCCCTTGTTCAATGTACACATTTAGAGGTTGCTTCTCAATTTCAATGCAAATATCAATTTTAATTCTAATTGCCACAAGTAAGATTCATAGTTTACAAGCAATATATACAATTTGATCATCCATAATATAATATCATGATAAATACAATCATTCTTTCTTTCATAGAATATGTAATGTAACTAATTGTATTGTTATGAATAATTAGCATCAAATATAAAATTAACGTCAAGATATTTAATACATTCATTTACTATACTAAATAATATGATGTGGAATCAAATGAAGATAAGAATTGCACTGATAAGAGGTGATGACTTAGGTACCAATTATAACCAATTACCCTTATATCGAGCAACCAACCCCTTGGAAAGAGCAACCAATTCCCAAATAGGAAAGATAGAATTTTATCCAAAATCTTATTTCAATAATTTACCTTCACCGATCCAACTAGAAGCATACCTCTATAAGATATTACCAACTATCATATTCTAGAATATTTTTTCCATGTCTAATGTGAGCAACAAAGCCTCACATTTTACAAATTATTCATACAAATTATAAATAATCAATACCCTACAAGACAAAGTCCTAATAAGCCTAAGTCTAATCTATGGTTTTATTAATCGTAGAAACTTAAACCTTTGTCTAGAAAATGATCTCCTCATCATACCTCCCCATAATATAAGCATTGGACTCCAATACCTTTACAATAAAAGTGGGCTTATTTGGAGGAACTTGAGTTGGATGAATTATAAACTATAAATTAGGTGCCTAATGGGCAGAATTTTTGATGATGTCAAAAAGGCTAAGAGGTGTCTCATATGGAAGATAAAACTTGGTCACAACTTGATTGTTAACATGATAAGGAAGTTGAGGAAGTTATTGAGGACCAATGGCCTGTTGGTGAATCTATGAAGTCTACTTCATATCAGGAAGTTGTTGAACTAAAAAAGGTTACGGTTACTAAATAAATGAGTAAGCAACAATATGAGCAACTAGATAAGCAAAAAGAGGTACTAATGAAGGAGGAATAGCCTCCTTTTGTGGAGAATTTTGTGCAATTTGTGTTGGTATGTCCTATGGCCTATTGAAGACCAATGTAGTAAATTTTTGATAAATGAAGTGGAGGAAGAGCACGGTATTATTTTTTCAATGAATGAGAAATACTTTTTTAATGATGTGTTATGTATGTTTTTAAAAGTATAATTTTAAACCCCCTTGTAATATTGATAGGGATTGCTTAAAACTAGACCTAAACAATCTATTGGATTTACATCATAGGTGACATTTTCCACATAGTACAGGTCAAATGTAAAGGATATAATGCAGGTTTCTATGATGAAGGAGGAAGAACCCACATCCTTCCATCCAAGTTGGTATGAATAAGGATGGGGTTATACAAGAAGATACAACTTATCGACCATGTATCTTGAAATCAAGTTCATTTTGAAGTGATTATCGATAATACAATCCGAAAATAATTGTGAGTGAGGTGGGTTTGGGTGATAAACATATCTTCATGACCACCTTCACATATATTTTGTGTCAAAAACGTAGTATTGTGTAGCTTATCCTTGATCTCATAATAATTTTTGGCTAGTCCAATAATCTCAAGAGGACCATCTTGTGGTTCCTCATATTGATATTCTACAATAAGATCCTTCCTCTTTCTAAAGCACTTAGATTCCACATGGCCTCTCCTTTTACAATAATCACAAAATTTATTGTTATTAAAAAATAAGAGTTAGAAGGAGGAGGAGAGGAAGAAGAGGTATTCTTAATTTGTTGTTGATGTTACTATTATTTATGCACTTTGGTGCTCCCTGAAGCTCAAGATCCACCTAATTGAGTTGGATACTTCTCCTCTAAAAGTTGTGCAAGATTGAAAATGTGTCGTAACATATCTTGGAAGAACTTTTTGCATGGAATACTATGTGTTGATCGATGATAACTTGATACTTAGTTTTGATGCTTTTTGTTGGTTATACAATTTATATTGAATTATCTATAAGGAATATGGTATTGCTAATGTATTGTAAATTACAAGACCAGGTACATCCAAGGGTGAAAGAGATATTATCAACCATTGATAATGGAGTACTCAAAAAGGAAAATGATTAAGGTAGATCATGTTAACATGAATGGATACCCTCATGTAGTAATCTATTATTGCTTTTGGGGATGATCATCGATAATCCAACCATCTAGAGCCAAATTTGGAAACCTAGAAGTTATTGTAAGTCCTTGTCTAGGATGGGTGACTGGGTTTACAATAAATATCCCACCTTGTTTGATGCACTTGACTGCTTGCTTTTGTTTTCACATGAGCTATTGTATAAGTGGATTCGGTAAAGAATCCCATATGAAAAGGATTAATAGATATAGAGTTTCTATTAATCCTTTTCCCACTTAAATACCATACTAATGTTTAATATTAGTATAGGTATTTTAATTGAATTAAAAAGTCATACAAATGCTTGATACTAATATTGGTATTTTATTTATCAAGTGAGAGAATAATTTAGGACTTGTATGGTTTGAATTAAATAGTATGAACATCTATGCTTTAAAAGTTCTATTTAATTCTCTCTTACCTTTTTATTCTACAAAGAAAATAATGGCTTATATTTTATAGATTAGAGAAAGAAATGAAAAAGCTTCATCTTTTATAAAATAGATAAAGAAACAAATAGCTTTATATATTTCAAATCAAGTAAAGAATTGAATAATTTTATAAATTAAATAAATAAATAAGCAAATTTTTAAAGAAGGAAAGAATAATTTTTAATCCAAATATATTTCCTCTTACCTCCATGAGTAAGCATGAATTTATGTTGGGTATATGGAATTTATGTGGGAGGAAGAATTTTACATTTCGTGGGTAGAATTTTACCTTGTTAAGAGGGCCAGGGGTTTCAAATAAGGGGGGAATTTGAAGGAGAAGTATGGAAGTGATTTTGGAGATGATAATAGGATGAAAGCAGTGAATAAATGCTTCACAATTTAGTTCAAGGTTGTGTTCTAAACTAGAAACTTTGCTTTTACCTTTTACACTAAATAAAAAGGTGTTAAAGTTTTTATATACCTACAAACCCCCATATCCACTATAGATAGGGGTGAGAACTTTCTCATGATGAGGTAATGACAAGTATTCAGGAAGGAGTGATTATCTTTGCTATAAAAATTGGCATGTGCTTAGCCTTATATGGTAAGTTTTAGTAGATATTTAGGCTAGATGGGTAATTGTATAGACATGTACTAACTCCATATGTCTTGATGTTACAACTTAGATGGGTAGTTGGCTATATGTGTAGTTGGATAAATTTATGGTTAGCTAGATGTGTAGTTGGCTAGATGGGTAGTTGGCTATGACAGATGTCACAAGTGAGTAGATGTCTAGGATAGTAGATGTCTAGGCTATGCAAACGAGTAGATATCTCAAGTAGTATACATCTAGGATGGATGGTGTAGAAATGTAGATATCTCAACTAGTAGATATCTAGGATGGATTTATCATAAACTCTAGATGTATAGGCCTAGATGTCTAATATTTAGGCTTAGATGGGTAGGTCTAGATGTCAACTTTTCATACGTTCGTCCTCCAGACTACTACAAACCTTTCCTTACTACTTCCTATAACTGCACAACATAAACACATCACAAGTTGCAATGCTCTATCTCATACCAAAAATTGATCAATACCTGCAACACAACAATATGCTTGTGATGCATTCACACATGATACATGCATTCCAGAATTACACAATAGATATGCATTTATGTATAAGTATAGATATCTTACAAAAATTAATAGTGAGGTATTTATAGTTAAGTTTAGACGGTTACTACAAACAACCTAACTCAACCACCCCAAATTCCCTATGTTAACACTTAATAATTTTTGATTAAAGTGTAAAAACTAGTAATAGACATCTAAATTAAGCTATCTAGATGTCTGACTAATCCTAGATATCTTAAATAATCCAAAAGTCTTAGATAGCTATTTTTTTCCTTTTGTGCATTTCTAGTAATCAGTCTGTAAAAACATTATGAAATTTGATTTTACATTACAAAATACATCATCAAAATTGTTGTACATAGTCAAATATTAATATTCCTTAGTATATATTACATCAAACAATTTGGTATTTTATTTCTTCTTTGAACTGATATCTACATATATCCTCATCTTTGAAAAATTCGATGTCCTCAGTGACTTTCTTCATTGACTTTAGGGGGTCTCAGCGTCCTTGGGTTCTGCAGCCTATAGTGCCTCTTCCAATTATTGCACTCATAATTGAAGAGCTTCGTGTTCATACCAAACCTACTTGGCATAGTTGAAATACTTGGCCCATTCTACTCCCAAAGTATTGGTATGGTCTTTCATCTCTTTGAACCTAGACAACAGTTTAACCTCCCATTGTAGAACAAGCTCCTTCATCCATTGTTTTGGTATTGTGGAGGAAGATGAAGCCTTCAATGCCAATTTAATTTTAAAAGTGGCCTCAAATTTTTGTTCTTAGAGAGACTTCTCCCGACATGCTTCACATTCCTTCTACCAAGCCTCTTCACATTGTTTCATCTCCTTCTGCCAAGTTATTTCTTGTTAACTTTTCTAGGTACCTAGGTCTAAAACATACTTAACCAACAACTCCTTAGCCTGATTTTGATGTAATACTTCATCTTCTAATTCAATAATCATCTACTCCCTAGTAGTGATCTGAGCACCAATATTGTATAATTATTGTTGATTTTCATAGATATTGGATAAGGATTAGTTTAATCAAGCTAATTTTTTAACCAATTTTTACTCTTTCTCCTATAATTCTTCCTTGTTCACTTGCAAATCCATATACAAACATTGCCTTATTTGATTTAAGTGTTGAAGTCCCACTTCCAATCAACACAACAAGTGAGGTATTAATTTAAGTCAATTGAATATTAGTTTTAGTTCAGGTTCTAGTTTCACTTATAACCCTATTTATGTAGGATGTGAGGAATAAGAGATACCATGGTCCATAATGTATACCAGTGCTGGTTTATGGTAAAGAGTAGGAGTCTTATCAAGCAGTTTATTTACTCCCTCCATAGGTGTTAGGTGATTTGTAGGTAAATACCAAGGCTATTCTTGATAAATGGTAAAAATGTTAGCCCACCAAGATCCCTTTGTGGCCCATTTCACCAATTTGTTCAACTCCTCCTCAGCCATAAACTACCATTTCTTCCATCAACCAACACAAGCTTCCTAAAAATGTAGTCAAAGATTTTTCATTGCCTAGGTCAACTTAGAAAAATAGTCAACCATTTGATTATCCACTAAAGCTACCAATTCTAGTGGATTTACAAAATTTGACATTTCTAATATAAAATGTTTGTCCCAAATATCTATGGCTTGTTCTTCCTATGAATCATAAAACAAATAATTTTCCTTTCCTAAAATATTTATGGTATTTTTAGTTTCTTTACCCTATATAAGCCCTGGTTACTTCTTATGTGGTTGTGTTTGGCTGATACCTATATTTGTCCCAATGAGCTATTGAAATGTGTTTGTTTGTGGGATCTTCTCTACCATCTCTATTCTAGTCTCATATCCCATAAAGACCTATTCATCTACAAGAATGGAATTTTATATTATAGATTTTGGATTTCCAACACTATGGGGTGGTAGGTCCTCCTCTACCATTGTTGGTGTGGGTGTTGTTGGGTGTCTGTATTCACCGATTTTCCTACTATTCTATTTGCATCTGCTGTGAGGATATCATCAAAGGAAAAATCCCACAAAGAGGCAGTAAAGGAAGTTGTTGCAAATAGGTATTTAGTTTGTGTTTCAAATGAAGTTGCACACACCTAGAATTGATATGCAAGTCCAATTCATATAGTAGGACTGGATATAGGTAGGACATGTTGTAGCCTACAAGTATTTCAAAATTGAATTCTACCCCATGCAAGCGTAGTTGTTTCTCAAGGTTTTGAGCTATCTCTTGAATAAAATTAATCTTCTCCACTACAATACCATGCACCCAATCTAAATATAATGATAGCAGTGGTGAATCAAATCATTGTTTCTTCTTGGTTGGTTTAGGCACTTCTGGTGGGGATGTAGCAACTTATTTTTTTAGCCCTTTCTCCTCATATAGTGGTGGTGTCATATCCTCCATTTTTAAATTGGTCAATAATCCCTCCTTGAGTGATGATTTATGGTAGATCTGCTTCTTCTATGGATTCTTAATGGTATTTTTTTCTTCACTTGTGGCTTGGCATCCTTCCACATTAATATTGTCAAATACAAGTTCAATAACTATTGAGGTGGATCAAAGTTTGGAATTTGTACTCTTACATTGTCGACTGCATCCAAGACTAATTCAATGGCATGAAAAACCATCAAAAAATTCTTAGTCATTCACATTGAAAAATTTGAATGCAAAGTGTCGAATAGGTTGTCCAATCATAAGCCACTCCTTGCTTAATCCCATGCAAGTATGGAATCAACCAAATAAGAAGGTCCAAGCTCCACTATTCTCCTAACAATCTAACCATAAATATATTCATGATATATTGTAAACCCTTAGTCCTTACCTATAGCTGCTTCACTCTATTGTTGTTATGATTTGCTAGCATGACATCAATATTTGTGTTAGTTAGACTAGTGATACTATAAATCAACTATAGAGTTTACTTTGGATTGACCTGCTAATTCACCACTGGTTTTCCTTCTTCAGAAGCCCAAATGTACACTAAAATGTTTTAGTAGAAATATCAATTACTAGATTTTGATCACCAACATGTACTGTGCTAGTATTACATAGCAAGTCATAATTTTGCAATATTTGTACCAAATACTCCTTGAAAAAATATTTCTCAAAACTTTGGACGTGCAAAATAAAATTGATTCCTACATCTTTGATCTTTATCTTAATCAGGTTCTTTGCTAGTTTTTCTGCTCACCATTATCAACAAAAATCTCCCCTTGGGAAAATGTAGGAAATCACATCGATTAGGACCTAATCCTTCTCAATTTTTTGGGCTTATTAGGTTCTCCAAGTGGGTACTTATGCTTACATAGTATCACATCTACCTCAAATATACCCTTGATATATTCTCTATACCTATCCACACATTATTTGTATGTGCTCCTAATGATTATGAAGTCGTTTCACAAAAAATGACTTGGGTACCACTTTGGATTAGGGTGGACTATGTCCTGATTTCTAGTGAATTATTCTTTTGTCATCATCTCTCCTCTTTGATGTGTTCTTCACCTTATATATCTAACTACTCAAATGTCTTAACATTCTATATGTCTATCTCCCCCAGACATCTAATTTTGTATATTTCTAATTTCTATCAAATGCTTATTATCTCTATATATCAAGTTTACCAGATGATTACCATCTCATATGTCTATCCTACCAGACATATACTTCTTCCAGATGTCTAATATCACCCAACTGGTGTGAACTATTTATAGGCACTTATTTGTGGATGGATGGTAGCTATGAATGGGTTTGTAGTTAGACAAGTAGCATTCTTAGACAGGTTTCCCTAGATGTCTAATATACAAGTGATCAGAGTCAGACATCTTAGATCTAAATGCATCATAGGCAGAAATTCTGTGTGTTACTTTCCTTATGCATATTGTTCCTCTACCTGCAAATTGAGAGATAGTATGCTTGAATTTTCATATAAAAGCTCTAAAAATATCCATGAAGCATTTGATTTTTCCAATTTCTATGGCTTCTAGCTTCATCTTGAATAATTCTTGGTGCACCAAAAATCCTACCTTAGCCCTGAATATTCTACAAAAATTTTGTACTCCCACTTATAATTGCTCATGATATAATGTGAATTTCATCATATCACATCCAATTTATAAATTTTTTGGCACCCTGATAACTACATGCTTAAATTCCACCTATCATCCTATCATCTATATGCATACCACCTCACTAGTTTGTGTGCACAAGATGCCTTTTTTTTATATTGTGTTTTCTCCTTTTATCTTTCTCTTATTTTTTTATATTTTTATTTTTATTTAATTTTATATTTTTGCAAAACTAAATTTTTTCCTTTAACTCCATTGGGTGAAGCACATGGTATTTCCAATGTGTACTTCCAAAGTATCCAATATGTTATCCTCTTGGGGATGGCTACCAATTTTATAACTACTAAAATCATCACCATCTACTTGTACTTTAGCTTTTTGGTGATTCCAATGATTGACATGACAATCAGGGTTTTTAATTTGAGGTTGTTCCTCATGTCTTGTAGTTCCACATATAATGATATACCAATTTTTCCTCTTGTCTTTGTGAGAATAACTTTTACCTTCTTCTAACTAATGATATATCTCCTACCTAGCCATTTGGTAATTTATAGCTTGATGCCTACTTATGTTGACATCATCCATATGGGTTCTACAAGAGTCTAGATGTGTTAAATACCCATCGATATGGGTGGTCTCATACTCAATATGGATTCACTTGGTCCTTCTATTATTTTTTTATTGAATTATTATGTAGTTTTTAAGATAATGGAACACAACCCCTTGCTCTTGATGGTTCATCATCATACTACTGCGATGATGGCTTCTTATTTGCCCAATATTTTGATAGATATATCATGCCCCTTGGATTATATCGATCTATCGATGGATTATTTTCCATCCTTGGTCTATCTAATTTTGACTGAGATCTCTAATTTGGATCCCATGTTTTGCTTGAGTTTGTGTGATTCATCCTCTTCCTCTTTTTGGTTGAATCTCCCTAACATTGGACTATAACACTCGTAGCTACTCAAGATTTATTCAGTCCCTCTATCATTCTTTATGACGTCTATGGTTCCTATGAGATCACTAAGATAGACCCAAGGAACATGTAGTGATGGATTGACTTGGAATATATCCACAGATGGTCCTTGCAACCCAATATATGGACTAGTCAGCCTAGGGGTAACAGGAGGGGATTTATTCCTCTTAGGCTATAGGGATGGAGGTCAACCATACTCCTCCCTTGGTCAGATAATCTTGGTTTACCTAGTAGTCTTGACAAAATGCATGGATTTCCTATGTTACCTCTATTTTAGGATTGATATATAAGTTTATCTCACAAGATTGGTTTTGCCTATGCTTAATGTTTTAGGTGTCGATGCAAAATTCTTAGCCTCCTATCTACTCTTATCAATTGTTGATGCCACCTTGCTTATTCAAAGTGTCTTTGAGGTGTGCATTGAACTAAGGATACTTGGTACTAATTTGAGAAGGTTGAGTCCATACTCAAATTATTTCCTTATCCTGTAGTGTTTATTGGTTAATTCAAGGTTTCTTGAACCCTTCATTGCATTCACTTATCTTCTCATTAATGGTATGATAAGTCCATTGTAGCTAATTGATATTCGACAACTTCTAGCATTCATTCGGTCATTGCATTACTTCTTCAAATGGTACCCTTCACCAACAAGGGGTTGCACCTTCACTCTCTAAAAAATTATGCATTCCTCCATTCTCCTCATCCTATGATTCCTCATATTTGATTACCTATATCATTTCAAGAAACTGTACTCCTTCCTAATGACTTCATATCTCATCCCATTGTCTTAACCAGTTAGGGTTGGGACTTGGATAGGGTATGTTAAGATCCTAAGGTATATTTCCATCACTGCTTGAATCAACTAGCTACTTCTCTTTCATTGGTTGTGCTGGTACTTCTTTAATATCATCCCATAGTATTTCAACAATATATTCTCTACTAATTTGATATTCATTATTAGTAGTTAGATGCTAATATGGTTCCCTCATCCCTGGTTATTTTAGATATCCTTATCGTATTGAAGAGTATCTTATTGATGGTGAGGTTGTACTAGAAGAACTTTATGTGTTCAAGAGGATTCATAATATAGATTTAGATGAGTTACCAAAGTCTAAGGAGGATGCATTATTTTCCAAAGGCTCTTCAATATTGGATTCAATATTATTCCTTAGTTACTTATAGTGTTGCTCTGATATTCTTCTATTCCCCTGCCTCCTAGACCATCACAAGTTGATTTCTAATGGTGTTGAAGTATTTGAATTCAAGGAGAATAGGTTTCTTTCTAAAGAGGTTTCCTCATTGTCATATGTGCTTCCTCTTAAATCTGTTTGCTCTCATTCAGCCCATTCATATTTTCATAGATCTTATTTTTCCTAAATTCACTACATGGTTTCATAAAACTTCTAAATAACTTTTTCTTACAATCATACATTATACTACCTTAGTATTTTGTAATCCTCCTGCAACCTTTACCTGTCTAGAGTCATCTATTGTAGGATTCGATATTCTTGACCTTCATCATATTCCACCTCTAGAATTTGTAATTGTCAAGGAAAATTCATGAGGGTTTGGAGTCACTCCATTGCTTTTTTATATGGAAATCAAACATGGAATTGTAATAATATTTTCTCTCCCTCTCAAGGTTCTAACTTCCTCTATTCAATTACATGTTTGCCTTCTATACCAAATAGTCATTCTAGGTTTACTGGTTCATCCTCTCAAATTATGTTACTTGAATACTCGTTTTCATAGGATCGTATACCTAGTAAAGCTTCATATACAGTATTTCAAAAAGTGTCAACTAAGATTTCTAAGTTAATTTTATTCACTTGCACATGTTCCTTATACACCTTTAAATTAGAACTATTCTCCAGGTTAGGACAACTTGTCCCATCTAACTTATTTATATGAAAAAATTCGTTTTCTAGTACCTCTTCCACTTGGAAGGGTCCAATCCATAGGATTCTCAACTTCTATGGCTCGATCTCTCTTTTCCCATTGTACTTGAGAACTAATTCACCAACCTTCAAATTCATATTTCAAATATGTTTATCATGCCAATACTTCCATCATTTCTAAGTAATCTCCATTGCCTATTGTGCCATTACCCTTTTATCACCTAGTTGTATCAATGTTTTGAACCTCTCCTCCATACTATATTTATCATTCAAGTGGGTTTCAATGGCTACCGTCAAACTTAGTGCAAAAAATTCTACTAGTACTACCACCTCATTCCCATACATTAATTGAAAGGGTGTGTGGTTTGTGGTTGGTTTTAATGTTGTCATATATGCCCATAGAACCTCTGGCAAGTTATCCTCCTAATTTGCTCCTTAAAATTCACATGTTTTATACATAATAGAAACTAGGACCTTATTTGTCACCTCTGCTTGCATATTTTCCCTAGGGTAATATGGACTTGACAAGGAATGGAATATCCTGAATTCCTTCGTCATATTCTGGATGATTTCATTAATGAAATGGCCTCCCTTATTAATTTTCAATTGAAGAGGTATGTCAAACTATGTGATAACCTTCTCATATAAAAAGTGAGTTGTGTCCCTTGTATAATTATATGGTAAGGCCCTTACTTCGATCCATTTCACTAGGTACTTCATCATGACTACAATATACCTATACTTCCTCTTTTGACTAATTTGTAGTGGACCCATAAAATCCAAACCCCATCACTCAAATAGTTCTTGATATTGAGATGGATGTAATGGTATGAAGTCCCATTTCAATGTATTACCTATTATTTGACATGTATCACATACTTTAACATAGTCCTTGGTATCATGATAAAGAGTAGGCCACCATATACTTGTCAACAATACTTTCCTAGTTGTTACATATGGTTCGATACGATATCTAGCCAATCCCTTGTGTGACTCATTCAGGGTCAGTTGCACTTCATCTTCCATCACACATCTTCGCATAATGTGGTCCTCCCCCATATTGTATAGAAAACCTACAATCAAGGTAAAGGGTTTTGTTTTCATAATCACCTTCCATTACTCAATAATTATCATCTTCTTTGGTAGATCTGATGTCGATAAATATTCCCCTATATGTTTATACCATGTGGGTATTATACTTATAATTAATAAATGTGTGTTAGGGAATTCATCTAGTATTTCTCCTTTTATAGTTTCTCCTAAGTGAATCCTCGATAACTATTCCACTATTACATGTTTCTTCCCTAGTCTTAGTACTTCTCAAAACATAAACTCTTGTAGGATGATGATCCATATAATAGATCATCCATATATCATATGTTTGTTAATCAGGTAAATCAATTCTTGATGATCTACATAGAATGCAAAAGGGTTAGCCAATATATAGTGTCGATACTTCTATACTACATACACCATCCCTAGTTCTTCATGTTATGTTGTACTATAGTTCTTCTTTGTGTGATACAATAATCTACTTGCAAAGTGTATGGGTTGATCCAACCCAAATTAGCCTTCCTGAGCCAATACACATCCAATGGAAAATTTTGAGGTATCTACATGCACATGGAATTCCCTCTTCACCAAGTGCTATTTTAAGCCCTCAAAAATTTCTTGGTGGTCCTCTACTTACTGTAAAGGAACACCCTTGTGCATAAAAGCATATAGTGGATGAGAGGTTTGTGCATAATTTTGGATAAATATTTTGTAGTATCCCACTATTCCTAAGAATTTTCTCACTGAAATCACGTCATGTGGATCTTGCATCAATAATATAACTCCCATATTATTTGTATTGGGATTCAAACCCTCTTGGCATATAATATGCCCTAACAGCTCTATATATGGTACCATCAAAACACATTTGCTAGGATTTAGTGATATTTGAGCTTTATTACACAAGCTCATGCATTCATCCAATGCCTTCAAATGTTTGTGTGTCATAACATATAGTGACCAATAATCTATGAATACTTTCAAGTTACCTATGGATATCTTGTTGAATATACTAGAATGTAGTTGGTGCATTGCACAATCCAAACGACATGCATTTTTAAGCATATATCATGTTTTACAATACAAATATGGTCTTTAGTTTATCTTCATTTGTAACACTGATCTGGTTGTATCCTAAGAATTCATCCAAAAATAAATAGATCTCATGGCCCACTACTTATTCTAGAATGGAGTTTGTGAATAGGATCGGGAAGGGATCCTTTATAGTTATGATATTGAAGCTTCAAAATTCCACATAAATTTGAATTTTTTTCACCTCCCTCTTCAAGGTAATCACAATTGGTGACACCCATTCACTTGTCATAACTTTAAATATGATGCATGCAACTAGCATCTTCTAGATTTCAAAATTCACTATAACTGCATATTTGAGATTCATCCTATATGGTCACCTCCTCACTGTTTGTGCATCTTCAATTAGATGAATATTGTATACATGGAACTCTTTTAGAACTCCATTCAGGTCCTTCTATGTCCAAGAAAATACATCCTTATATTCAAGAAATATTTTGAATTCCATCGCTTTTAGTACTAGATCCCAGTCATCTCCACACTTGATCATATTTTCCTCACCATATTCTCCCAAGTTCACCTGAATCATTCTAGGTACTTCATATTTAATGGAATCATGTTCATTAATCACATTTATAACATTAATGGGTGAGTTGGTTTATCCTCAATGATTACATCCCCCTATTGTATATTAAAAAAATATTTTGGAAAATATCATTTTTATCATCCCTTATCCTTCTTTGCTACTGTCTGCTTCTTATTGCATTCATCCTTCTCTAGTTTCTTCTTATCATCCTCTTGGAATTTATCTCCTACATTGATGAAAAATTTTAGGGATAAAATTTTTCATAATCTTCAAACTACCTTTGGATTAAGCCTTTATCTTCGTTGTGCTCATCCTTCATGCATTCTTCCAAGTGCAACACCCCTTCCTCATCTGGTTCATATCCTAATTCTACATCTAAAGAAGAATTTTATACGTCATCCAAAGTTATAATTTATTATCTTACTACCTGGTTCTTTAGATTAATCAAGTATGTGTGATGTCATTTCTTGAAGGTCAAATGCTCCTTCTCCTAATTGTGGCTTACTTTCACCATTCATAATAGGGTTATGCATAAGGGGTGGACTCAAAATGTACTTGTAAAAAAGTGGTGAATCCTAATTAAAATCAAGGCGAATCATAGTGAATCCTAAGCAAATCAAATCAATCATCTTCACATCAAAATTTGGGGCATTTGAAGCCCTAAAAAGTAAGTTCATCTTCGAGATAAATTTAACCTATAAAATCACCTTATAACTTCATAAAAACACCACCTTTAGATCAAGCTCAAAAATAGATTTCCAACGTGTACAAATATGCCTATTTTTGGATATATTGTGGCAAATTGACCCTAAGAAAAAAATTGTCCAAAAAAGTTCAGGCGAATGGACCAACGTCGAGGATCCTCATATTCACAAAATTCCAATTTTATAAATCCTAATATTCACCCAATTTGTGAATATTTACCACTATGCATAACCCTGATTCATAACCACCCATGTTCCAATAATGCATCATATGCTAGTTTTTGCATAGCAATTATAAATAAATCCAATAGAAATTCTTGTTCCACTATATGTACATTCTGGTTCATTAGGACACCTATCATATTGATGCCATACTGATCAACTTGATATGGTTTTAATTTTAGATATTTTAGTGTAGGTTGACCAATACTCCACCATGTTATTTTTAGCATAACGTTCATGCTTGATCCTCCATTAATAATTACCTAATTCAATGTATGGTCCAATATCTCCTTGTGAACCAGAGATAGCTTCTTCCCTACCTTGATCATAAGTATCATTGGATCAATTAATTGATCTTGCTTGATGTTAGCTACATGTCATATTTTTGCTTTCCTATTTGTTTTCATTACTTCCCAAATCATAGCATATAATTTTGGTACTATATTGACAAGACTTGCTACTTTCACTTCCACCATCGTATTCAGTACCTATGTCACCAAGTCTTCTATTGATGCCTACTTATCAGTTGTGATCTCCTCTTTCTTTAGAGCTTTATCAAGAACTAGTCTTTTTTGTTTCTCCTTATCCAATTCTATCCTTATAAATTCTTGAGCTTTGTACGATCACTCTTTCTCCTTGGTAGGATTTGGATAATTTTCTATCTTCCTAACTTATGCTCTTGTTACTACTAGGAATTCATATTCCCTTTCTACTATTATACTCACTTCTTAAATATCAATAAAATTTATGTACTATGTGCCACTCAAACTTACCTTATATGGGAAATTGACCTCTTTGTGGTTTCTTGGTCCACAAAACCTACACATTTGAGAATCATTTCTACCACCCGTATTACCCGTATTCTAAGGATTGGGGCAATTATTCACAAAGTGGTCATATTCTTGGCAATTCCAACATTGGATTATATGTCTCCCTTCAGAATCATATTGCAATCAACTCTACCCTCCTTGTCTTCCACCTCGATGGTTGTTCCTATATTCATCACTTGTTGCACCTTGTCCATTCCTTGAAGTATCTAATTGATCTCCTTGTTGGACTATCAAGGTTTGGTGTCTTGCTCCCTTCAAGTTAAATGGGCAATCTGCTACTAGGTGTTTGACAATATCACATATGTTAAAATATGCATTCTTTGGGTAATTGATATTTGTATGTCCTTCCATTTTATAGTTAAAACACCAAATATCTTTTCTATATTTTCGCCCTTCTTCTTTGAATTCTTTTATTATTTTCTCAAATTCCTTTCTAAAGGAATGTATTGCAATTTAGAATTTATCTTTTGTCTCACTATTTGAATCATCACACCTTTTTTATCCTCTAATCCTTGTAGTTGTTGGCTTGGCTTCACTTTCAAAGTTATTTGCTTTCTCTAGAGCTTATGCATATGTGGAAGTTGGTATTACCTTTATTTTCTTACTATATTTATGTAATAATCCATACAAAAACTAGAATTTTATCATTCCATCAGTAGGTGGTATCTCCATTTTATCTATCAACTATTTCAATATCTTGTTATAACTTTTAACATCCTCATCTGGTTTTTTCTTTGTTGTGAATATTTCAGTAATAATCTTCATATCATCCCTTAATGATTGGAATTCCTCTATAAATGCTTGTTTTAGGGGATCCACTATGTGAATGGTTGCATATTCTATCATTTTAGATACCAATCCATAGCCATTCCTTGCAACGTGGCTAGAAACAATTACAACCACTTAGTACCTTGCATTATCCTATTTTCTTCCTAAAGGGTTATGCAATTTTCTATATGATGTGTCAGGTCTTCTTTTCCTTCCTCGATGAAGGGTGGGTATTTTGGTTTTCCCACATTGTTAGTAGCATTCACCATTGGGATTATCCTAAAAGGTAAAATTCTTGGTGATAATTATTATGGATTTATATCTAACTCTCTTTATACTATTGATGGTGCAAAATTTTGATTAAATATCCTTCTTTCTAGCTCTCATGAGCCTCTACTTTGTAACTTTCTTCATGAGTAAACAAGATGTGGTTATAGTCTTCCTTCCCATGAACCTATGCATAGTTGTTGCACTACAAAATCTCCTTCTTCTGTATTCACTGACCAACTTCTCTTAACTACTTTGGGTATTACCGTACACTCCTAATTCCCTATGATAGGCACTTTAATATTTTCTCTTCACCTTTTACTATCACTAACAACATCTCTAGTCTCATACTCTCATCCTCCATGGGGTTCCATACTCTTCCACTTTAGGTTATGACAATTCATCTTGATTATGTATGATTTGATTCGCTTGTCATGCACTTCATCTTAATAGTATCGTATTCATTCCTTTTGTACCTTGTGTCATTCTCCTCTTTACATTATCACCTATGCCTCTTGACCCAAAATTTGATTTAGAAAATGATACAAAATGTAGATAGGGGTGAGTAATTTTCCAATATGATGGAATAACAAGTATTCAATAAGGATTGATTGCCTTTGCTATAAAACTTAGCATGTTTCTTAGCCTTAGATGGTAAGTTTCAAGAGACGTTCAGGCTATATGGATAACAATATAAGCATGTACTAACTCTAGACATCTAGATGCTACGACTTAGATGGATAGTCAGATAGACATGTAGTTGGCTAGATGTATGGTCTGATAGATGGGTAGTCATCTACGATAGACATCACATATGGGTATACATCTAGTATAGTAGACATCTTATGCAGTAGATCTCTAGGATAGATGATGTAGATGTGTAGATGTCTCAACTAGTAGATATCTAGGATGATTTGATCAACAATTCTAGATAGATAACCTATACATCTAGAAATTAGTCTTATATTGGTAATCCTAAACATAAAATATTCATACATTCATCCTCCAATATGCCACCAACATTTCCTTATTTCTTAAATTGCACAACACAAATACAACACAACCTACAATGCTCTATCTCATACCAATCATTGATCAATATCTACAACACAACAATATGATCACGATGCATTCACACATGACACATGCATTCTAGAATAGCTCTTGTTGCATAATATATTTATATTTATGGAAAAGTATGAATATCTTACAAAAATAAATAGGAGGTATTTATAGGTAAGTCTAGTCAGTTATTGAAACCAACATGGCTCAACCATCCCAACTTCCCTATGTTAACACTTAATAATTATTGTTTAAAGCATAAAAACCAATATTATATGTCTCACTTAACTTGTCTAGATATCTAACTAATCCTAGAATTTTTAATTAATACAAACGTCTTAACAATTGATGGCTAGTTTTGTCCTTTTGTGCATTTCTATTAATCAGTCTGTAAAAACATTATGACGACTGATTTTACATTGTAAAATACATTATCAAAATTTTTGTACATAGTCAAAATTATAATTCCTTAGTAGAAATTCTATCAAATGGTTTGGTATTTTATTTATTCTTCAAACGACTATCTATATCCACCTCTTTTTCTTGTATCCTTAGCCACCACATGGAGCAACACCATAACTGATGCTTCTTTACCTCTAACCACTTGGGTTTGAGGGCCCCTTCGACCACCATTTGGTGGGAAATTAACCTAAGGGTTTCTTCTCACTTTTGAAGCACAAGGATACCAACCCATAGTGTGTGTCAAAAAATAGTTTAGAGGTATTAAAATTGTATTAAGTCTTGTCGATGACCAAGGAAGTGACATCGACTAAAGTTACCTCATCCATAGGATAAAATCTGCTCTACCATCACATGATCACTAGGTGGTGGTTAGATCATAACTAGTCCTTTGTAGACCTTAAGGGCCTATGAATCCCCCACATAGTCTATGTGGGATAAATATTTCCAAGCCTAGAGAGGTTTTCACTTAAACCCACATGCATGGTGGGAGGGGTGTGAGCCCTATTTGAAAGGGCTAGCATACCCTATGTTGGTATCCAAGTTGATGGATTGATCGAGGCTTTGATAAATCCCCCTTGATGTGCTTATTGATTGATATTGTGTTGTCATATCATCATTTTCCATGTGGTAGTGTGAGGTTAGTCCCAAGTTTTGTGTGGAGTCATTTTTTGTTTATCTTTCTTGAGTTTAATACCACATGTGTGGTGGGAGGATCGCAAGCCCTGTTTGAAAGTGCTAGCATACCCTATATTAGTAGCAAAGTTGAGGTCTTGGTGAAGGCTTTCCTAACCCCTTCCTTAATGCATCTATTGTTTGTCATTATTTTACCTATTATCAGTTACCATTTGATGGCATGAGGTTGGTTAATAATTTTAGGTAAGGGTTAAATCCACCTAAGAGGGTTTTTAATTGGTGTTAAATTGCTTAATCCCACATTCATGGGGAGAGGGGGTGTGATTCTCCTTAAACAAGCATTTTTACCCTATATAAATAGCCTAGAACACAGGTTAGGTGTGCTTGGTAATGGCCATCCAATATTGGTCTATGAATTTATTTGTGTTGTTAAAATGCCTATGTAGTTGTTGGTTGACCAATAAATAAGTGATCAAAAACTTTGAAACCCCTTTTTTCTTTAGTGACTACTTAAGCTCAAGGAATGTTTAAATTATCTAAATCAAGGAAAGAAAGTAGAGGATATAGTTGATTAAAGAAATATATTTTTATGAATATTTAATTGATTATAAGTATGGATTTTTAGTTGATTAAATAAATATTTTTATTTATTATTAAAATAATGGGCTTTTAGTTGATTAAGGAATGATATTTTTATGTAAGTACTAAGTACTTTGATTGATTAAATGGAAGGTTGTGAATTACTCTATGTTTGATAAAATTACTCTCCTTTTTTTACGAGAATAAGAGTAGATGTATGGGATTGCCTCTGATGTTGAGTAAATGATGCATTGCATAGTTTTTTATAGTTGTAATTTGGTATCCAAATTATAAATGCACCTGTTTCATAGATTATTTAGTGGATGCATTTGAATCCATGCTTCATAATATCCATGAGTTGTCCTAATACCTTACCACCATCAATTGAGTGATGGAAATACAAGAAGGACCAAGCAAAACACTTAGATCTAAAACATTAACCTTGACATTTTTTGTGATGAAAAAATTATTATAGGATTAGATGCTAGTTGAGTAATCTCCTAGATGGATTATGATATAATACATTATTCTTTTAAAGTATGGAATTTTTACCATACTTGGGTTATGTAATGTTTTAAATTATGAATGAAAGATATATCTTTTAGTTGTTGTTAAGGAATCTTGATGTTGTAGTTTCATGAACTATTCTAATTTGTTAATATTTTAGTTAAATTATGATGTCTTATTTAAATACCTTCTTTAATGTTTTTATAGATATTATTCCATGCTTGAATTAAGTAGATATAATAATCATATCATTTTAAATAAAGTAAGATTAGAAATATCTTAAATGATTTAAAATAGTTAGATAATTTGAATTCATATCTAAACATGGGAAACCCTGTGCGAGAAAGAGCTCTGGAAAAGAAAACTAGGGCATCAATTGGGTAGCCGAAGAGATTTTTGGTTACTATGGATTTAAAGACAAGATTTTTGCCCCAGGAGGGCCCAATGCAGGCACCTCTAGATCCTATTCTAGAGAGACATAGTTCTTTTGCAGATTTATTAAAGGATAAATCTCCATCAAATACTAAAGAAGCACAAAAAACTACATTAAAAATACTCTTTACGACTGCTGGAAATAGATCAACATATCAATGAGTTAATGGATGCTTGACATAGTTAGAATCAAGGCCAAATATTGTCATTGATCAAAGGATGGTTGAAGAAAAAATTTTATATAGAGCCAATCATGATTTGATCTGTAAATTCATGGGTATTCGCACTATCCTAAATTTTTTGCATTCTTGGGTCTAGCAAAACTAGGAGCTTCTTGGTGAGTATTCTTTGTGGTTTATTAGCATTGATATTTTATTGTTATTTTTTCTTCACTTGTCGATAGAAATAGGGCTTTAGAATCAGAAAAGAGGAATCATGGTCCTACAGGATTATTTGTTCAACCATAGAGAGTGGGATTTGATCCTCGAATTGAACCCACTACTGTACCAGTTTGGATCTGTTTGTATGCACTTCCAATATATTTTTGGAGTGAGTAGGTATTGGAAATTATCGAAAATTCCCTTGGAAGACATTTGGGTGTTTAAAAAGATACAATAGAAGGAAAAATAGTTGTTTATGCAAGATAATGTGTGGAAATAGATCTTACCCAGCCTCTACCGATAGAGGTGGAACTTGAACTTGCAGGACTACCTTGGATTTAAAAACTAGATTTTATGAGGCATTGCCCTTCAGATGTAGATTTTACAACAAATATGGGCATTTTGCCCGATCTTTCCCAAATAATATGAAAATAAAAATGGAGGCTCCTCTAGTAATATTAAATCTTCCTAAGGAGGGTAAGTCAACAATCAAAAAATAACCAACCAATATTTCTCAGGGTAAAGAATCACAGGGATATGGTTTTGAACATACCAAAATAATGAGAAGGCAAAAGAAAAAATATTGTAAAGAGCAAACCCAACTCAAGCCCTCCAATAGGTATGAGATCTTTAAGACACTAATGGACCAAGAAGAAGAACAATTCATGGAAGGAGTTGATGGTAATAATTAAAATAATAACAACCATGTTCAAGCTCCTCTTTCATCTCCCCCCATCATAGAGCAGGTAATTGAGTACAGTGAGTTAATGTAGTTAGAGAGTGCAAGGGCATTGATAGTGCATAACCAAGAGCAACAGATAATTACGGATGTCAACATGGGCATAGCAAAAAAAATAGATAAAGGTAAACTCTAGGGATAACTCAGGTGGAAAAGAGATCAAAAAATAGCAGCTCTCAAGGAGTGGATAGAAAATCAAATAAGGAATTGATAGCAGTTCAAGGAGATAAACTGATCACTGAAGGATCAAGGAGTCCAATAGATTTTTACTGCTCTCAAGGTAACCAATGATTATACAATCATGGAATGTCAAGGGTTTAAATACTAGAACCCATCAATATACTATTCTAAGACTCTTAGAAAAATTTAAAACAGATTTTTTGCTTATCCAAGAGACAAAAATGCCATTGTATCTTATGTGTAAAATAGTTAATAGACTTTGGAGGGGTGTTGGTCATATGGAAGTGGTTGTCCAAGGGACCTCAAGGGGGACAATTACTCTTTGGAACTCTCTTGAATAGAACACAATAGAACGTATAGCTTGGACGGGTGTTCTCACATCATATTTTAGAAATAATGTCACAGCTGAACATGTTTTAATCA
This sequence comes from Wollemia nobilis, assembly GCA_028583015.1. Lineage (NCBI taxonomy): Eukaryota > Viridiplantae > Streptophyta > Pinopsida > Araucariales > Araucariaceae > Wollemia > Wollemia nobilis. Next base: position 1,229,234 of record JAQPPZ010002954.1, read on the forward strand.
TAGTTTTTTATGGGGCTCAAAACCTAGATGGTCAGATGCATCAATGGAAAGTTGTGCATAACATGAGAGTATCAAGGGAAGATTTAGACTGGATTATTTTTTGTGATTTTAATTCTAAATTATCCTCTAGAAATCAGGAAGGGGGAACCCTAATTTTGGACCTAGGGGATTGACTTATGATTGCCCAAGTCCAAGCATTACACTTGGTGGATATTAAATGCCCTAGAACCAACTATACTTGGACTAATAATAGGAGGGAGCCACATAGCAGGAAGGTGAAGTTAGACCATTTTTTTGTTTTAGAGGAGGAATTTATAAAATGGAATATAAAATTTCAGATTTTGGAGGGTCGAGTTTCATATCACTTTCCCATTTTGTTGGAAGGAGGGATCAAGACAGTGCAACATCACAAACCATTTAAATTTGAAAAAAAATGGTTACAAAAAGAGGAACTTCGAAATAAAATTCCACAGTGGTGGGAATAAGGTCGCCCAACATATGGGACAACAATGTTTAGATTCCACAAATAGCTTCATTATGTCAAAGATCAACTGAAACAATGGAGGTGAGCTAACAAGACAGAGTTCCAGGTCCAAAGAGCTCCATTGGTGGCCAGATGGGATGAGGTTCAAAAACACTTTAGGGAAGGAACCATTACAGAGCAGCTCAAATAAGAGTATGATGCATTACATAAAGTGATTGAGGACATTGACAACCAAGAGGAGACCTACTAAAAATATAGAGCAAGAACCACTTGGTTATTAGAGGGTGATAAAAATACCAAATTTTTTCATTGGATTTCTTATGCTAGGAGACATATGAACAACATGGAAACTCTTCAAGATGAGAACATACACTCCTTTGATACAATTCCAGGTATGCATTTCCATTCAATGGATTATTTTTCTAAACTATTTAAGGAAAGTATGGTGCAAGATGAAGAGGCTCAAAAAGAAGTTATTATTGTCATACTCTCTATTATCTCTGAGGAAGAAAATTAGAACCTACTTAAACCCATTTATAGAGAGGAACTGAAGAATGTAGTCTTTGGAATGAGCATCGAAAAAACACCAAGTCCAGATGTCTTTCCAATTGAATTTTTTAGGCCTTCTAGGATAACTTGGAGGAGGATGTAATGGCTATTATAGATGAGTCCAAAGGTAGTAAAATAATTCTTAAAGAATTAAATCATACTTTCATTACCTTAATTCCAAAATGGGGGGAGGGGGTACATATTTTAGATTATAGACCTATTGCCTTATGCAATGTCATTTATTAAAATATTCACAAAGGTAATGGTTGAGCGGCTAAAACCTCTTCTACATAACATTATCTCCTTAGAGAAATGGGGTTTTGTAGAGGGTAGGTAGATCTTGGATGGTGTGGTTCTATATTAGGAGGTAGTCCATTCAATGTAAACATATGGTAATAGAGGAATGTTCATAAAATTAGATATGTCAAAGGCTTATGATAGGGTGGAGTGGATCTTCTTGTCAAATATGATGGCAGTCTTTGGTTTCTATCAGGATTGGATAGAATGGGTCATGAGTTGTGTTTCTACTTCGACATACTCAGTGTTAATAAAGGGTCTTCCCTCACAACCGTTTGGAGATACTTGAGGATTTCATCAAGGATATCCTTGCTCTCCCTATATTTTTATCATATTGGCTGAAGGGTTGGATAGAATAATTTTGAGGAGAAGACAACAAGGTTTTCTAATAGGCATCAAGGTGGGTTAGGAAGTTTTGACTCACCTATAGTTTGTAGATGACATAGTATTGGTGGGAGTGGCCAGCTTCAGGGAAGCAAGAATGATTAGAGATACACTTAATGTCTACCTTAGGGCTACAAACCAAGTCATCAATGATAAAAAATCCAAAGTAGTATTTTTCAATATTGATCAAAGGCTTCAAGACATAATTTTAGAGATCTTGGGATTCACAAGGACTTCTCTCCCAGTGGTATACTTGGGAATACCTTTGCATTTTAAAAAACTAAAAATAGATATCTGGAGGAATATTTTAGACTATATCAAGGAAAGAATTAATCATTGGTCTCAAAAATGGTTAAGATATGGAGGTATTTTAAATTTTTTGCAGTTAGTCATTCAAGCAATGCCAATTTATAAATTTTCTATCCTTGCTGCCCCACATACCATATGGAAAGAGTTGGAGAAGATGGATAGAAAATTTTTATGGAAATGAGTAAAAGGAGAGAGGAAATGGGCCTTAGTAGGTTGGGAGAAAGTAAGACAACCCAAGGTAAAAGGAGGTCTGGGACTAAGAAGATCAAATTTAAATAAGAAAGCTTTGGCTGGAAAGCTTTACTAGAGGTGGATTTCCCAACCAACTTCTTTATTCAGTAGAATCTTAACTAGTAAATATTTGGTACAGGTAAACCCAAATGAGGTGGGTCATTTCTCTTTGGATGGTAATAGATCCTTAGTGTGGTAGTCTCTCAAGTTAGGATCTTAGGTGTTAAAATATGGATTATTTTGTAAAGTGGGGAGAGGGGAGAAGGCACGATTTTGAACATATTCATGGGATCAATACTCTCCTATCATTTTTGAATTTCCTAAACTGCAACCAATAAAAACAACCATAGAAACTAGGTCGTGGGTTCAAATTAAAAGTTATTTCAACACTAGTCAGTTTGGAGATTATAATTTTATGTAGTTTAAGAAGTTGGATGAGTGACCAATTTCAATCCCTCTAGATTTGACATCCATCATGACTAAAATCTTGGCTAAAATATTTCTCATAGGTAGAGATGAGGAGGATTAATTAGCTTGGGGATATGGGAGCCTTGATGTCTACATAGTGAAGGAAGGATATGATAAGATCCTTCCAGAGCCTCATCCTCATACATATCAGGTTGAGGATTAGAGAAATATTTGGTAGTCTAAGGGTTGGTCGAAAGTAATTTTTTTTCCTAGAAGTTCATGCATAATGGAATTCTTAATTTTGATAATCTCAGATGTAGTGGAATCATTGGTCCATCTCAATGTGTTTTATGATACAAGAGTGAAAAAACAACTTATCACTTGATTTTTGAGTGCCCGTTCACACACCAAATCTAGAAGAGATGGTTTTTATATTATAAATTTCAAGTTAATGGTGATTTGAATCAGATTAATATTTGGGAAATATGGAAGAGGGGTAGATTTAAATATAAATATCTTTGTATTGGTTGGGAGCTTGGATTAAACTTCATTTGGTGGAAAGTGTGGTTGAACAGAAATGCTAGAATTTTAGAGAAACTTTTTCTTCTTTAGATGGAGTTTGGCAAGTTATTTGGAGCAAAGTCACAGAAACTATGGTATTCTATTATAAAGAGGAAACTGAGGTTGTTATTGGGGTAATGGAGAAGGAAGTTGAAGTGCAAGAGGGGAAGGACAGAGCTAGTTGAAAACCACCCCCATAAGGTTGGATTAAAATTAATACTGATGGAGCTACAAAAGGTAATCTAGGTAGAGCTAGAATTGGAGTGGTTTTCCAAAATCATGTTGTAAAAATACTATATTGAGAACTGCAAGGCTTGGGAAGAGCCACAAACAATGAATCAGAAGCCTTAGCTATCAAATTTGCTTCTATTTGGGTAGTAAAAAAAGGTCACAGGAGGATAATCCTAGAATCAGTTCTCAAATAATGGTTGGAGCTCTAGATTGCATGAGGAACTTTGCTTTGAAAACATGGATGTTGAGGATTCTTGTCACTCAAATTACGGAATTATGGAGGGAATTAGATGATGTGATTCCAGTTTATATGATTAGAGATCTAAATAAAGTGGCAGACTTCCTAGCTAATATGGCACTGAGAAGGAGGTAGGGGTTCAGTGGCATAGTGACATGGTTATTGAGGATGAGATGATTAGGCAGGTTGGTGAGCAAATCTAGTGCTTAGCTAATTTGGATAACCATTCCAAAAATATTGTTTAGGAGATTTGTTCTTCAATGTAGATCTTCTTTTATAGTTTTAAACAGGTTAACAATCATTGTAGAAATATGGTATAAGATATTTGGCTCCAATTCAAATCTTATTTTACTATTGTAAACATGTGTTCTCTTTGGCTAAGGCTGGGAAAAGTCTCATCCCAACTTGTAAATGATCTTTGTTTTAATACATTTTTTTTCAAATTATTTTTCAAAAAAATATATATATCTAAACATGGTTATGACTATGTGTTAGAATTAGAGCAAATTAAAATGAAGGATTGTGGGATCTCTTAGGATATAAATTAGAGTAACCTTTATTTAAAAATATATCTCAAATAAACAAAATTAAATAGACTTATACAACACAAAGAAAATTTAAACAAACTTGGCTATCTATGAAAGGAATATGTTAGCTCATCATGAAGATGAGATTGATATCTTATTTGCAATACATATAGTATGCCTACATAGATGGACTTGTGTATAGTGTATATATGGATGCATCCTTCAACTGATAGAGGGAGATAAGTTAGCTTATCATGCATATGATATTGATAGCTTATTTGTAATATGCATAGTATACCTACACAAATGGACTTATGTATGGTATAGAGATGGACATATCCTTTAATATATTAGGGAAGATAATGTTGGCCCATTGTGGTTATGATACTGACAACATAAAAAATTAGGCTAATTTAGATAACTTCATTATAACATTTATTCTGATTAGGGATATAAATACCTCTTGGGTATATATTTATAAAAAAAATAAAAACTACCTTAGTTATATTAGTTATATTTTTTTATCATTATATTTGTCATCAAGACTCTAGGTATGATGGACTAGAGGCTTCCATATAATGTGTTAAGGATTTAGGTGCCTTAATATTTAGGCTTGTGCTTAGTTATTAAGCTAAAACTAGGAGGACCTAGAATTCTCAATCGCTAGAATTCCAGAGAATTAATCCTAGGAAGGGTAGTTCATATCAATATGATACCTTACAGATAGTAAGTTTGGCCATTAGTAATGGAATTAAATGGAAGCTTTTTGAACAACACCCCACATAAAGTGAAGGTGGTTTTAATAAGAAAACTATGTAGTTGGATTATGTAGATGACATATTTAGCTAGGATTAATAGTACAGTTCAAGGAAAAAGTTATAATGTAACATAGTATTCTTTATTTTGTGTGACCAAGATAAATGGCACCAAAGAAAAAAAGAGATAAGTCTATTCCTCTAAATACGTAGATTTGATAGAGCAATGCTGAGGAAAGAGCTAAATATGAAAGTTCAGGAAATCCTAGTAGATGGGTAGAGAACTTCATTGTGATAGTCACCATGATGTAAGAACAAATTGAGCAAAAAATATGGTCGCTAGAGACAATAGAAAGATAGGATTTTTAGTCTAAGAATTCATATTTTGGGTAAGCTGATGAACCAATTTTTGAAAAGCAAGAACCTAAAACTTTGTTAGAGATAGAATTGACCAAGGACATAAATAATGTCCATACCTCTATATTTTATGGAGAAGGGGAGGGTGATGCAACTAAATCTTGGTTGCGGGAGCTAGAAATCTAATTCACAATGAAGAACTACTCTCATGGTACTCGAATATTTTGGGAAACACTACATTTATAAGGGACTCGATTGCATTGATGGGAGACCTACCAAGAAAAATAAAAGATCAAAGCAATAAATATAAAGTGAAAATAAATTATCATAATTTTAAAGAAAAGGTTCTTAACAGAGCATTTTTATGTGACAAATTTTGAAGAGTCTACCAACGTTTGGCAAGGGACCAAATCAATGGAAGTATACTATAAGAAACTGGTTAAGTTTTTGAAATACGTATTGGCTTATTATGATAAGATGAAGATCCATAAATTTATCTTAGTAAAATAACCTAATATTAGGTATTATGTAAATATTAAAGAGTTTGAGTCACTCTATAAGGCTTATGATTTAGCTAAAAAATCAAAATTTCATCTTTAGTTGAATTATGCAATTCTATCTAAACAAGATCAGCAAGCACTCAAGAAGATAAATAGTGTTGGTTTCATAAATTAAGAAGGATAATAGGACTAGAAGGGTAAAAGCTTCCCAAAATACAAAAGGAGTAATGGTGAGAAGTAGGGAAGATTCAAAAGAAACTTCCAAATGAGAAATAACAACACCAACAATAATAAATCCCAACCACAAAACAACTAAATTTGATCCTAGTGGGTAAAATAGGGGAACAAAAAGTAGAAGTGTGTCTAGGACCCAAGGTTGGGTGCTAAATTTTTTGAGGCCTACACTATGCTAGAAAATATGCACACCAAACAATACCAATTACATCTAGTGCAAATAAAAAAGAACCTACCCATAGGATTTTTACTATAACCTAAAGCCAAAAGTTAGAATGGCAAGCTACCCTATTGATCTTAAAGGGTAATATTTTTAATAAGTAAAAATTTTAGTTAATAGAGAAACTACATATAATTTTATTTATTCTAGTATAATTAGAGACATGTCAAAAAGGTCAAGATATTTGGCACAAGGATGGATGGTTGAGTATGGTTCTAGACAAACCTTCTCAATGGATCAATGTTTTTCTATGGCCAAAATTACCTTCACCAATGTTTCTATCATAGGATGTTTGTATGGATCACCACTACATGCTTTTGATCTTATCCTAGGGATGGACTAGTTATAGGCTCAAAAAGCCTTAATCAGTTTTTAGGATAGGTAGATAGAGTATTCATAATGTTGGAAATATTGAGTTGTCATTGATGTCAAAGGCAAAAATATCTTCAAGGATGAAATGTTGATTTCAAAAGCATAAATATCTTCAAGGTTGAAATTATGAGTTATCATTGAAGTGCAAGGTAGATATATTCAAATATGATTTAATGTTTTCAAAGAAAAAGTGATCTTATATGCTTTAACATTTAAATAAATATCTAAATATAAAAGAAGGAGATTTATATTTAAATCAAAGGATTTAAATATAGTGTAAAAGTTTAAATATTTAAATGTTTTAAAATTCAAATGACGATTGACCTCCTTAAAAGCACCATGCAAAAGGAAATTAAATATTATGGGTCGACCATGAAAAAGGTTGAAAATATTGGGTCAACTTTGTTGGGTACACATGAAGAAGCATATAAATATAAGCTCTAAATTAAATTTGGAATAGTGTAGCAACAATGAGAAGAAGGATGGAGAAGAGGAGTTCAAGTTTTGGCAATGTCGCAGTGGAAAAAAACTTTAAACATTGGTTCGTTCCACTTCTATCTCAACCAAGTGGTTAGACTAGTCTGTAGCCTAGCTTGCACTAGAGTGCTAAAGGTTAAGGGGTTGAATATCTTCAATGTAATTTTGCTAAAGAGTTGAATATAGATCTATGAAGGATTTAAATGGTCTTTTGCACCTTTTCATTTCATGTGTTGCCTTATCGCAACTAGTCACTAGCCTAAGTTAGGGCGCTACGCTTTGAGAGGTTAAGGGATCAAATCCCATCCGTGACTATGCAAGGTATTTATAAATTTTGTTTCATTAAATTTGATAAAATGGGAGATATAAGATATAGTATTGTGATTTGATTTTTGTAAATGATGAAAAGGGAAATATGTTGTAGAACTATATTATTATTATTACATAAAATCATTCACCAATATACAGAAATATCAAATCATTCATCCATAATACATTATCCACAATAACAATCCACAAATGAGAGAGATAGATAATACCCTTAAGGTAGGGAAACACCAATAATAATCCTTAAGGAAGGAATAACTCCACAAGGTCTCCCAAGGTGAGAGGCCACTTCGTGGGCATAGATGATTACATAATATTATTATCAATGATGATTCAATGACAAATATCTCTTCTTTATATATCCATATTCTTATTCTACTTTGGGGATCCTACTACTAATATTATATTATATTATAATATAATATAATATTATAACAATCAACCTTGGGTTATGTGTGGCCCATGCCAACCCTTATACAATATAATAATATATCCCCAAATATCTATTCTTAGGTACCCTACCATACCACCCTTCTTACAAATATTTTGACCTAGAAACATATGAAGAAACATGATAATATGATTTTCTAAGCAATGTTAGCAACTAGTACCAATCTCGATCATCCATCCATCCAAGTGAAACATGTTGATTCTGGTATAACTTTTTGTTACTTGAGTATCCGAATATATTTTGTTGGCTCCACGCTTTTGCAAGTATATTTTGATAACTTGAATGATGGGTCCACTTGTTCCTTGATGTTGATGAACCATTCTAAAAACCAGGATCACTATTCATTCTCTGCCACACACTACCATAGTTGGTGCTCTTCTAATTCCATGTAGAACCATAATATTGCTTCCTTGAACCATGCCTCCAAGATTATTGTCGCTCATGGTGGTGTGTATGGTGATATGGTGCAACCTTAACTTGATGTTATTCCTTCTTTGAGTTCTCAACATTTTGATCCATTGTTTTAAATTCTTCTACACATTGTTCTTTCATGTTCTCTTTGTTTGGTGTGTCCTTGTTCTCTTCTATAAAAGCTTACGTGGACTCTGTTACTGTTATTTCCATGTACTTAGTTGTTGCTACTTCTTCCATATACTCTATTGTTGCTACTGCCTTCTTAGATTCTATTTTAGGTTCTTTTGTTTGTTTCTCTGCAATCACTTCTTGATTTTCCTTGGATCCTTGCTCCTTATTCTAAAAAATATCCTACAATGTTATCTTCTTTTTCCTATACCATAGCTTTATAAACTTATTTTTCATATTAATGTTAACAAGTACCCAAAGAATCTAACCAAGGATAACCAAGAACAATATCCTCATCATCCATATCAGTAGCATAGAAATCTGAATGTAAGACATTTATCCATGGTGATCATAAAATCTTCAAAAATCTGAACATGCTCACCCTCTAGTTGTATCTCTTTAATTTTTATTGCTTGAATTGGCAACTTCTTAGCCAAAGCAATATTAATAAAATTATATTTGCTACCATGATCAATGGAAATAATAACTTGTTCCTTTTGGATGCTTCCATGAACTTGCAAAATAGAAATTTTAGCTGAATTTAAACTTTTTTTTATTCTGCTCTTGCTTTTGTAAATCCAACAATGTGCCTTAATTTTTCTCATTATCTTCCTCAACATTTTCCTCTTTCTCCTTCTTGAGTAATTTTATTTCTTTTTCATAGTCTTCATTTTGTTTCATGAAAACTTCCCATTCTCCTTTTATTTCATTCAAGGTCTTTGATGACATCCAACATGCTATCTATCTTTTTATCCCTTCCTTCAAGATCTCTCTTAAAAATATCTAACTTTCTTTGTAATTGAATAGGTACCCATGTTCTCAAGAATGAATGCTCTATTTCATCCCAAGTGTATTCATGACTCCTTTCCTTACAAAAATTATTCCACCAAGACCAAGCTTCCCCTTTCAAGCTTTGGATAAGGAATGATTTCCATAATTGGTTATTACAATATATAGACCTAAACTTTTTCCACCATTCTCTAGCATCAATATCATTTTCTCCATTAAAATTTTCCAATGACATAGTTGATGCCCTAATGCAACTAGGATTTTTTGACAATATATATCATGCCCTAATGCAAACTAGGGTTTTACGGAAATAAATATCTTCCCATTGAATTGAAGCTAAAAATCCACATAGACAACAAGATCTGCAATTTTTCTTCCAATAAAAATAAAGTGCAACTGATTTGCTTACTCGAACTAAACAAATTTCATATTTTGAAAAATTTACGACTTGAAAATTCGTCACTACCCTTGTTCCATACAGTTGACTTTAGAAGGTCGTATCTCCCTCAATACTACTCACATTCCTTCATATGACCACTCATTTTAAAGCTCTTCAAATTCTACACAAACTAATCCAAGAATTGACTAAATCAGATAAACTTTCATAGAGATGTGGCTTTTGAAATATGAGACATGTTTTTAGAAAAATAAAATAAAAAATGTGAAATTCTTCACTATCCTTATTCTAAATGAATAACTTCAAAATATCATATCTCCCTCAATACTGTTTGGATTCCTTCATATGACCACTATTTTTAATGCTCTTCAAATTTTGCACAATATGATCCAAAAATTGCCTGAATCGGATAAACTTGTGCAGAGATATGGCTCCTAAAAGATGAGACATTTTCCAAAAAAAAAATTGCCCTAATTCTATAATTTCACACAAAAATTCCCACTTTACCAAAATCATGGCTCTGATACCACTTGTTGCAAAACTATATTATTACATAAAATCATTCACCAATATGCAAAAATATCAAATCATTTATCCATAATACATTATCCACAATAGCAATCCCCAAATGAGAGAGAGATAGATAATACCCTTAAGGTAGGGAAACACCAATAATAATCCTTAAGGAAGGAATAAATCTACAAGATCTCCTAAGGTGAGAGGCCACATTGTGGGCATATATGATTACATAAGATTCTTCTTAATAATGATTCAATGATAAATATCTCTTCTTTATATATCCATATTTTTATTTTACCTTGGGTAGCCTACTACTAATATAATATTATAATATAATATAATATAATATAATATAATATATATATATATATTACATGGTGGAATCGGTAGCCGCCACGAATCCGGGTAGGTTGTCCAAATTTTATGGCTGCCATAGTATTTTGCGTTGTCCGCCTGGAAATCCACCACACAAATCTTCATGCAGTCTGCCCCTATAACCACCATGCTACAATCATTTTAAACCTTTTACACAAATGAAAGCACCAATAAAGGGACAAGCATTCAGTTCGGCGAGGCCCGAGATTTGAACCTTGGACCTCCGCCCCCTTATGGGGTTTGGATGAACCAATTGGTCTACACCTCGAACCTATAATATAATATAATATTATAATACAATCAACCTTGGGTTATGTGTGGTCCATGCCAACCCTTATACAATATAATAATATATTCCTAAATATCTATTCCTAGGCACCCTACCAAAATATAAGGTGTAATGCTATGATTTGATTTTTGAAAATAATAAAAGAGGAGATATAAGGTGTAATATTATGATTTCTTTTTTGCAAAGGGATAAGTTGTTAGTATAAGGTTCTATTCTTTTCAAATCATAAAAAGAGATACAAAAAATGTTCTTAAAGTAAAGCTTTATATTGTAAGTTTTAAAAGGAAGATATAAGGAGTTCTTTTTAAGGTTTATTGTGTATGTTTTGAAATAAGTTATAAGGGTTTAAAAGTGGTTGATTTGATATTTAAATCAAGAATAAAAGAAGGGAATATATGAGCATTGTTTACATGCAATATTTGGGAATAGATGAGCATTGTTTACATGCAATATTTGAGAATATATGAGCATTGTTTGTATATGAGAATGGGAAATAGTTGAGCAGATTTTGGAGCAGATTTGAGCAAGTTTTCTAAGTAGGTTTGGAAGCAGATTTAACTAGGTTTGGAGAAAATTTGAGCAATTTTTGTGAGCAGAATTATAGCATATTGAGCAGATTTTGGAGCATATTTGAGTAGGTTTTGGAGCGTAATTGAGAAGAATTTGTGAGTAAGCTTTGAGCAGAATTGATCATAGGATATTGGTGTCTCCTATGGTTTGGTGTTCACAAAATTTAGCATAGGGGATTGGTGTATCTTGTGGGTTGGTTCCCACAAACATTGTAATAGGAGATTGGTGTCTCTTGTGGTTGGTGTCCATGAAATTTATTGAAGAAATTTATAAGCAATATTTTGTCATGGTTTTCTTCTGAGAGGGTGTTTCCATATAAAATTTGTGTCTCTTATGTGTGTGATGATTTTTGCATTATTTCATTATTGCAATTGATAATATTTGAAGTTATTGCTTTAGAAAGAAAAGTATAATTTTTTTCTTATACTGTTCACCCCCCTCTCGGTATAAGCTTGTGTTATTAAATTGGTATTATAGTTGGTTACTTTGTGAAAGTCTAATCGCTTGAAGGGAGATCTTACAAGAACACACATGGCCACTGATGTGAAATAATATGTCCCTATCATTGAAATAAAATAGAGGTCCAAAAAATGGAAAGGAATCCATGGTTGACATAGAAAAGGAACTTATTGTTGCTCTTGAATAATTGAAAAGTGTTAGAAACAAGAATTCAATATTGAAGGCTCAAGTACAAGAGGATGAGGAAACAAATAAAAATCTTCTAGAAGATCTCACTAATTTAAAAGAGAAGGTTGAAGAGGCAAATAGAATTGAAGAAGTTATTGTTGAGCAAATAAAGGAAAAGGATCTAGAATGTGAAAAATTGGAATATGAGGTTGTATCTCTAAGAAAGGAATTGGAAAAATATAAGGATAAGTTATAGCAAAATATGATATTTGAGAAAAACATAGAAATATTGGATGATATTATCAAAGAATAGAGACTTTTAGGTATAAATACTAGACTTGGTTTTGAATAATGTCAAGAGAAACAGAAAAAGGATTCAGGCTAAAAAGGAACAAAGACATCAAAGAAAATAAGTAAATAAGAGCCCATGACCTACGCTGACATATTGAAAAGTGAAAGCATCAAGGAGGAAGAAAACAAATAAAAATCATGGACATAAGCCAATCACATAAAAAAAGAATGAAAGAACCATGTGATCATATCATATAAGACAATAAAACAGGTTTCAATATTTCTTCCATGGTTATTTTTTTCATGTAATAAATATGGTCATAAAGTTATACATTGCATGGTCCATGTGAAAAATGATGTTGGCTTCATCAATAGAATTTTAGTTTATTTGCACCTCTCATGGATTACAATATAATTTGTTAAAAATTTGATAATTTTGGGTACAAAGATAAATGGTGTAGAACAATATTTCCTAAACTTCCTAAATCAAGCAAGAAGGAGGAAGGTCAAACAGTTCAGAAGGACATGCCCTCAAAAGTTTGGAAAAAGAAAATTGAACAAAAAAATAAAAATCCATGTTGGTACAAATGACTCTTCATGTGCAAAATAAATGAAATTAGTGGTACATTGATAGTGGTTGTTCAATCCATATGATAGGTGATAAAATAAAATGTCTCTCTCTCTCTCTCTCTCAAGGAACTAAATGGAGTAACAGTGAAATTTGGTGATAATGCTTCTACTAAAATTGCTGGAAAATGGACTTTGAGTTTGGATAATGGAATATCAAGGACAAAAAATGTATTATATGTTGAAGGATTTAAGCACAATGTACTAAGTGTAATTCAACTATGTGATCAAGGTAACACACTCACATTTCACCCAAATGGATGTGAGATTAGGAAATACAAGACAAAAAATCTTATTCCAGACATACGTAGAACTGCAAATAATATCTACATGTTGAGCAAACTTAAGGGAGAAAAATACTTTTTATCATAAGAGGATGAGGGTTGGTTACGACATAGAATAATAGATCACCTGAACATTAAAAACATAGTGAAAATAAGAAACAAACAGATAGTTAGAGAATTGCCAAAAATAGCAAAATTCCCAATCATAATTTGTGCACAATGCTAGCATGGTAAGAAAACAAGATCAAGTTTCAAATAAAAGGAGTTTTCTTCATCCAAGTCTTTGGAGCTAGTTCACACTTATCTATGTGGTCCTAAAAATATAAAGAGTTTACAAGGTGAGAGTTACTTCATCTTATTTATTGATGATTTCTCTAGAATAACTTGGGTAACATTATTAAAAGAAAAATCAGAAGCATTTGAAAAGTTAGGTATTCAAGGAACTTGTAGAAAATAAATCAAGTAAAAATATGAAGTGTCTAAGATCATATAGAGGAGGTGAATTCACTTTAGGTGAATTTATAGAATTTTTTAAACAACATGAAATTAAGAGATAATACTCAACAACAAGAAATCCATAATAGAATGGAGTAGTTGAAAGAAAAAAAAAATTGTTTGGGTATGGTTAGGGCTATGCTAAATGAGTAATATTTTTTATGCTTTTTGGAGACAGATAATTCATATAGTTTTTTATATCATAAATAGAGCTCAAATAAGATTAAATCACCACAAAACCCCATATGACTTTGTAAGGATAGACCAGCTACTATGAAGTACTTAAAAAATTTTGGAAGCAAATGCTACATTAGATGAGAAGAGAAAATTTTGGGTAAGTTTAATTCCAAGTGTGATGAGGGTATCTTCCTTAGATACTCCACTAAGAGCAAAGCCTATAGATGCTACAATAAAATATCATATACAATTGTGAAAACTGCAAATATAAGAGTTGATGAAGAAATAGATCTAAGAGAACCACCTCAAGATATTGTGTATCAAGAAGGAAAAAGTTTCAAAGAAGAAGAAGGTGAAGAAATTTAAGAAGATGAGACACTCTCAAGAAAGGAACCACCCAAGAGAACTGATTATTAGGAATCTAGGTGAGAGACAAACAAGGAGGAAGATAAAAGGAATAGGTGCATATGTAAAATTTTCTTTGCTATCTAAATTTGAGCCCAATAATTCAATGAAACAAGTGAAGATAAATATTGTATTAAGGAAATGGAAGAAGATTTAGACCAAATAGAAAATAGTGAGACTTAGGAACTTGTTCTACATCCAAAATAGAAGAATGTAACTAGCACCAAATGGGTCTTGTTGTGGCTAATCCACAACATACCCCAAAATTGGGGACCCACCTTTTTTGCATGTGTTCCAAGAAGACTGAAGTGGCCCATAGGCTAAAGATCAAGGAAAAAAGCAAAATACCACAAGGAGAAAAAGTGTCGCGATATCGCGACATGTTGCACCATCGCGGACAAAAAGAAAAAGTGTCGCGATATCGCGACATGTTGCACCATCGCGGCCCAAAAGGAAAAAGTGTCGCGATATCGCGACATGTTGCACCATCGTGGCCAAAAAAGAAAAAGTGTCGCGATATCGCGACATGTTGCACCATCGCGGCCAAAAAAGAAAAAGTGTCGCGATATCGCGACATGTTGCACCATCGCGGCCCAAAAGGAAAAAGTGTCGCGATATCGCGACATGTTGCACCATCGTGACATGTTGCACCATCGCGGCCAAAAAGAAAAAGTGTCGCGATATCGCGACATGTTGCACCATCGCGGCCAAAAAAGAAAAAGTGTCGCGATATCGCGACATGTTGCACCATCGCGGCCCAAAAGGAAAAAGGTGTCGCGATATCGCGACATGTTGCATTTTCGTGATCGTAAAGAGAAGAAGTGTCATGATATCGCGACATGTTGCTTGGTCACGATCAGAGGAGAAAAGGTGTCGCGATATCGCGACATGTTGCATTTTCGTGATTCAAACAAGAGAAAGAGCAAGAAAAGAAAAGTGTCACGATATCGCGACATGTTGCATTTTCGTGATTTAAAGCAAAGAGAGAGAGCAAGAAAGAAAAAGTGTCATGATATCACGACATGTTGCATTTTCGCGACCATACAAGACAAGAAAGAACAAGAAAGAAAAGTGTCGCGATATCGCGACATGTTGCATTTTCCGACACAAGACAAGAAAGACAAGAAAGAAAAGTGTCGCGATATCATGACATGTTGCATTTTCGTGATTCAAAACAAGAAAGAAAAGAAAAAAAGTGTCGCGATATCGCGACATGTTGCATATGACATCAAACAAGAAAAGTGTCGCGATATCGCGACATGTTGCTTTTGGCAAAAAGAAAAAGTGTCATGATATCGTGACATGTTGTACTGTCATGGCCAAAAGGGAAAAAGTGTCGCGATATCGTGACATGTTGCACTATCGTGGCCAAAAGGGAAAAAGTGTCGTGATATCGCGACATGTTCCAGTTTCTCCAAGGTAACGGACCTGCATCAACGTGGACATAAGGACAAAATCTAATGAATAAGACAAAGCGTTACATGATCATTTAAGATAGCCGTTACATCCGGAGGGAAACGGATGCAAGCCCATGTGGAGAAACGCAGCGAAGGGTCACAAAATGGAAACCAAAGCACACGCATAGAAGGGAAGGTGAAATGAGCAGTCATCAAAAAATGAAGCGAACCATCATGGAAGAAGAAACAATGTTTTCAGAAGTTTAAATACGCCATTCAAAGAGGCCAGAAAGGGAGGTCGGAAACCACTGCAAGCAGAGTTGCAGAGCTGAAGGCGAGGAAGCCATTCTGGACCTGTTTGAGTTGTTTCTCTTCCATAGACTGGTTTGGAAAAACCAGAGATTCTGCTATTGTAAAATGACATATTTTTAATGCAGAAGTGTTCAAAAATTTGCATCTTGTGGGCAAGAAAGAAGGAGATATTCTTTGCATGCTATGGATTTAATGTTTATTCTTTCATTTTTCAGATTTCGAATTTATAGATAATGTTAAATGCCATATTTTTGGGTTACATTAGGCGAATATTTGAAATCTGAAATGTTATTTCGTACCCTAGGAACCAGCACTTAGTCTATGGGGATTGTGCATGTTTTGCAAGTCCAATAGGTTAGGTTGCATGCATGGAGACCTCACATCTTCGATTTTGTCGAAACAGGATAGCATCATACTGAGTGCATTTTTATTTTTAGTTTGTTTTCTGCATTGCATTTTCATTCTCTGCATTTTATTTTCTTCAAAAAGTTTAACTTATTTAAAATAAACATTTAAAAATTACAAAATCCAAAAAATCAATGAACAATCACTAAAGTTTCATGGTGAAATAAAACAACATTGCCCCTTGTTTACAGTTACTTGCAATCACTAAGGTGTTCCAAGCATTTAAATTGATTATCTTCATTTGAGATTACCAATACACAGTTGCAAATGCTAATACAGCGGAGACCTTGGAGAAGTTGTTTGTTTGACTTCTTTGCAAGAGGGGATTTGGAACCCAAATCCTAAAGGAGAGTTGTACTTTCACAACTGGGTGAAAATACCACTCAACAGATTGGCGCTAGAAGGAGGGCCGAATCAGTTTATTTCATTGTCCTAACGCTTTTTGATTGTTCATACAGGAATAAGATGTTTGGAATAAGGTGTTTTGATTGTGCATTATTTTAGAATATTGCTTTGTCAAGGTTCCTTCTTTCATGACTAACAAATTGATTTTAAATTTCACTAATTATAGGATTTTCTTTGTCTCGCAGGTTTTCTTGGAGGTATTGAGAGTTTTGTCAGGGTTTTGTAGGGTTATCATCATCGATTTTGAATCAAATGGCCCAACCTCCACCACCTCCTTGGTACGGAGCCCATAACATTCCTTTGAATATTGCAGGGGATATTCATGAGATCCCTAGGAATATAGAGAGATTTTTGCCCAAATACAAACCGGATGGCCCACGGACCGCAGAAGAACATATTCAGGCCTATAGGGATGTTTTGATAAGATTGCACGTTCAACATGAAGATGTGGCTTGTAGACTCTTCCCCATGAGCCTAGACCAAGTGGCTTACGAATGGTATATTTGCTTACCTACTGGTTCCATTACGTCATGGACGCAAATGGAGAATGCTTTTGTCAACCAATTCAGGTCACCATTAGATCCCACAATCATCTATAATCAGTTCATTACATGCAAAAGAGGCCAGGGTGAGCCAATCCGAACTTTTAATCAGAGATTTTAGAAGTGCTATAATAGAGCAATTCAACATTTTGCCATTGATCCCGCAGTAGCTTTGCAAATATATTTTGGGGCATTGGATCCTATGACGGCAATGTTTGCAAGGTGAAATCCTCAAGTTACCACGCTTGCTCTAGCCTACAATGAAGCTATGACCATTGAACAACAAATGACACCACAGGGTTATGGGTTTTCCCAGATGCCTATGGTAGGACAATATGGCCCATATGGTCAAGCTCCTATGATGAATCAGATCATGGCACCACAAATATCAGGCATAAATGTTGTGCCTTATCAACAACCATATTCATCAACACCCGCTTACGCACCCATTCCAATTCAACCGATCACAGCCATTCCCCCCGTTCCTTCATTTTTGCAAAATAGTCAACAGACTATGCAAGGAGCCAGTACGGTTAATTCTCAGGCTATAGTTCCTTTCCCCAATCCAATTCTGATTCAAAGTGTGAATCCCTATGCAAATCAAGTGGCTCAAAATCCAACTCAAATGTTAAGTCAAGATCTCACCAATTACTCAAATCCTACTGGAACTAGCAATAACATAGCTCAACCAAAAGAGATTTATTCAGAGGTTGAAGAACTCAAAAAGATGATTCACAAATTGAGTAATGATTTGGTTCAAAAATAGAAGTATGAATCCCATGCCCCTCACCCAAATCAAATTTTCAACAATAGAGGGAGACAGTGGAATACGAAGCCAAACAATGGGGGTGTGCCTTCCCCTATTGCTAATCAGATAGATACTTCTATAGGACCAAGTCACTCTAGTTCCATTCTTAATATTTCTGATTTTGCGTGGGAAAAGGGGTGTAGATTGCATAATACAAAGGGGCATAATGAAAGGAATTGTCCCGAAATTGCTAGATATACCCATTGTCTCCAAGCTCAAGTGGATGATTTGGAACTTGTGCCAAATGAGGGTCCACCCCAACATCAACAAGGAGAGGACAACATTTTGGTGGTGGAAACTCTATATCATCAAGAGAGTGAGAATGAGGAAGAAGAGGATGAAATCGTGGAACAGGAAGTGGTTGAAAGTGAAATTGTAAGAAAATCAATAAATGAATTTGAAGATATGATAGAATTTCACCACTTGTTCTTGGAAGACACTCTCGATGAGAAGCTTGGAATTAATGATCAAAAAATTCTTCACCCTCCAAATTGTGATAAAATCGAATCATGGGTTACTAATTTGGACGATGATAGCCTTATAAATTGGAATTCAAAAAATGACCCACTTTTGGAAATAATTGAACCATCTAAGGAAGGTGAAGATGAATTAGATGAGAAGCACATTGATGAATTGGAAGATGTTGAAGAAGTAGTTGAACGTCACAACTTGAACTTGGAGGATGACTACTATGATTCGTGGAAGAAGTGGGAAGACTACACTCACTCCAAAACTGCTAATGAAACTTGTGTGCCAATTGATATACAGGACAACATAATCGCCTACTCAAAGGAAGATAGTACAACTCCTATACAATTTGAGGATGTTTTAGAAGAGATACCATGGATAGTGAACAAAGAATTGGAATTAAATGACAAAGTGGTTGATCTATTGGAAGCAACGAAAGTGATTGATCATGAAGATGAGTTACTTGACATACACCTTGACCAAGAATATTTGAGGGTTGAAAAGGATGGGCATGTTTTTAATTGGGTGCCCAATTTTGGTATGTTTGATGAACAAGTAATCAATGAAGAATACGAAGACCATGAGGTAAAAGAGGAAATTGCAAATCCTCACCAAATCTTGGTAAATGAAAATGTGAAAAAGGTAAAATCTCAACCTTTGTGTCCAAACATCCAAGATTTTGGTGAAGATTTGTATAATTCAAATGATATTTATGATGAAATGCCATTGAAGGTGAATGAAGAACAAGGATTAATTTCTAACCACACCTTTGATAACATTACTTTAATGAATGAAAAGGAGCTTGATGCACTTAAATTGCTAAATCAAATTCATCAACAATTAATTCTTGAATCTAGGATAAAAATTCTTAATGATCCCCATTTAGTAAATATCCTAGATACTTGTAAATTGTTGCACAATTTTGATTGGTCTAAGAACATGGAAAATGAATTAGCTTTGAAATTTTTAGAAATAGGCTCTTGCTTACAAAATTTCATTTTGAATAAAGAAAGCCTAGTTCTAAATCATGAATGGAATTATGAAATTTGCACCTTAAAGAATAGACATAAAGGAATTGAATATCAATCATTGTCTAATCAATTTGAAAACTTGAAGCTCCACCATAAGATTATTAATGAAATTAAATCAAATTGGTATGGTGAGAGGGGCAAGTGGAGGTTTGGTTCTTTGTTTGGTTTGATCTTGTTTTTGTTGGATTCCTGCAAAACTTGGTATGCGTATCACGTCATATATCTTTTAAAGAATTCTAATCAGGTTTGGGATCCGGGAAAATGATAATCCAAACTTTTTGTACATTTGTATATACTTTTGGTTTTCGTGTTTTGGTTTCGGAATGGATCTCATTTTGGTTTTAAGTTTTGTGTGTTGGTCCTTTGGACATTTTTGGTTTGTCAACTTAGGTCCTTATGAATGTTGACTAAGACTTGGAGAATATGAAACATCGGAATTGTATTGCAGAAAGCTCCATGAATATTGCAAACACATTAAAGAATATCGTTTGGAACTTGTGATGCATGAAGTTGTCAGTTTTTCATATTATGGTAAAGTAGGTGATATATATACTCCATCCGCATTTCAAAAGGAGCAATGCATTCATATCTCATATTACATTCCGCATTGCATATACATTTCATCTCAGTTGCATCTTCATTTCATGTGCAATCATTGAAAAGGTGTCGAATCCTCTTAGGGTTATTACATAACATATATTAAAAGGATCCTAAGGTTGGGAACTGATGCCCGAACTATCTTGAACCAAGCACGTTCTACGCATATTAAAGAGAATCTTGAGCAAAATGGTCAAAACCATACTTGGAAGAAACGGTGAGGCGAAAGGAATATTTCGTGTCTGTCCCATCATGCAACATAATCCTTAAACAGTGGTTTTTACCACTCCCATAATGCTTAAAGCCTAAAATCAGAGTAGTAAGGATAGGGTTAAATCCTCATCTCACTTAGGTTGAGGATCCGATTCCCCAAAGCTCTGATTTGACCTTCATGGAGTAGTAAGGATAGGGTCTAATTCTCATCTCGCTTAGGTTGAGAATCCGATTCCCCAAAGCTCTGATTTGACCTTCATGGAGTAGTAAGGATAGGGTCTAATTCTCATCTCGCTTAGGTTGAGAATCCGATTCCCCAAAGCTTCTATTTTGCCCATTCAAGAATCTGAAATTCCAAAGTAAATATTTTTCATTTCTTTATTAATTTTGGATTGGAAGGATCGTACTACATGTCCCTTGCAAGGATGGGTAGTCATCCCCAAGGTCCAAGAAATCAAAAGTAGAGCCAAATCATGGATTATGAGGTTAATCTCCACCGGGGCTATAGACGCCTGGCTGGCAGTGGAATATGCTCATGCGTGGCAACATGTCTTGTCTAAAAGCAAGACCATTGACTGCTCAAACGGATAGGCTAGCCTGACAGTTTCATCCATAATAGGTTAAATCATTTTGTTCAAGATGAGGTAATGAACTCCAGATCAGAGTAGTAAGGATAGGGTTAAATTCCCATCTCGCTTAGGTTGGGAATCCTATTCCCCAAAGCTCTGATCTCACTTACACCTGCACATGGGTTCAAGATGGTAGTGACACATAACCAACTTTGGGATCTAATAAATTAATTCAGTATGCATATATTTGGTCCTAAGAGGGTTTGACAGTTTTGATATGTTTGTTCATGATACTAGAAGGTTTGAGCCTTTGCAAAGTAGGTTGTTATATCTCTAGCATAGTTGTCATACATCAAATCCTGCACAAATCATTCATAGCCTTGCATACGAATCATAAGTGAAACTGACAATGGAAAGTTGAACAAGTTTCAAACGATAGGGAATGAAGCACATTGCACACACCGAGCTGATGTTTAATAATTCTAATGCTTCATGTATTTCTCATCTAGTTTCATTCTTGGGATATTTTTTGACGCTTGTATTTGAGTCTGTGTTTTTCTTTTCAGGTTGAGTTCTCACCGAAATGCTCAGGAGCATTTCCAAGCAGAGTCGCCATTTGTTGTGGCTGATCCACAACGTACCCCAAAATTGGGGACCCACATTTTTTGCATGTGTTCCAAGAAGACTGAAGTGGCCCATAGGCTAAAGATCAAGGAAAAAAGCAAAATACCACAAGGAGAAAAAGTGTCGCGATATCGCGACATGTTGAATGAAAAAGTGTAGGCATGTTGCACCATCGCGGCCCAAAAGGAAAAAGTGTCGTGATATCGTGACATGTTGCACCATCGCGGCCAAAAAGAAAAAGTGTCGCGATATCACGACATGTTGCACCATCGCGGCCAAAAAAGAAAAAGTGTCACGATATCGCGACATGTTGCACCATCGCGGCCAAAAAAGAAAAAGTGTCGCGATATCGCGACATGTTGCACCATCGCGACCCAAAAGGAAAAAGTGTCGCGATATCGCGACATGTTGCACCATCGCGGCCAAAAAGAAAAAGTGTCACGATATCGCGACATGTTGCACCATCGCGGCCAAAAAAGAAAAAGTGTCGCGATATCGCGACATGTTGCACCATCGCGGCCAAAAAAGAAAAAGTGTCGCGATATCGCGACATGTTGCACCATCGCGGCCCAAAAGGAAAAATGTCGCGATATCGCGACATGTTGCACCATCCCCAAAAAGAAAAAGTGTCGCGATATCGCGACATGTTGCACCATCACAGCCCAAAAAGAAAAAGTGTCGCGATATCACGACATGTTGCACCATCGCGGCCAAAAGGAAAAAGTGTCGCGATATCACGACATGTTGCATTTTCGCGATTCAAAGCAAAGAGAAAGAGCAAGAAAAAAAAGTGTCGCGATATCGTGACATGTTGCATTTTCATGATTTAAAGCAAAGAGAGAGCTAGAAAAGAAAAGTGTCGCGATATCGTGACATGTTGCATTTTCATGACCATACAAGACAAGAAAGAACAAGAAAAGAAAAGTGTCACGATATCGTGACATGTTGCATTTTTGCGACCGTACAAGACAAGAAAGAACAAGAAAAGAAAAGTGTCGCGATATCGTGACATGTTGCATTTTCGCGACCGTACAAGACAAGAAAGAACAAGAAAAAAAAGTGTCACGATATCGCGACATGTTGCATTTTCACACAAAAACAAAAAAGTGTCGCATCGACATGTTGCTCTCCTCCAAAAGAAAAGTGTCGCGATATCGTGACATGTTGCGTCATCATTTCCAAACAAGAAAAAGTGTCGCGATATCGCGACATGTTGCATTTTCATGATTCAAAGCATAGAGAGAAAGCAAAGAGAAAAAGTGTCGCGATATCGTGACATGTTGCATTGTCGTGGCCAAAAGGGAAAAAGTGTCGCGATATCGTGACATGTTGCATTGTCGTGGCCAAAAGGGAAAAAGTGTCGCGATATCGTGACATGTTCCAGTTTTTCCAAGGTAACGGACCTGCATCAACGTGGACATAAGGACAAAATCTAATGAATAAGACAAAGCGTTACATGATCATTTAAGATAGTCATTACATCCGAAGGGAAACGGACGCAAGCCCATGTGGAGAAACGCAGCGAAGGGTCACAAAATGGAAACCAAAGCACACGCATAGAAGGGAAGGTGAAACGAGCAGTCATCAAAAAACAAAGCGAACCGTCATGGAAGAAGAAACAATGTTTTTAGAAGTTTAAATACGCCATTCAAAGAGGCCAGAAAGGGTGGGGTCGGAAACCGCTGCAAGCAGAGTTGCAGAGCTGAAGGCGAGGAAGCCATTCTGGACCTGTTTGAGTTGTTTCTCTTCCACAGACTGGTTTGGAAAAACCAGAGATTCTGCTATTGTAAAATGACATATTTTTAATGCAGAAGTGTTCAGAAATTTGCATCTTGTGGGCAAGAAAGAAGGAGATATTCTTTGCATGCTATGGATTTAATGTTTATTCTTTCATTTTTTCAGATTTTGAATTTATAGATAATGTTAAATGCCATCTTTTTGGGTTACATTAGGCGAATATTTGAAATCTGAAATGTTATTTCGTACCCTAGAAACCAGCACTTAGTCTATGGGGATTGTGCATGTTTTGCAAGTCCAATAGGTTAGGTTGCATGCATGGAGACCTCACATCTTCGGTTTTGTCGAAACAGGATAGCATCATACTGAGTGCATTTTTATTTTCAATTTGTTTTCTGCATTGCATTTTCATTCTCTGCATTTTATTTTCTTCAGAAAGTTTAACTTATTTAAAATAAACATTTAAAAATTACAAAATCCAAAAAATCAATGAACAATCACTAAAGTTTCATGGTGAAATAAAACAACATTGCCCCTTGTTTATAGTTACTTGCAATCACTAAGGTGTTCCAAGCATTTAAATTGATTATCTTCATTTGAGATTACCAATACACAGTTGCAAATGCTAATACAACGGAGACCTTGGAGAAGTTGTTTGTTTGACTTCTTTGCAAGAGGGGATTTGGAACCCAAATCCTAAAGGAGAGTTGTACTTTCACAGCTGGGTGAAAATACCACTCAACAGGTCTGCAAAAATAAGTTGAACGAAGATGGTTAGGTTGTCAGAAACAAAGCAAAACTTGTGTGTAAAGGCTATGCACAAGTAGATGGAATTTATTTTGAAGAGACATTTGCTCCTGTTGCTCATCTTGAGGCCATAATAATGTTATTGGCCTTCTCAAGATTCAAAAACTTCAAAGTGTACTAAATGGATGTAAAATCAGAATTTCTTAATGGTTACCTAGAAGAAGAAGTCTACATAGAGCAACTGGATGGTTTTAGCCTAACATAAAAGCTAGATTATATGTTCAAATTGAAGAAAGATCTTTATGGACTAAAGCAAACTCCTAGGAATTGGTACAAAAGGTTGGATAAATATCTATAAGAACAAGGTTTTAGAAAAGGTATAGTTGATAGCAATATATACATCAAAAATGAAGGAAATGGTCATTTAATTATAGTAATCTATGTGGACAACATCATTTTTTGAGGTAATAACAACAATATGTGTCAAAAATTTACAAAATGTATGAAAAGTGAATTTGATATGTCAATTATCCTTGAGCTACCCTTCTTTCTATTTTGCAAATATCACAATTAGATAAGGTATATTTCTCTCTCAAATTAAGTATGCAAAAGAAATGTTCTAAAAATTCAAGATGGAGGATTACAATCCTATGAGTACCCCCATGGTTTCAGGATGTAAGTTAAGTAAATATGATGAGTCTCCTAAGGCTAATCAAACCTTGTATAGATACATGATTGGGAGTTTACTATATGTCATAGCTACAAGGCCAAATATAATTCAGGTAGTCAGATTGGTGCCAAGATTTCAAGCTGCACCAAAGGAAATGCATGTACAAGCAGTAAAAATAATCCTCAAGTATCTGAAAGGAACTATGGATTTTGGACGGTGGTATCCTAGATATGATAATTTCACTCTCACTGCATATACATATGCAAATTTTCCAAGCACAAGCAGAGGAGCATTTTTTTAAGACTATTTCATCTCTTGGCTAAGTAAAAAACAAGCATCAGTGTCCTTATATACTGCAGAGATAGAGTGCATTGTAACAACTACTTGTTGCACTTAGGTTTTATGGATGAAATAAACCTTAAGAAATTTCAAAGTGGAGCATGATCATCCTATCTCCATACTTTGTGATAATACAAGTGTGATCAATATTTCAAAGAATATGATGATGCATTCAAGGACCAAGCAAATTTTTCTCAAGTATCATTTTTTGAGAGAGCAAGTGACTGATCAACAAGTCAAGTTGGAATACATTACTACAAAGGAATAAATTGATGATATCTTTACCAAGACACTTCCAAAGGAGAACTTTGAGTATCTCAGAAGTAAGTTGGAAGTGATTTCACTCCCATATCATAATCGAACATATAAAAGAAGAGCAGGGAGTGGGGGGTGTTGTCAAATGACTTATATTACAAGCCCCAAGGACCCTTTGCCATTGATGTCAAAGGGGGAGAGTTTTTAGTAAGGGGGAACAACTAGTTAGGGGGAGCAGCTTGTGATCCTATTAAGTAAAAGTCAATTTCATTATAGGGTTGCCATTAATGACAAAGGGGGAGATTGTTGAAAATATTGAGTTGTCATTGATGTAAAAGGAAGAAATACCTTCAAGGATGAAATATTGATGTCAAAGGCAAAAATATCTTCAAGGTTTAAATGATGAGTTATAATTGAAATGCAAGGCAAATATCTTCAAATATGATTTGATGTTGTCAGAGCAAAAGTGATATTATATGCTTTAATATTTAAATATTAAATAATGAGGTTTATATTTAAATAAAATAATTTAAATATAGTGTAAAAGTTTAAATATTTAAATGTTTTAAAATTCAAATGATGGATGACCTCCTTAAAATAACCATGCAAAAAGAAATTAAATATTATGGGTCGACCATGCAAAAGGTTGAAAATTCAAATATTAAAAAAATGTTGGGCCGAATTTGTTGGGTGCACATGAAAAAGCATATAAATATAATATCTAAATTCACTTTGGAATATTGTAGTGCAATTAAAATAATACCAATCGATCAGATAGTAGTAGCAAGAAGGAGGGGGAAGAGCATAGGTTTTGGTAGCATTGCAATGGAAAGAAAACTTTAAACATTGGTTTGTGCCACTTCTCTCTCAACCAAGTTGTTAGACCAGTCGGTAGCCTAGCTCATGCTAGAGCACTATGTTGCATGAGGTTAAGGGATCAAATCTATTCGATGCCATTTTGTTGAAGAGTTGAAGACAAAGATACGAAGGATTTAAATAGTGTTTTTGCACATTTGGTTCCATCCATTGGGGTATCCTAGTCGGTTGCCTAGCTTGTGTGGAGCACTTTTGTGTAGGAGGTTAAGGTGTCGAATCTCTTCATTATAGTTTTGCTAAATAATTTAAAATAGAGCATCGAAGGAATTAAATATTGTTTTACACCTTTTGGTTTCATGTGCTACGTTAGCACAATTGGTCACTAGCCCAAGTTAGGGTGTTGCAATTCTAGAGGTCAAGGGATCAAATCCCATCAATGAATATGCAAGGTATTTATAAATTTTGTTTTATTAAATTTTATAGAAGGGGAGATATAAATCATAGTAATGGGATTTTATTTTTGCAAATGATAAAAGGGGAGATATAAGGCATAGTATTATGATTTGATTTTTGCAAATGATAAAAGGGGAAATATAAGGTGTAATTTTGTGATTTGATTTTTGAATATTATAAAAGAGGAGATATAAGGTGTAATGTTGTAATTTCATTTTTGCAAAGGGAGAATTTAGTATAAGGTTCTATTCTTTGCAAATCATAAAAAGAGATAATAGAAAATGTTGTTAAAATAAAGCTTTATATTGTAAGTTTTAAAAGGGAGATATAAGGAGTTATTTTTTAGGTTTATTATGTATGTTTCGAAAGAGGTTATAAGTGTTTAAAAGTGATTGATTTGATATTTAAATCAAGAAAATAATGAAATAGATGAGCATTGTTTGCATGCAATATATGGGAATATATGAGCATTGTTTGCATGGTTTGGGAATAGATGAGTATTGTTTATATGCAATACTAGGAAATAGTTGAGCAAATTTTGGATCAAGTTTGAGTAGGTTTCATGAGTAGGTTTTGGAGAATATTTGAATAGGTTTTGTGAGTAGTTTTGGAGCATTTTGAGCAGTCTTTGTGAGCAGGTTTGAAGTAGAAGTGAGCATGTTTTAAAAGTAGGTTTTGTAGCAAAATTGAGCAGACTTTGTGAGTAAGTTTTGAAAAAATTTGAGCATCGGGAATTGATTTCTCCTATGGATTGGTAACCACAAACTTGAGCATAGGGTATTGATGTCTTTTGTGGGTTGGTGCCCACAAACAGGGGATTGATGTCTCCTGTGGGTTGGTGCCCACAAAATTTATTGAAGAAATTTATAAGTAATATTTTCTTGTGGTTTTCTCTTGAGAGGGTGTTTCCACATAAAATTTGTCTCTTATGTGTGTGGTGATTTGTGTATTGTTTCATTATTACAATTTATAATATTTGAAGTTATTTCTTTTGAAATAAAAGTAGAAATTTTATCTTATACTATTCACCCCCTCCTCTTAGTATAAGCTTGTGTTCTTCACAGAAAAGGATAAGGGAAGATTAAGGATCCATAGTGAGCAGGGATATTTTCAACCCCAGTTGCTATCTACTATGCAACTTAAGAAAACCATCAAGAAGGGATATATGGTTTATGTTTTGAAACTCAATGAAGTCAAGTAAGATCATAAGGAAGAAGTATTTGGGAAACACCCCATAATGTAGGATTTTAAGGATGTACTTTGTAAGGACCTACCAGGACTTTCTATTATGCATGAATTTGATTTCACTATTGAATTAATATCAGCAGTAGAACCTATCCATAGATATATTTATAGGATGAATCCTATAGAGATGCAAATATTTAAAAGTACAACTACAGGGGTTGCTAGAGAAGGGACGGATTAAACCTAGTGTGTCACCATGGGGTGAACTGATAATTTTTGTTAAACAGAAATATGTATCTCTATGGTTATGCATATATTATAGAATACTAAAAAAATCAACTATCAAGAATAAGTATCCTCTACCCAAGATTTTAGATATGTTCGTTCAACTGAAGGATGCCATAATATTTACAAATATTGATTTAAAATTGAGGTATCATAAATTAAGGATACAAAAAGAGGATAATCATAAAATGATATTCAAAACTAGATACAAACATTATGAATTTATAGTCTTGCCCTTTGGGTTAACTAATACCCTAGCCACATTCATGAATTTAATGAATAACATATTCAAAATGCATCTAGATCAGTTTATCCTTGTATTTTTAGATGATATTCTATAGTATTCTTGGGATATGAATGAACATAATAGACAATTTAGAATTGTGCTGGAGTTTGTTAAGAAAGAATAAACTCTTTGGAATCCTATTAAAAAGTGATTTATATATCTCTGAAGTATGATATTTGGGATATATAATATCTATTGAGGGAATTGTAGTGGATACAAAAAAGAATAAGGCCATTCTAAATTGGCTATCACCTACCAATGTGATAGAAGTGTGAATATTCATGGGCATGATGGGCTATTATAGATGATATGTGAAGGATTACTCCAAAATAGTTGCTACGGTAACAAATTTCCAGAATAAGGAGAAGGAATTTAAGTGGATGAAGAAATGTGAAGCTATATTTGCATTGCTTAAGTAGAAAATCACCATGACATTGATACTAAATATCCCAAATCCTCAAGGGAACTTCTTAGAATGCATTGATGCATCACTAGAAGGATTAGGAGGAGTTATTATGCAATATGAGTTAGTCATAGCATATGCATCAAGGAAAATTATGAAGCATGAAGTTAATTATGCTATGCATGATCTAAATTTGGTAGCATGTGAACACTCTAAAGATATAGCATCATTATTTTGTAGGGAGACCCTTTGAGCTAAGAACTGAGCATCAAAACTTGAGGTATATATTTACCTAACCTATGCTCAATGTGAGATAAATAATATGGGTCAAGTATTTAGGTGTATATGACTTTGATATTGAATATATCAAAGGAAAAGAAAATAAGGTGGTTGACACCTTAAGCAGAAGAAGGTATATAGAAACTTTGACCTAGAGCCATATAGATTTATTAGATCAAGCCAAGAATATGCAAAATCAAGATGAATATTACAAAGAAATTCAGGCCAAAATAGGAAAAAATACTAAGGAAAATAAGAATCTCGAAATGAAATATGGTCTTTTGTGATAAAAATATAGGTTTATCATACAAAAAATAGGTTATTTAAGGAGACTAATCATGCAATAAGTGCATAGATATCCTTAATTTGATCATATTGGAGGGGCCAATATGAGGGAGAATATGAAAAATATCTTCTTTTAGATAGGAATGAAGAAGGATATCATCAATTTTATCACTTAGTGCTTTGAATGCTAGAAGGTAAAGGCTAAGCAGTTTCTGGAGGAGGTATGAACAACTGGAGGAATGTAGTGATGGCATCAGGTCCATCACAGAGCATGCATGCTAGGGCTGGTATTTCATTTAAAAATGATTGAAAGGAACAAGATTTCCCATTGCATGCCAGGAATCGCTTGTTAAAGAACAATGGATGTTTGGAACGATGTGAAGCCAGGTCGGTTCTAGTGGTTCAACCAGACTCGATGGTAGAAGATGTGGAGTATTTAACCAAACATGTGCTTATTGGTAAATTTATGGGCATCCAAATTTCTCTTCCCTTTGTGGAGGCTTGGGTTAGGAAGACTTGGAACCCTGAAGGTGATGTGGAGGTGATGCTAAGTGCAAATAGCTATTTTATGGTGGTTTTTTCTTGTATTACGGATCGTAACAAAGCATTTGAAGGAGGTCCCTATTTTTTTAACCAAGAGGGACTCTTTCTTAAACCCTGGCATGTGGGTTTCAACCCATTAGAGGAGCATCCATCATGGGTTCCAGTGTGGGTTCGACTTCCGTGGCTCCCACTGGAATTTTGGAGAAATGACATCTTGCATATGATTGCCCTTCTACTTGGGAAGTCGGTTGGGCCGTCATGACAGACGTTGGATAAAAAGGTAATCTCTATTGCCCATATCTATGTTGAAATTGATTTAAACAATCCTATTCTAGATTCTATTGAAATACAATTCGGATCAACCACATGGGTTCAAAAACTTGACTATGAAGCTCTTCCATTTCGTTGTCGAATTTGCCATGAATATGGCCACTTACAAAGAAAATGCCCTAAGTTTGTCTTGCTCGTGGCTTCAAATCCTAGGCCCTCTCGAGCTGTACAAAATATGGATAAATGAAAAGCCCCGATAAATGAGGGGGATCAGGATAAGGAAGGCTTTGTTACGGTAAAACCTTGAAACAAAGGAAGAAAGGCAAAAAGAGACATTAAGGATAACCAGCCAGATGCTCAGCTCAACTGTTTTAAAATTCTAGAGAATCTTGATTAGTGCGTGGAGATACCTAAAACATCGCTACCTGTTATAGATATAACAGGACCAAATCAGTTGTCTCTTCATGAGGTGGAACCAAGGGAATCAGATATAGGGGGTTTAAATGAAGAACAGAGGGTTTTGGTTTCGAGTATAGGTGATATGGTTGGCCCTAGCCATGGAAGTGAAGTTATATTATAAAATGGCACAAATTTAGATATGCCCTCTCCTACCTAGGCACTGATGCAGTCATCCATGGACTGTAAAAATCCTACGATGCTGGGATTGCAGCATAAAATAATTAAAAAAAATGCTTCAGATAAGAATATGAAGGTGGGTCGAAAGAAAGACCAGGATAAAATTAAGTTAATGGGGGAGACTTTGGTAGAGTCGGGTTTGGTGAGAACATTGGACTCCCATTTTTATAACCCCCAAAAATTATTATACTTTCATGGAATGTAAGGGGGTTGAACAGCATCCCCAGACAAAAAGTTGTTCGGGATTTGATTCGTGTTCATTCTCTAGATGTGGTTTTTATTCAGGAGACTAAATTAACTATTGATAGTTTGTTCAATATTGCTCCCAAGTTGTGGATAAAGGGGCAATGTCAGTGTATTTGTGCATGTGGATATGCTGGTGGCCTTGCTTGTTTATGGGATCTAGTTAAGATCTCTCCTCTTACCTGGATTTCCAGCAGGTGGTCTATTTCGATGATCGGGCATGATAATGAATCTGGTGAGACCATCCTACTTACAAACATGTATGCTCCTATTGATTACAATGGTAAAGTTAATTTATGGGAGCACATTGGCTTTGTGAGAAGTCTAGCTCCCCTGTACCCATGGATTTTTCTTTGGAGACTTCAATTCTATCACTTGTCTAGAGGAAAAACGTGGTGGGATTGATCGTCTTGAGCCTTTTTCTTCTGTCTTCAATGCTCATATCCGGGCCTTGAACTTGGTTGACATCAAGTTGGATAATGGGATATTTACTTGGCATAATAGAAGATGTGGGGAATATTCCATTTCAGAGAGATTGGATAGGTTTTTGATCTCTAGTTTTTAGATTGGCAATAATAGAAGCACTAGTTCTGTGATTCTGGAGGGTAGATGATCTGATCATTGGCCTATCAAACTCTCTGCTCTAGAGTTAGGGCTAAAAAATAATCCCTCATTTAAGTTTCAACTTATGTGGTTGCGAGATCCTAAGCTTCATGATTTCATGCGAGGCTAGTGGACTAATGGCAAACCTCCTCATGGCATCGCTATGTACTCCTTTATGAAGCGACTTCAATTTGTTAAGCATAAATTGAAGAGATGGAATAGAATAAATTTTGGGAACCTTTCCTTGGCTAAGCTAGCAGCTCTTAGGAGGGTGGAAGAAGCCTCAAGGAAGATTAGAGATCAGGGACTCACAGAGGAGCTTCTTGTTGAGGAATCTGAGGCTGTAAAAGACCTTGCTAAATGGGAACTGAGGGAAGAAATTTTTTGGAAACAAAAAGCTCGAGTAGATTGGCTTCAGGAAGGGGATAGGAACACAACCTTCTTTTATAACTCTGTTAAGGCTCGTCGTAATGGTATCCTGATTACCTCTCTTGTTAATTCTTAGGGTGCCCTGCTTTCTTCTTTCAGGGATATTTTAGAAGAGACTAAGAGGTATTTTTCCTCTCTTAAAGGAGGATGCCCTCTCAGATGATGAGGAAGAAAAACTTATTCTAAATTTTATTCCCTCGATTATTTCTAGAGAGATGAATGAGCACTTGATGGGTCCAATTTCCCTTGAGGAGCTGAAAAGTGTTGTATTCAAGATGAAAAATGGGAAAGCCCCGGGTCCGGATGGATTCCCGATTGATTTTTATCAAGAGTTTTGGGAGTTAATCAAATTTGACCTTTTGGAGGTGGTTCGTGAGTCCCAAAAGAACAAATAGATGCTAAGGGCCCTAAATGCTACCTTTGTGGTGCTTATTCCCAAGAAAGAGGGAGCGAATTCCATGGATATGTTCAGGCCTATTGCTCTCTGTAATGTTGTATATAAGATCATCACAAAAATTATTACTGAGAGGCTAAAGATATGGTTGAGCAAAATCATCTCTGAGGAGCAAGGTGGGTTTTTTGTTGGCTGACAAATCATGGATGGGGTTGTTATTGCTACAGAAGCTATTCACTCAATGGAAACTTCTAAGGAGAAAACTATGTTCATTAAGTTGGACATGGCAAAAGCCTATGACAGAGTTAGATGGTCCTTTCTTCAAAAATTTCTTGTTGCTTTTGGCTTTGAGGAGGAATGGATTAGATGGGTGATGAGCTGTATTTCTTCTTCCTCATTCTCTGTTCTTGTTAATAACGAGACATCAAAGATGTTGGAGGCCTCAAGGGGATTGAGGCAAGGAGATCCTCTATCTCCTTATTTTTTTATCATTATGGCAGAAGGGTTGGGTAGATTACTCAAGTCTCAGGTCAGGCATGGTCTCATTCAGGGGTGGAAGTGGGATAATAGTTTGCCACCTCTTTCCCACCTTCAATTTGTTGATGATACTGCTTTTTTGGGAGTTGCCACTATCAAGGAAGCTGGAAACATTAGACAGTCTCTTGACATATATCTTGGTGCTTCTAGAAATGTTATTAATGAGGACAAGTCCTTTATTTTCTTCTTCAATACCCCCCTCTTATTCAAGCTAGGATTGCTTGCATTCTAAGATTCTAGGTCGGGACTCCCCCCTTCATTTATCTTGGGATTCAGATTTCATTTCATCCTCTACCTAGATCTTCTTAGCAGTCTATACTTGATAAGTTTAGAAGGAAGGTAAATCACTAGACTGTCAAATGGCTATCCTCTGCAGGTAGAGTATTGCTTTTAAAATCTGTTATTCAAGCTTTACCCATTTATAGATGTTTTGTGCAAATAGCTCCTTCTCGTTTCATCAAGGACATGGATGCTTTGTCAAGATAGTTTTTGTGGTCTAGAAAACTTGATCAATCTAAATGGAGTTTGGTTAGATGGGATTCCATTTGTAGGCTAGTTCAAGAGGGGGGCCTTGGGTTGCGACAGGAAACTCTTTCTAGGCAGGCTTTGGCTGCAAAAATTTATTGGAGATGGTGTACCTCTCAAGATCAGATTTGGGCTAAAATATTATCTTATAAATACTTGAGAGGTATTTCTGAGGTAGATATACCTAGAGCCAGTTTGGTTGGGAAAGGTTCTGTTATCTAGGACACTTTGAAAAGAGGAGCTAATTTAATTAAGCAAGGTTTGTTCTGGATTTGCAATCGGGGATCAGATGTTATTTTTTGGGAGGATTCTTGGGATGGCCACCCTCCTATCTTGAATCAATATCCCAGGTTACATTCCCTAAGCATTTGTTTCTTGGAAGCGGGCTGGTTTCATGTGCAGGACTTTAAAAAAATCCAATATTTTGGAAATATGGAGATGTACAGATGGAAAGATCCGTAGGAATGGCCCCAAGGGGTATTGGTCGAGGATAGAGATGTGCTTGCTCTTATTCCTGCAGGGAGGTATTGTTCTTCATTGAGGGATAAAGACATTCTGGCTTGGAACCCTAATACCAAGGGAACCTACTCTGTAGCCTATGGTTATCAAGTTCTTGATAAGCAAAAGTTTGGGAGTCTCCCTGTCACATGGTGGAAAAAGGTGTGGAATAGATTTGCTTGGCCGAAATGTAACTTTTTTCTCTAGCTAGTAGCTCGTAATAAATGCCTCACTTGGGATAACTTGAGGAAGAGGGGATTTTAGGGTCCCTCTTTATGTGTCCTTTGTGGTAAGAATGAGGATGACTCTTCTCATTTATTTTTCCAATGCTCCCTTGGCAGATACATTTGGCACTGTTGATGGAGTGCCTGGAACCATCCTTGTTTTCACATGCTCTCCCTGGTGGAGTTTTGGAGTAGTCTGGGCTGACCTCCAGCCAAGGCCCCCTTCCTCCAAGTGGCTTGGAATTTGGGCCCTTCTTGCATCATTTGGAAGATTTGGCTCGAACAAAACCATCACATTTTTGAGGGAAGTCATTTGGCTGTTCAACAGATCTAGCAAAGGATCCTATGTATGGTTCAAGAAACTATCCATAGTAAATGTGATGTGGACCCCCATTTGGACTCTATGGAGGAGAAGGTACAACATGCCCTTGGTTTGTTTGGGGTTGGTGTGAATTATTCTAGCCCTAGTAGGATTCCTCAGCTTAACAAGAAGGTTAGGAGAGAGGGTAGATGGATACTGCCCCCTAGAGGAGTTTTAAAAATTAATACTGATGGGTTGTCCAGGGGCAATCCTAGACATGCTGGAATTGGTGGCATTGGGAGAGATTCTGCTGGCATGGTCAGTTTTTTCTTTTCCATTTATAAATGTGTTCACTCCAACAATATTATGGAAGCTCTGGCGATACTTGAGGCCTTGCAAAGGGGGTTTTCTCTTGGCTGGCACAGGATTCTTTGCGAGTCTGATTCTCAAATTTTGGTTAATCTTTTAAACAGCAAAAGAGTGGAGGATGTTAATTGGCAGTTGGCCTCTATGACCATTCAGATTCTCAGAATGAGTGAAGAGTTCGAATTTATATCCTTTGTGCACATTCCAAGGGAATGGAATGGGGTTGCTGATTACCTGGCCAAAAGGGCTTCTAAGCTATTGGATACTCAGAGTATTGATAACTGGGAGAGTCTCCTGTCTGGGGATTCTCAACACCTACGGGAGTTGATCCATAAGGATGCTCAGACTTAATGTGGTTTGTTTTTTTTGGTTTTCTTTGGGAGTTGACCTTGTCTGGTGATTTAGCCTGTCTTGTTGCTTATTTCAGTCCTGGGTGGGGGCTCAGCTGTACTTTGTAATATAAACTTTTTATCAATAAATTTTTATCCCTTTATTTAAAAAAATAAGGTAAAGGCTAAACATAAACATCCTATAGGGTAATTATATCCTCATGATATACCTAAAAACAAATGCTAGGTTATATCTATGGATTTCATAGTAGGTTTACCCAAGATCGGGTATCAACATGATGTGATCCTTGTAGTAGTCCACAAATTGACTAAGGTTGCAAATTTTATACCAATAAAAATAAAATATGATGCTCAGGTTGTGGCCAATAGTTTACCAAAGAGATATTTAGGTTACATGGGTTTCCTAAAATGATCACTTTAGATCGATATTCCATATCTATTTTTGAATTTTGGAAAGCCTTACATCATGCATTAGGCATAAAACTAAATATAAGCTTAGCATATCACCCTAAGACTAATGGTCAAACTAAGTGGGTAAACCAAGTACTAGAATATATACTTCATATGTACTACATGGATGAAAAGTCTTAATCGAAAGACTACCTATATCTTGTAGATTTTACCTATGATGATGGGCATAATTCTTCTTTGGTTATGGTCCCATTTGATGCCTTGTATGGCAAGAGGTTTATAATGCCATTGTATTGGGATAACTTAGAGGATCAAGTTGTGATCAAACCAGACACGATCAAGGAAATGGAAGGAAAACTAAATATGATGAGGCAAAGGCTCAAGGAAGTCATTGATTGTAAGAAAAGCTATGTTGATCTAAAAAAATCACCAAGGGAATGCTCTATAGGATCTAGAATTTTCTTAAGGTTTAAACCAATTAAAGTACCATAAAATCCATGAAGTTAGATCCTTGATTTATTGGACCCTTGAGATCACTAAGAAGGTTAGCCCTGTTGCTTGCAGACTTGCCTTGCTACCTAACATATCAAAGATCCATGACACCTTCTACATATCCTTGCTTAGAAAATATACTGCTAAACATGATAATGTGTGGGATGTTTTTAAATTGCATATGGAAAACCACAAGGCTATTGAAGTGATGTCGATGAATATTCTAGAGTTTCTCTCCAAGGCAATGAGGAAATGGACTCTAGAATAATGTAAGGTCCAATATGATTGTTTTTCTTAGTGAAATACCACTTGGGATAAAGTATATGATATGAAGAAAAATTTTAACTTCTTATTTTAAAATATATTATAATATGATTTTTTTATATATAACCAAGAAACACACAAGACTGTGTTTAGCCCAAGGGGGTAGTATGTCATAACCTACCTTGGCAAAAAAAATTTAATGGAAGACTATGTGTTGATCGATGATAACTTGATATTTTGTCTTGATGCTTTTTTTTTGGTTATGTAATTTATATTGAATTCTCTATAAGGAATATGGTATTGTTGGTGTATTGTAAATTGTAACACTAGGTACATCAGTGGGTGGAAGAGGTAGAATAAACCATCAAGAATGAGTACTTGAAAATGGAGATGGTGATTAAGGTAGCTTAGGGTAACATGAATGACTACCCTCATGTAGGCATGCATTCTTGAATTTTGGGATGTGTTGGAAATCTGGCCAGCCATACATTAAAACAAGAATTTGAGTTGTTAGATGATGTTTTAAGCCTTGGAAAGTGTTTCCTCTTAGAGGAGATAAAATAAAATTATAGAGCTTCGAAATCTATGTAATCTGTAAAAAAATAGGCTCAAAATGACACACGAGTCAAAAGTTATGGCTAAAATACTAATACATGTAATAAACACGTCGATGTCGATCCGACAAATATGATTTGCTAGGGTTAGGGTTTTCTTTGTTTTTTCTTACTTAAGGTAGTTTTAGGGTTTTGTTTTAAGAAGATGAATTTTGTGTTGTAGTAAGTGTATGAACTATTCCAGAGCCTATGAGGATATTGTAACAGAGTACTGAAACTCTGCTAGAATTATTCCAGATAATAAGAAGATAATATTTTCTCCAATTTTGTTTTATTGTATTATTGTAAATTATTCATTTGGTATCAGAGCAAGGTGATCGAGAAATTGGGTTTAAGTAACTATAGAATTTCTGCTACAAGTTTTAAAAAATATTCTCAGAGATTTTAGTTCATGTTGAAGGGAGCTACTATGGCCAACAACACCAATTCAATTCTGATACCAAAATTTGATGGTTTCGACTACGAATATTGGAGCATCTAGATGAGGAAAATTCTAAAGGCAAAAGGATCCTGGACCATCATTGAAGTTGGGTTCACCGAACCAAAATATTGGAGTGCATTAACTACAAATGAAAATAATGAGATGCAGGAGAAAGAGAAAGAAAATAATTTGCTTTGGCTTTCATCCAGTCGACTCTATACAAGAGACTCTTTTCCTGGATTTCTGCCTGCGTTTCAGATCAAGAAGCTTGGAATGCATTGAAGGAGCATTACCAAGGGAATACCTAAGTTAAGGAGGTGAAGTTGCAAGACTTACAGAGAGATTTTGAAAATATCAAATAGGAGGAGAATGAAACTGCAGGATATTACTGTGTTTGTGTAAAAATAGTAGTAAATAAAATGGCCACACATGGAGAGATCATAGAGCAAAATATAGTAATTAAAAAGGTTTTAATAACCTTGATAGATAATTTTGACAATGCAACCCTTATCATAGAAGAAATGAAAGACCTCTCAAGAATTTATATAGATTCATTAATTGGCTCTCTCACATCTCATGAAGAGAGAATTTCCAAGAGAAATAAGGATAAAGAAACAAGTTCTACAGAGGAACAAGCTTTTTTGGAAAAATAGAATTATGGAGGAAGAGGTCATGATATGGGTTCTAGAGGAAGAGGAAGAAATTGACGAGGTAGAAGAGGCTCCTACGGTGGTAGAGGTTGAGGAAGATCTCAAGATTCAAACAATGACCAAGCTCATGTTGCAAGAGGAGGATCCAGTGCAAGAGGAAGAGGTAGAGGCCGAGATATGAGAAATATGTAGTGTTACAATTGTAACAAATATGGCCATTATGAGAGGCATTACAGGCTAAAAAAAATTGAACATTATGGAGAAGAGGATTCCTATGAGGATGATACTTTGTTCTGTATGATTGGAAAAAATGTGGAGCAAGCAAATTTCCTCTCTACACAACATAGCACAAAGGAGACATGGATCCTGGACAGTGGGTGCACAAACCATATGACCAAAAAGAGGGATGTATTTTCATCTCTTGATTCTTCTTATCAATCTAGTATCAGGCTTGGGGATGAGAAGAGCTTGGAGGTGGTTGCGAAAGGAGAAATGGAGGTTCCTACCAGGAGAGGAAAAATAATTAAAGTAAAATATATTGGTCAAATGTTGGAAAATGATTACAAGTTAGTGTTTGAGTATAGAATGTGAAAAATTTATGATCAGAGGAGAAAATTGATTACCACTATAAATTTGACCAAGAAAAAACTCTTCCCATTATAGTTTTTAGATCAAGAGGGAGCTCTAGCATTTTTGGTGTAGAAGGTAAGGAGAGGCTATGCCATTTACAGTTTGGACATTTAAATTATAAGATTTTGAATATGCTTTCACCACTTGTCTATGGGTTGCCAAAATTTGAAGACTCCAAGGAGGTTTGTGAAGGTTGTACCCTTGGCAAACATGCAAGGGGGAGTTTCTGCATGGTGAAGCATGGAGGGCCCAATATCCATTGTAGTTGGTTCATAGTGATATTTGTGGACCAATGCAGACATAGAGTATGGTTAAAGCTTCTTACTTTCTGACTTTTATTTATGATTTCTCCAAATATTGTTGGGTTTATTTTATTAAACATAAGGATGAGGCATTCAATTGCTTCAAGAATTTTAAGGCTTTATTTGAAAATGAGAGTGGTCATTATATCAAATGTTTGAGGACAGACAGAGGAGGTGAGTTCTATTCTCATGAATTTGATGATTTCTATAGTGAGTTTGGGATTAAATGGCAAAAAATAAGTCCTTACACACCTCAAAAAAATGGGGTGGCTGAAAGAAAGAACAATAATTTGGTGGATATAGTACGATGCATGATTCAAGAAAAATGTATGAGTAAGTTTTATTGTGTTGAAGCAATTAGGACTGCTAATTACATTTTAAATAGAAGTCCTACTAAGAGTCTTGAGAATATTACCCCTTTAGGAATGTTGGTACAACAAGAAGACAAATGTAAATCATTTTAGAGTTTTTGGATGTGTGGCTTTTGTGCATGTTAATGGTGAGAATAGGAAGAAGTTGGATGCAAAGAGTGAAAAATGCATTTTTATTGGGTACAATGAGCAATCTAAGGCTTACAGGTTTTTTAATCCTATTTCACATAAAATAATTTTATCTAGAGATGCATTTTTTTATGAAGGGAGAAGTTGGGGATAAAAAAAATTGTTTGTTGAGGATATTTTTGTTGAAGAGAAGGTGGAACCAAGCCATGTTTTAGTTCAGCCCAGCCATGAAAAATTTTCTAGTTCATATTATGCAAGTGCATATTCAATTCCAAGAGAATGTTCTTCTAGTAGTTCTTCACCTCCACAACCACCGACCAAAGGAAAAGGTAAAATATTTTTGAAGGATCACCGATAATATTAAATTATTGATAAGAACTTCCATAAGAGTGTGACAATGATTCAACATACAGAGATGAATGCAGTAATAGAGAGGTTAGAGAACCTGCATCTTTATGGAGATGATGACAATGGAGATCCCAAAGGTGATGTTGTAAACTATGCACTTGTTTCACAAGTTTCTAAAGTTGTTGTTGATGATTTTGAGCCTTCATGTTTTGAGAATGCTAGTACTCTAAAAGTGTGGATGAAGGCTATGCAAGAAGAAATGTGTAGGAAATGTGGATCTAATGTTTTTCAAGTTTCTAAAGTTTTAGAAGTTGTGAGATTTTCCCAAGGATAGGAAATGTGTAGGATGTAAGTGGATCTACAAGATCAATAAGAACAATTATGGATACATTGAGAGGTACAAGGCATGGTTGGTAGAAAAGGGTTTCACTCAGAAATATGGTTTGGACTATGAGGAAACATTTGCTCCAGTGGCAAGGCAAGAAACAATAAGGATGTTGCTATCATTGGAAGCTCATAAAAGGTGGAGGATGCATCATATGGATATCAAAAGTGCATTTCTCAATGGATATTTATATGAAGAAGTATATGTGGAACAACCACAATGTTTTTTGTCCAAGGAAAAGAATATCAAGTCTACAGGTTGAAGAAATATTGGGCTGAAGCAAGCTCCAAGAGCTTGGTATGCTAGAATCCATGACTACTTCTTGCAGTGTAATTTTTAAAGGAGTAAGAGTGAGCCCACTTTCTACTAAAAAAGGGAAGGTAATGATATTTTTATTGTATGCCTTTATGTTGATTATATGTTATTTATGGGGAGTAGTTCTTCTTTGAATGATTCTTTTAAACATGATATGAAGAAGGAGTTTGATATGTCTGATTTTGTTTTAATGAGTTACTTTATTAGGATGGAAGTACATAAAACTAGCAATGATATTTTTGTTTTTCAATCCAAATATGTAAGGGATATGCTGAAGAGATTTGGTTTGAGTGAATGTAAACCTATAGCAACACCCATTGAACATGGGGAGATCTTGAGTTTGGAGGATGGTGCATAAAGGGAAAACAAAATAGAGTACAAGAGTATTTTTGGTAGCCTTATGTTCCTTTGTAACTAGATCAGATATATGCTTTGCTATTTCACAGTGTTCCAGGTATATGGCTAATCCATCATAGTTACATTTGAAGACAGTGAAGAGAATTTTGAGGTATGTTCGTGAAACAAATGATTATGGGATCCACTACTCACGAGTAAAAAAATTGAAGTTAGTGGAATTCAGTGATAGTGATTGGGGAACTAATATTGATGATAGGAAATCCATGAGTGGGCACTACTTTTCTCTTGTTTCAGGTTTGGTGACATGGAGTTCCAAGAAATAAGCTATAGTGGCA
The DNA here is from genome assembly GCA_028583015.1 of Wollemia nobilis. Taxonomy (NCBI): domain Eukaryota; kingdom Viridiplantae; phylum Streptophyta; class Pinopsida; order Araucariales; family Araucariaceae; genus Wollemia; species Wollemia nobilis. Next base: position 1,270,627 of record JAQPPZ010002954.1, read on the forward strand.
TTGTCTTCTATTGAAGCAGAGTATATTGCACTTACATTGGCAAGTGCACAAGCATTGTGGCTTTGAAAGGTGCTAGGAGATATTGGGGAGAAGTAAGGGACTCAAACTACTTTATTCTATGATAATCACAGTGCTATTAAGTTGGCACATAATCCTATCCACCATATCAGGTCCAAGAATTTTGATATCAAGTACCACTTCATTCGGGAAATGGTAGAGAAGGAACAAGTTAAATTGAGGTATTGCTCCACAAACAATCAAGTAGCAGATATTTTTACTAAGGGAGTAGTAAAACCTTAGTTTTTATTGCTAAGGGACTTGATAGTCAATCCCCTTACCAGAAAGGGGGAGAATATTGGAAATCTGGCCAGCCATACATTAAAATGAAAATTCAGGCCATTAGATGATGTTTTCAGCCTTGGAAAGCATCTCCTCTTAGAGGAGACAAAACAAAATCATAGAGCTTCAAAATTTGTGCAATCTGAAAAAAAAATAGGCTCAAACGGACACCTGAGTCAAAAGTTATGGCCGAAATACTAAGACATGTAATAAACACCATCAATGTAGATCTGACGGATGTGATTTGCTAGGGTTAGGGTTTGATTTATTTTTTATTACTTAAGGTAGTTTTAGGGTTTTATTTTAAGAAGAATAATTTTTCATTGTAGCAAGTGTGTGAGCTCTTCTAGAGCATGCGAGGAGATTGTAACAGAGTACTGAAACTCTGCCATAATTATTCTAGATAATAAAATAATATTTGATCCAATTTTGTTTTATTGTATTATTTTAAATTCTTTAGGATGATAATCAATGATCTAACCATCTAGATCCAAATTTGGTAACATAGAAGTTACCATAATTCCTCAACTAGGATGGGTGACTGGTTTATGATAAATAACCCACCTTGTTTGATGCACTTGATTGCTTGCTTTTGTTTGTACATGATCTATTGTGTAAGTGGATTCAATAAATAATCCCCTCTAAAAAGGATTAATAGATATAGAGGTTCTATTAATCCTTTGCCTACTTAAATACCATACTAATTTTTAATATTAGTATAGGTATTTTAATTGAATTAAAAAGTCATATAAATGCTTGATACTAATATTGGTATTTTATTTATCAAGTGAGAATAATTTAGGACTTGTATGGTTTGAATTAAATAGTATGGACATATATGCTTTAAAATTTGTACTTAATTATGTCTTACCTTTTTAATTCTACAAATAAAATAATGGCTTATCTTTTATAGATTAGAGAAAGAAATGAAAAAACTTCATATTTTATAAAAAACTATGTCTTTATATATTTCAAATCAAGTAAAGAATTGAGTATTTTTATAAATTAAATAAATAAGTAAACATATTCAATTGAGGCAAAATTTTGAAAGAAGAAACTAATCATTTTTAAATCCAATTATATTTCCCTCTTGCTTTCATGGGTAAGCATGAATTTGTGTTGAGTCGATGGGATTTGTGTGGGAGGAAGAATTTTACATTTTTGGGGTAGAATTTCACCATGTTAAGAGGGCCAAGGGATTCAAAGGAGAAGGATGGAAGTGATTTTGGAGGTAAGAAGATGATAAAAGTAGTGAACAAAAACTTCATAGTTTAGTTCTAGGTTGGGTTTTAACCTAGAAACTTTGCTTTTACCCTTTTACATTAAATAAAAAGGTGTTAATTTTTTATATACATAAAAACCTCTATATCTACCTCTTTTTCCTATATCCTTAGCTTCCATGTAGAGCAACACCACAACCGACGTTTCTTTACCTCTATCTTCTTGGGCACGAGAGCCCCTTCAACAACTACTTATTGGATGATTAAACTAAGGGTGCCCTATCACTTTTGATGCATAGGTACACCGACCCACAATGCATGTTGGATAATGGTTTAGAGGTATTAAAATGATATTTTTGTAAAATTTATTTAGACCCTTCAAAACATCATCGACGACTAAGGAAGCATCGTTGAATGAAGTTTCCTTAGTCGTAGGATAAAACCTAGTCCTCCACCACCTGACAACTAGGTGGTGGTTAGAGCATAAATAGTGCTCTGTAGACCTTAAGGGCCTATGAAGACCCCACATAGTGCATTTGGGATAAAGCTTCGTAATATTGAATAGGCTTATCCTTAATGCCACATGCATGGTGGGAGGGATGCGAGCCCTGTTTGAAGGGGCTAGCATGCCCTATGTTGGTAGCTAAGATAAGGGCTTGGTGGATGATTTTCTAAGCCCCTCTTGATGTGCCTATAGATTACTATTGTGCTACCCTATTATCGGTTTCCATGTGGTAGTGTGAGGTTAGTCCTAGATTTTGTGCGAAAGAGTCATTTTTGTTTAACTTGGTTGAGTTTAATCTCACATGCATGGTGTATAGGGTGTGAGCTTTTTGTGAAAGGGATAGCATACCCTATGTTGGTAGCCAAGTTGAGGGTTTAGTAGAGGCTTTTCTAAAGCATCCTTTATGTGTCTACTATTTTCCATTGTGTTTCTAGTTATTGGTTGCTATTTGGTGGTTTGAGGTTGGTTAATAATTTTAGGTAAGAGTTCAATCTACCTAAGAGAGATTTTAATTGGTGTTTAAATGCTTAATTCCACATTCAAGGAGAGAGGGGGTATGAGGATCCATAAAAAAGCATGTGTGCCCTATGTTGGTGTCCAAGCACACAAGCTAGGTGCACTTGGTGATGGCCAACCAATATTAGCCTATGAATTTACCTCTTTTGTTGTTGACCCACTTGTGCATTTTTTGGTTGATCGATAAATTAGTGGTCAAAAATTTTTAAAACCCTTTTTTATTTAGTGACTACTTAAGATCAAGTAATTTTTAAATTATCTAAATCAAGGATAGAAAGTAGGGGCTTTTAGTTGATTAATTTTTTTTTTTTTTTTGTTGATATTTAATTGATTATAAGTATGGTATTTTAGTTGATTAAAGAAATATTTTTTTATGAGCATTTAATTGATTAAAAGAATGGGCTTTTAGTTGATTAAAAAAAGATAGTTTTATGTAAGTAATTGATTGATTAAGGGTATGGGACCTTAATTGATTTAAGAAAAGGATTTTTAAGTATTTAATTGATTAAGGGTATGGGACCTTAATGGATTAAAGAAATGGATTTGTATGATGAAAAACATGAGCCTTTGATTGATTAAAGGGAAGGTTGTGAATTACTCTATGTTTGATAAAATGACTCTCCTTTTATTGATGAGAATAAGAGTGGATGTATGGGATTCCCTCTAATGTTGAGTAAATGATTCATGAATGGATGCATTGAATAGTTTTGTATAGTTGCAATTTGGCATCCAAATTATAAATGCACCTGTTTCATAAGTTATTTAGTATATGCATATATATGTATTCTTCATATGATCCATGATCTATCGTTAACCCTTACAACCATAAATTAAGTGATGGAAAGACAAGAAGGACCAAGGAGGACACTTAGATCTAAAACATTAACCTTGAAAATTATTGTGATGAAAAACTTATTATTGGTTAGACTCTAGTTGAGTATTATCCTAGATGGATAATGATGTAATACCTTATTATTTTAAAGTATGGAAGTTTTACCATACTTGGGTTATGTAATGTTTTAAAGTATGAATAAAATATGTATCTCTTACTTGTTGTTAAGGAATATTGATGTTGTAGTTTCATGAACTATTCTAATTTGTTAATATTTTTAGTTAAATTATAATGTCTTGTTTAAATACCTTCTTTAATATTTTTATAAATATTATTCCATGCTTGAATTAAGTAGATAGAATAATCATATCCTTTTAAATAAAGTAATATTAGAAAGATCTTAAATGATTTAATATAGTTAGATAATTTGAATTGATATCTAAACATGATTATGAATATGTGTTAGAAGTAGAGCAAAGGAACCTAAGGGATTGTGGGATCTCTTAGGACAAAACTTAGAGTAACCTTGATTTAAAGATCTCTTTCAAAGAAACTAAACTAAATAGACTTATACAACATAAAGCATATTTAAACAAACTTGGCTATCTATGAAAGGAATAAGTTATTAAGGAGATGATATTGATAGCTTATTCACAATACACATAGTATACCAACATAGATGAACTTGTCCATGGTTTAGAGATGGGTGTATCCTTTGGCTGATAGAATGAGATAACTTAGCTCATAATGAAAGTGAAACTAATAGTACCCAAGTGTTGTAGGTGAGTTGGAGAGAAGAGGGTAATCCTCCAAGGGAGGTCCCAGGTTCGAATATCCACCCTACCAAAAATTTGAATTGGGTATCCAAAATCCAATTGATAATTTTTATGCAGGAAGGGTCGAGCACGATTTGTGGGTGACTTTGATGATGAAGAAGCCCCTAGTTATGGTCCCTCAGAAAAATGCGGTCTTGCAAGGGTTTTTTCACTATAAAAAAAAGAAAAGAAAGTGAGACTAATAGCTTATTTGCAATACACATAGTATACCTACACAAATGGACTTGTGTATGGTATAGATATGGGTGTATCCTTTGATAGATTAGGGAAGATAATGTTGAATCATAGTGTACATGGGACTAACAACTTAAAAAATTAGTCTAATTTAGATAACTTCATAGTAACACTTATGTTGGTTAGGGATATGTAAATCCCTCTCAAGTATATGTTTGTAAAAAATATCTTAGTCAGATTAGTCAGATATTTGGGTCATTACAATGTGGAATTTAAATTAGTGATATGGGTATATTTCAACTCTATAAAAGTTAGTTCTTGCAATCCATTATTAAATTTGAAAATTAGTGTTGTAGTAGACAATATCATCATGTTGTATCCTTGCCTTAGTCGAATCCATTTGAAGATAATATATTCTACAATATTTGAAGGATAGAATGTATCCTTCAATGCTTTCACCAAATCATTCTAGGTGTTGATGGGATCATGATTTCCTTGGTGTTTCATAATTAAAACTTTGTCTATACCAAAAAGTTTTATATTAGAAAATGGGACTTGATCATCCTTTGGAATTTGTAATAAATAGATCATGTGTCCATGTTGAGGATCCAACTATTTAGGACCTCAATATCATGGTACCCATCATAAATGTTGACCACACATTTTTCTTGTAAATGAATATCAAGGGCTTGACTAGGACCACTATGGGTAGCAATATTTGTGACCTTATAGGTCAAAATGATAATTTCTATGGATATTGTTATCATTTTCTATGCCAAATTGGTAGCTATTTGTGACATTGTGTAAGATAGTAGTAAGATTACAAAAAGGACCTAAATGGGTTACAACAATTGTGTGTTTTTTATCCAAAATAATTGCAAAAACAAAATTATGATTTTTATAAATTTACATTGCTTTGAAGGATAGAATTTTTAAGCACAAAAATAAATGTTTTAAATTTTTTCCCTTTCCAAAATATATTTCTAATTGGGTGTTGATAGTATAGATATTACCCACTAATTACCCATATACAAAAACAATTTTTTTAGGATAAGGATAGTGTATCTCAAGATTGAACCAAAAAAAAGGATAGAATATGTCTTATAATCCTCTATACAAACTCATTACAGTAATACAAATCCATTTTGGGACAATAAAATATAGATTCCTAGATAATGCTAGACAATCTAAGTTCCTGAATATAATGAAATAGATCCAAGTCTATCATCTCAAATAGGTTTATTCTATAGCTTAAAATTCTATATAATGGAATATTAAATTTTTATATTCGATACTATAGCTTCATTTGGGTTGAAGTTAAATTGTACTTTTCTAATAGGTTCAATAAGTAGTATTTTATCCTATCATTCGCATGTAGTTAATGAACTAATTACTATGTTGTATAAATCTAATAATGGACTATATCATTAACTATATAAATAAATTATGAAATGTGGAAGTAAATATAATAGCTTAAAATACAATGCTTGATAAATTTATAACAGTATATCAACAAAGATTACTTTTGAATCGATTATGCATGTTATAGCACCATCAAAGTCTATATTTCATGGTTATGTCACTACAACATCGAAGTACATCAATGAAGACTTTCACATGAGCAATGTGCAATATTAGATTTGTCATAGTGGTAAAGCATAACAATAAAGCTACCATCATGGTAAATTACAATAGTGAAAATATCATAATAAAATAGTATATCAACAAATTATCATAAAGGAAAACTACACTAGGAAAACTATCAAAATGACAAAATATAATAATAAAATTATAATTATGGTAAAGTTTAGTAGTGAAAATATCATAAAGATACAATACAATAATAAGTATCATAGTGATAAAAGTAAAACAATAATATTTCACTCCTAACTATAAAAAAAATAAATTAGTTTATAATAGTAAAAGTTTAACCATCACTATATAGAAGAAAGTAGAATAAATTGGTTATTATAATACCAAATTATAGATGTAATACATTATAAATTTGAACAAAAATTTCATATTCATAATTATACCTAATAGATTACATCAATATTATATGGTTACTTAGTATCATTAAGATTCTAAAGTCATCAATATATTTATGATATCAACCCTAACCAAGGGGTTGTGATTAGTGTACACACATATTCATTCATTAGGCTAAGAATTACTAATTTTATTTTCAAAATTCTCAAGAAGGGTCTATACATGGAAAGGGAATACATAACTAGGGTATTTTTATACCAAATCAAGTGGCATTCAAACCAATACCCCCATCTCAAATTCTTGCAAAGTTCTGAACTTTTGTGAAAGGGAAGATACATATATTTGTCAACTAGAGAGATAATAGCACCATGTGGCATGGATACTTGTAAATATATCATTGAACATGTGAGTAAATATTTCCAATTAGTCATAGATTTCTAAGTGGAGTTATCAACTTGCACTTCTAGTCAATACAATAATTGTGTATTACTATAATTCACAATTCTATGTTCCCTCAACTTTACATCTTACATTCATGTAATTTGATCCTATATCCCAATATTATGCCTTGTTCAATGTGCATATTTTGAGGTTCCTCCTCACTTTCAATGCAAATATCAATTGTAATTCTAATTGCCACAAGTAAGATTCATAGTTTACAATAAATACATACAATTTAACCAACCATAATATAATATCATGATAAATACAATCATTGTTTCTTTCATAGAATAGATAATGTAACTAATTGTATTGTTATGAATAATTAGAATCTAATATAAAATGTGAGGTCAACATATTTAATACATTCATTCACTCTACTAAATAAGGTGATGTGGAATCAAATGAAGCTAAGAATTACATTGATAAGAGGTAATTAAATAGGTACCAATTAGAACCAATTATATTTAGATTGAGCAACCAGCCCCTTAGAAAGAGCAACCAATTCCCAAATTGGGAAGATAAGGATTTTATCCAAAGGATTTTTTCAAGTATTGACCTTCATCAATCCAACTAGCAACATTCATCTAGAATATATTGCCATCTATCATATCCTAGACGATTTTTGCCATGTCCAACGTGAGCAACAAAGTCTCACATTTTACAAATTATTCATAAAAATTAAAAAAAATAAATAGGCCCCTACAATACAAATTCCTAATAATACTAAGCCTAATATAAGGTTTTATTAATTGTAGAAACTTAAATCTTAGTCTAATAATGATGCCCTCATCATACCTCACCACAATAGAAGCATTGGATTCCAATGCTTTTACAATAGAAGTGATCTTATTTGGATGAATTTTAGCTGGATGAAGTAGAAATTATAAATTAGGTGTTAGATGGAATTTTTTTTTTTTTTATGTCAAGAAGTACAAAATGTGCCTTACATGGAAGAAAAAACTTGGTCACAACTTGATTTCCAACCTAAGAAGGAATTTGAGGAAGTTATTGAGAACCAATGGCCTATTGGTGAATCTATGAAGTCTTACTTCAAATCAGGAAGTTTTTAAACTAAAGAAGGTTGTGGTTGTTCAATAGATGAAGAAGAAACAAGAGGAGCAGCTAGAGAAGCAACAAAATATATTGATGAAGGAGGAATACCCTTATTTTGTAGAGAAGTTGATGTAATTGGTTCTGGTGTTTCTTATGGTCTATTGAACATCAATGTTGTAATGACACAAAAATAAACAACAAGAAAACACATAGAAAGAAAAGAATTATTTTTTTACTAATAAGAGGGATTCTTAAACCCCTAATCAATTCCTAATAGGTCTACAGTTCACATCCCCTAAGTTTATTGAAAAGCCACATCTCATCAAATATCCTTAACATAATTCCATATGTGTCAGTGTATAGTATGTTTTGGCAAATAAGTTTATCCTTTTGATCACCATTGATGAGCTAAAATTATCACCTTAAGTCAATTGAAGGCATATGCCCATCACTGTACCATACACAAGTCAATATGTGTAGGTATACTACACGTATTGTGAGTTAAACTATCCATATCATCTCCACCATAAGATATCTTAACTCAGATGTAGTCTTTCCTACTTAGTTGTAAATATACCTAAGGGGTATTAATACCTTAGGTCTTATATGTTCACCCTAAGGGGTCTCAATCCCTTAGGTCACCCTCTAAGTTCACCCTAGCTATGTTAATTAAGTTTCTAATATTTAGCAAGAAAGCAAAAATAAATCAGATACTAAATCTAAGAAGATATAAATCACAACATATAAAATACTAAAAGAAGGTAGCATTCAAAAAGTAGCAACACTTTAAAGGTAAATAAATTCATACAAAACATAGATAAATAAAGTGGTAATTGGAGGTACACCTTTCATTAATCAATATTTATTACACAAGCAAGTATGGTAAACCTTCCATACTTTTAAAGAATAATAAATTACATCAATTCATTAGAAAAATCTCCCCACATAGTTAAACTATTTGATTATAAGTAAATCATTATAAGAAGAATCAAACCAATGCATTGGTTCCAACTGCCTCATTGTTCCTTCTCATCTTTCCCTCGATCATTTGAGTTTATTAGGGGATTAGAGAACTCATGGTTCCATTATAGACATGATTCTAAATGCATTTACTTAATTCATTATCAAATTGCAACTATAAAAATTCAAAAAAAGCATCTAACCATTCATTGCATAGTTTATATCATAAAAATCACCATCTTTATTTTCACCTCTCATCAACCATAGAGAGTTATCCAGCAAATAAACTAGTCTTATAGGTTTTACTTTGATAATTTTATTTATAACCTCTATTTAAAAAATTAAGGTCCCATACCCTTAACCTTTAAATAAACTAGGTTCCCTTTATTTTCATACTCAAACCTCCCTCTCTTCAATTCATAAAATAAAGTATTTATTTTAATTTTATAAATCAAAGTCACTCCAATTCATAAATAGTTGGGTTCCTTACTTCTACTAATTAAAGCCCCATAACTTTAATTAATAAAAATACATCAAACCCACCACTGATCAATTTTTTGGTTCTAAGGTTTCCATATTTTTCACCCTTTCCCATGGTCACCTATCCTGGAATCCCATCCCCATCAACCTCCTTTCCAGAGAGTTCACCTTAGCCACTAAGTTCCTAACCGCCATCATCAACCAATGCATCATTCCCCTCACTGATTTTCTTGATGTGCCCCTTTGGAAGTTGTGTGACGATAAAATATTCTCTATCAAGTCTGTGTACTTGCTTCATGTCAACCCCCCATCTGCATAATCTCAATCAACCATGTCTAGCTCAAACACTTTATGCTCAAAGTTTATTTTTTTCTTGGTTTCTTATCTAAAATAAAATCCTGGCCACCGATAATGATTTCTAACCTTTGCTATATCTGCAATTATTCTTGGGAGTTCACCTACCACCTATTCATGGATTTTTCTTTTATCGAATATGTCCTAAGTCTCATCTTCAACACTTTAAACATTTCTTAGGCCCGATCTCACTCCTTAGTTGAAATTTTCACCCAATTTTCCAACCCTTTCTATAGAAATAGAATCAAATCCCTATGGTCCCTTTGCCTCCATCATTTATTTTTGTAAGTTTGGCTTGAGCACAATAACAAAGCCTTTGCTAACCTATACAAAGATTCTATTTTTGTGGTTAATAGAGTGCTTTGTTTTGCCAATGAAAATACTCAACTTTTTCCCTACTCAAGACCCTCTAATATTGAAATTGAGTCCATAATTGCTTCCACCTTCAATCTATGTATGGATCTCTCCTTGATACCTATGCCTACCAATACCTGATATAATAATTTTTGGACCCCTCCCTTAAAGGATATCTTAATATTAACTTTTATGGATCTTGCAAAGGTAACTTAGGAAGGGTTGGAGCTAGAGGTATTGTCAGATATCATAATAGAAAAATTATTGTTGCCTTTTCCGAATACTTGGGCATCCAATCCAATAACACAACTGAAGCTAGAGCTCTTTACCACGAACTCTCAATTATTAGCAATATCTAGTGTAGGCTAATCATTGAAGGTGACTCCTTGAATATCATCAACTATTTTAAAAGCAACAAAGCACCAAATTGAGGAATAAGTAACATTATTTTAGAATCCAAAATACTCCTCAAAATCTAGACCATCTCCATCATTCAGCACATATTTAGAGAATCCAATAGTGTGGTGGATTCTTTGACCAAAATTTGCCCTCATCAAAAAACCCTAAGTGTGTGGTATGATAATTTTCCTCAAACTCTTATCCACGTTGTTTTTGTTGATTGGGCCAAGCCTCATTGAGTCTTTCTATTTACCCAACACCCATGGTCAACATATTTGTGGACCTATCCCAATACTTAACCTCAAGCTCCTTTCTACCCATATTAACGTGTGTCTTGATACCTCACCCTCCACCCAACCATTACCCCTCCTTGCCCCATTCCACCTTGTTTTATCCATCCTCATAATCCCCCATCAAACCTTGCTTTTCCACCTCACCTCATTGCATCTCATCATCATTATCTCACTTTCCTTAAATTTTCCCCCATGTCCCCCCACCCCCCTCACCAATAACCTACCCTTCTATTTTCTTATTGTTTTTCTGGTCACATGCCAGATGTATTTCACCTACTGGAGCTATAGGTTGAGTTTTCCAACTTGGGCTTCCTTGCTACCTCAATTTTTACTGATTTAATATCACGTGCTACACTAGTTGTCCATCATAATCCTTCTAGGACATTTTATTACTATTTTTTTGCACTCATCTCATTTCCATACTCAAAATATCTATCGCCTGTGGGCACACATCCTAATAACCTCTAAATTTTGAAAGGGGCATCATATGTGTAGAGTTATCAGTATGTGAACAATGTGAACCTTTAAGTTCAATAGGGATGTGCATCATCTTCATTGCTTTTATCCCTCCCTTGGCTAGTACTTTAGAAACCCTAATTTTTATCCTTGCTCAAACTTGACTCCCTCATCATCAACCCTTTGGTCAAAGATATTTTATGTATCCATGGGTTTTTACCCTTCCTAAATAAGTTCTCTAGGGGTGATGATGAGGTGACTGAGGAGATCATGAAGATGTGGGATAGTGGCAATATTATAGTTTGATGCCTCGATTTCTAGATTAACATCTAGATGATGGTAGAAGTGATTGGGTTTCCAATTTATGGTCAAGTAGTTAGATGTGATAGGCATTCAATGGTGTTGGAGATAGATAGATTTGAAGAGAAACATAAGGATCTAGTTATTGAGAATGGTGGAATTGTTAGGATTTCCCTACCTACCCCTTGGGATTGAGTCATGATCTCCATCATTCAATTAATCACCATAGACAAAGTTGACAACCTTTGGGACATAAAGAATGTTAACATGCTTGACTACCTTTTTAGAACCATCAAAATTACCATCACCAACATTGGGAAAAAAATCCACTCAGCCCATTCAAAAATATATCCACCTCATTCTCTACAAGCATACTCTTGATATCTTCACTAAAAAGGTAGTGGTCTCCAATAGTCTCCACTTGTCCAATCCTACTGAGAGTCCCAACTAGGAAGCCCCTATTTAAGATGTACCAATTTATGAAGAAGACCTCAAATTTATTTCTCCCTCTACCAAAAATAACACTCTCTATTCCAAGAAAAATAAAATGTCCCCTTATATAGAGTACAAGTTTAGGTGGTGGTCCCTCAAAAATGCGATGCATGCCAATATCCTTGTGTCTAGAAAATGAGTTCTCACTTCTAAAACCCCAAGATATTCCCTGGCACCAAGAAGTAGAAGGTTGAGACCCCCTTCCTAAGGCCTCCATTGATGAAGTCCCTCCCATAGACTCAATAACTGATCCCAATTTGAACTCTCCTACAAATTCAAGTTAGAATTTTGTTCTCTATCAGCTTACTAGCATTGTTATTAACTCGTTTGCTACTATCAATGCATCCAAAGCAACCTAGACGATTTACCAACAAGTCACAAAAGTGCTGGATGAAATTCACAATCACTTTAAGAATGCTGAAGAATATTTGAATGCCAATGCAATTGGAAAAGCCAAATATGAGGAGTAATGTTGGTGTGTGCTCGCTCTGGTTTGCTTGGGGATCACTTTGTTTTACTAGTTTTGGATCAGGACTGTCTTGCCAAGATCATCCCATTGGGATTTTGTTTTTTATTTTGGTCTATAGTGATTGTAAGCCCTTGATTGTAAGCTTTGTGTTGTTGAACTTGTTCAAGCTAGCCATTGACTTTTTGTATAAGGTTTTGGGGTCCATTTCAAAATTTATTTGTTAATACAATATAATTATAAAAAATTACAATCAAACCATCTTATTTTCACTAATCAATGTCACATAACTTTAATTAATAAAAATACATCAAAACATCTTATTTTCACTAATCAAATACTCATAACTTTAATTAATAAAAATACATTAAACCATCTTATTTTCACTAATCAAAGGTCCATAACTATAATTAATAAAATACATTAAACCAACTTATCTTCACTAATCAAAGCCCTATAATTTTCATTAATAAAAATACTTTAAACCGTATTATTTTAACTAATAGAAGACCCTTTACTTTAATTAATAAAAATACATTAAACCATCTTATTTTCAGTAATCAAAACCACATAACTTTAATTAATAAAAATACATTAAACCATCTTATTTTCACTAATCAAAGCCCTATAAATTTAACTAATAAAATACATCAAATATCCATAACTTTAGTGGGGTTTTTCAAGCCTTCAATATTTCATGGTTTAAACTAGCCACCGTACTTGATTTGTTCGTCCAGTGGCCTTGCCCCTTTTCAAGCCAAAGACTTAGATACTTGTGGAAAATTTGTCTCAATCACTATCTTTGGCAGGTGTGGTTAGAAAGGAACCATAGAGTCTTTAATGAGTCTATCCATGATCATCAAACTATCATTTCCAGGATCCTATCCTTTTCCAATGAGAATATGAACCTTATCCCTTTTGATATTTGTAAACCTCATCTGTAGGAGACCATGATTGCTCAATATTTAAGCTTAACCTTGTTAGATGAGTTTGTGCCTAGGGTAGTCAACCCCAGAGCCAATGTTAAGTGGTCTCCACCTCCTAAGTGTTGGTTTAAGCTTAAATTTTGATGGAGCAGCTAAGGATAATCCTGGAAGAGCAAGCGCTAGTGGCATTGTAAAATATCATAATGATAATATGATGCTTGCATTTTTTGAATATTTGGGAACAATGACGAACAACAAAGCTGAAGCTAGAGTTATGTGGAGAGGCCTTCAAATGAATCAATACTTAGAAGGCAATTTGATCATAGAAGAAGACTCTATGCATGTTATAAATATCCTCAATAATTGGAAAACACCTCCTTGGAGGATTAAAACAATTTTTGAAGAGGCTAGGATCCTTTTCCAGGGAAGACAGGACAAAAAATCCCAACATGTCTTTCGGGAAGCTAACAAAATTGCTGATAAGCTGGCCAATTTGGGTGTCGATGGTGATGAAATTTTCAAATGGGAACATGGTGTCTCGAGTGAAGTAGAGGAGCTTATTCAACAAGAATGCCAAGAATGATAGTCGAATTTACCAATAGGGAAGGCACTATAAGTTCGAAGGCTAGGAGTATTCCCGTCTATTTTTTGAATTAGACTCGCAATAAAAATTATCTGATCTATCAGTATTCATGGATGCTATTTGGAAATACCACAAAGACTAATGGGGATAGTCACATGTTAGATAACATGGCTCCTAGTCATATTATTAATTTGAGGTTGGTTGATAATAATAGGGAAGGAAAGAAACAACAATATAATACTTCAAACCAAAGCCACGTGGACCACCAAATAGCCACCACCATAAATCTAGCCAGTAGGTTCACTTCTCCAAGGCTGATTGGCCAAGATAGTATGTGGTACCAAAGCATGTCATATATAGAAGAAAGCAATTACCAAAGAATTATTAAGAGTAACTATAAATACAGAGCTTGTGGGAGTTTTTTTCTGTACTCTGTTATGTGTGTCTGTAGCTTTTTGTTTCTCCATTGTCTCAAGGATGGGATCCATGTCTGTTTCTTTTTTGTAACTATGATGCATGTGTGTTTTCTTGGGGTATACTCAAAATGTTGTATGGGAAGTTTCTTTTTAATAACATGTTATGTGCCTTACCGGATGTAATGGCTTTGGTGGCATGTAGATTTTACATATATAGGATCCTTAGTAAGGATATGTTCATCAATATCCCTGGGCTGATTTTTGTAAAAGGTTTTGGGTCAACCTATAAAACCCGGTATTAATGATATAGTATCTTATCTACCAAAAAAAAATCTCCATAACTTTAATTAATAAAAATACATTAAACCATCTTATTTTCACTAATCAAACCTCCATAACTTTAATTAATAAAAATACATTATACCACATAATTTATTTCTTGAAAACATTATAAGATTATCTAATTTTCTCTAAATTAGGCTTCCCTTAATTAATTTATGAAAATGCTATAAAGTTTCCTAGCAACTAAATTAATTTTCCCCTACTTAAATTAGGAAATATAGCGAGGTTATTTATCTAGCACAACACAACAAAGGTATCCAGGAACACGTGGCTACACAACTAAGTTGAAACCCCATAGCTCAAAACCTAAATATTATTGAGCTCCTAATCAAGATTTTGATAACATCACAACTACAACCTTAATATGGAAATATAGCACTAGTTCTACAATGTAAGGAGTCACTTAAGGAGTTACATGTGGCATGCAATCATTGCAAGGGAAGCTATGCAAACCTCCATCCATGCTTGACTCCCATAGAGGTTGACAAGCAACAACACAAAGTTTACTGATAAACAACCACTAGCTAACATCTACACTTGATGCCCCCTTATAAAAAATATCATACAAGGAAAGTGAGAATGCAAAGGCATCGAGTATTGGCCTAGTTTAAGACATTGGTTAGCAACCACACAACTCACAATAAGGAGGAATTATCTCACAACGTACTCACAAGTGATAAAGGTTTAAACTACCATTGAGGAGGAGGTCCCCTCACTTAAAGGTGCTCAGGATTGGTTCAAATTCCACCATGAATTCAAAGGAATAAATCCATGGTTTACACTCTAGACACGATAGGGAGTCATAGGTGCTGCTAGCGTAGTCATGGTTTAGGTAGAGAAAATGGAGCAACACAACTCCACTGAGCCTTGAAAAAGGTTCTACTCTAAACACACACTACTGTCATCTTGGTAGACTCACACCATAGGGAGGTACAACCAACATTAATAGGTTTTAAAAAAAATTCCTAGTATGGCTCTTTAATATCAACAAACACAAACATACAAGGAATTTAAGCCAATAATCAACCTGAAAAGATATTGCTCCACAATGAAGGTTGAGGTCTCTAGTTTTTATTCCAGTAGCTCTCCTTTCTTCTCCTTTTCTAGCATTGTTGCTCTTTCTTCTTCTTAAATAATTATCAACCCCTTTACTTTATTTCTCCCCTTGTCTTATCCCTCACAAGCTTATCTACCACCATCAATTCTCTTTGATGTCCATGTTGTAGACGGGATGCTTTCCTTTTTAAAAATATTATATTTCTAGCAAAAGGCTAACCTTTTATTTGATCGGTGATGAGTGGTAGAAACCTCCATGAATGTGTTATCTAGTGCATTATAGAAGCCCCATGCTTCATTAAGAATAAATTTGTGGTGTTCTAGAAGCCCTATGCTTCATTAAGAACATATCTTCTACGCTCTAGAATCCATGCTTCATCGACCTAATAATTAAAAAGGTTTATTATTTTTTTGAATAATATTTTCTCCTATATATATTCATATATATAAATACAAGTTATATATAGACATAAAATAAATGAATTCCTTTATTATTGATTTATACTTTATTTTGAAATGAAATTTGTTATTCATTTAAAAATAAAGACTTTCTATATGAGCTCAAATAATCCAAGGATTTCTTTTATTGAGTAACATCATACCAAACATATTCAAGCATCACAAGGAGTTTTAAGATGATTTATTTATGGATAATTCTCAAACCAATGATGAAATTAGAAATGAAGTAAAATATAGTCACACATATGCGTCAGACAAAAAGGGAATCTTTCCATAAACCTAGTCACCTGTCTCAACTTTGATAATTTATGATAGCTACTAGGCTATCAATCTAGGGCTCAATATGGCTAGAATTTGATGATTATACCTAACTGAATGCATGCCTTTATTAAGGTATCCATCAATGTTACCCTCAATTTGCCTTAATCATCACTTTCCCAACCTAGGGTGCCCTCAATTTTTGTGGATGATTTTTCTTCTTCCACCTACAAGTGTACCTGATCCTGCACAACTTGGTAATATGTCAGCAATATCATACTCTTTTAAATAAACTAATCATCATATAGTTGGTTCAATTGCTCAAATTAAGTATTAAAGTATCATAGATTAATACATTATTTATTTGTTCTAAAAAGTCCACTAGGGACGGTCATGACATCTTACCTCCATAGGACTAACCATCATCCCAAGTGTTCCAAGTTTTCACAACAAAGAAAATTATTATATTAAATATTAAAAAAAATATAAGTTTTTGCATATCCTCAACTTTTTCCCAAGTGGCATTTCTTTTAGAGAACCGGTCTCACTGGACCTTACATTGCTCAAGAGTTTGATTCCGCATGGACTTAGAATGAAACTCAAGAAACTTTATTGGTATCACTTCAATAGCCTTTGAAATTACCATCTACAAATTAGAAA
Organism: Wollemia nobilis; assembly: GCA_028583015.1. Lineage (NCBI taxonomy): Eukaryota > Viridiplantae > Streptophyta > Pinopsida > Araucariales > Araucariaceae > Wollemia > Wollemia nobilis. The sequence goes on from JAQPPZ010002954.1 coordinate 1,287,789, forward strand.
CGTCCCACACATATTTAGGTTCAACAACATAATTCCTAAGAAAATATATGTGGAAGCTATTATTGATATTTGATAATATAGGTGGTAAGGCAAGTTGATACGCAACCATATTGATATTTTCAGTGATTTTGAAGGGTCCCACAAAATTTGGATCCATATTTTTGGATTTAATAGCACTCTTCATTGGATTGAATTTTAAAATATCCTTGTCTCCAATTGAGTACTCTATTGGAGTTCTTTTAAAATGCACATGACTTTTTTTCCTATCAACAACTTCTTTAAGTCTTTGCCTAATTACCTTCAAGTGATATTTCATTTTTTTGACCATATCCGGCCCAATCACAACTAAATATTCTAGGTTATCCCAATATAGTGGTGTTCTACACTTTTGCCCATACAAGGCATTGAAAGGATCCATTACTAGAGAGGAGTGATGTCCATTATTGTAGGTAAATTCTACAAAATACAAGTAGTCTTCCCAATGAGACTTTTGATCCATGCATTACATGTGAAGCATATCCTCTAGTACTTGGTTTATCCATTTAGTTTGACCATCTATTTTAGGATGGTATGCTAAGATCATGTTCAATTTTGTGCCTACTACAAAATGTAGGGACTTCCAAAATTTAGAAGTGAACTTGGTATCCCTATCTGAAATGATCATCTCAGGAAACCCATGTAATTGGAATACCTCTTTGGAAAATATATTAGCCATTACTTGAGCATCATCCTTGATGTTTTCATGTATGAAATGTGCAACCTTAGTCAATATATTGACTACTACAAGGATTTCATCATGTTGATACCTGATCTTAGGTAACCCTACTATAAAATTCATAGATATACGCTACCATTTTTGTATAGGTATATCATGTAGATACAATGTTCCTACAGGATGCTTGCATTATGCCTTAAATTTTTGATATTCAAGGTTTTGAGTGACAGAATAGGTGATATCATTATTCATTCCTATCCAAAAGAAGGTTTTTTCATGCTTTACCACATTTTGGCTCCTCCAAGATGAGTAAAATAATAATATCTATGGTCCTCTTGCATTACTAGCTTCCTTATAGTACTTGTCTTTGGTATGATAACTCTACCTTTATAGCATAAAAGGTCATCTATCATGCCAAATTTCTTGTTATTTTTTGGATCTCTATTCATTCTAGCTCAAATTTCTTGGCAATACTCATCTTGAGATTGCTCCTGTCTTACCTGATCTATCAAACCCATGTGACTTCTGGTTATGACTGTTATGTGTTTCATTCTAATCAAGGTATCAACAACTTTATTCTCCTTCCATTTAATGTAATCAGTCCCAAATTCATACTCAACAAGGAATTTAACCCATCTTCTTTGCCTCACATTGAGTATAGGTTGGATGAATATGTACCTCAAAATTTTATGGTAATTTCTCAATTCAAATGCCTTCCCCACCAAGTAGTGGTGCCAAAATTTTAGAGCATGCACCACTACAACTAACTCTAAATTATGTGTAGCATAATTAACTTCATGATTCTTGAACTTCCTTGAATTTTATGCTGCCACTGACTCATATTGAGAGAGTACTCCTCCTAACCCTTCTAAATATGCATCTGTGCATATTGAGAAGCCCCCCTAAGGATTTGGAATATTTAGTATTGGTGCAATGGTGAGCTTATATTTTAACATTACAAAGGTAGATTCACACTTTTATAACCACTTGAGTTCCATTGCCTTCTTCTAAAGGTTAGTTATCATCATAGCAATCTTGGATTAATCCTTTATATAATGTTTGTACTAGCCTATTAACCCCATGAAATTTTTCACTTCAGTCACATTAGTAGGTGGTAGAAAATTCAATATTACCTCTATTTTCTTTGGGTCCACAACAATTCCTTCTTCTGATATTATATATCCAAGGTATCATACCTCTAGAACATAAAAATCACTTTTAACTAGATTCCCATAGAGTTTATTTTCTCTTACCAACTCTAACATGATCTTGAGATGTTTATCATGTTCTTATTTATTTTGAGAGTATATTAAGACATCATCTAGGAATACAAGGACAAACTGGTCCAAGTGTCTTCTGAACACATTTTTTATTATATTCATGAATGCAACTATGGTATTAGTTAGACCAAAGGGTAGGATTGTAAAGTTATAATACCCGTACTTGGTTTTAAATATCATTTTGTGAGTATATTCCTCACATATTCTTAATTGATGATACCCTGATCTCAATTAAATATTAGTGAATACCATGACATATCTTAGTTTATAAAATAAATATTTGATTCTATGTAATGGATAGTTGTTCTTGATTGTAGTTGTATTTAGCATCCTATAATCAATACACAATCTTAGTGAACCATCCCTATTTTTCATAAATATAATAGATGCACTCCATGGTGACACACTTGGTTTTATCAATCCCTTATCCAATAGCCCTTACAATTGAACCTTTAGTTCTTGCATATAGTTAGGGTTCATCCTATATGAATATATATGAATAGGTTTTGCTTTTGGTATAATATCAATTATGAAATCAAATTCCCGTACAAGAGGGAGTCTAGGTAAATATTCTAGAAATACATCCTTAAAATCTTGCAAAATAGGGTGCTTTCCTATGACCTCTCTCTTTTGATCATCTCTTACCTCATTTAGTTTTACAATATACAATATCCCTCCTTTCTTTAGGTCTTTCTTCAATTGCATAGCAGATAACATCTGGGGTTCGAATACCCCATGTTTGCTATGAACCCTTAGTATTTCCTTGCATTTATCTAAATACTCAATCCATCTATCTTAGAAATTGATTAATGCTTTATGGACCTACAATTAATCCATCCCTAGGATCACATCAAAGGCATGAAGCAGATATACATACAAGAAACCTTCGGTGGTTCCATTGTATAAAGTAATTTGTACCATTGGATAACACGGGTTTACTAAGTAGGTTTATCCAGAACCATACTCTACCTTCCAACAATGAGCCAAATATCCTAGTATTTATGAAATATTTATTGCTAAAATAGAATAAATAAAATTATTAGTGGCCCCACTATCTATTAAAATTTCACTTATTAAAAATTTTACCTTTTATAAGCAATGGGGTAACTTGCCCCTCTAGCTTTTGTTTCCTCGTTGCAACATAGATCTGATGCTCAGGTTTATTTCCTTTAGCACTGGATGAACTTGGTCCTAGTTGGTGTGGACATTGATTTGCATAATGTGGACCTATACAATGGTAACACCCATCCTTGGGTCCTTGCTTCTTTTCTAGTTTTAGTTCCCCTAACTTAATTATTGGGGTTGAGGTTTGTGGCTTCTATGATTGATATTTAGCACCATTGGGGTTGTGGTTGTTCTTATTCTAGAATTTTTTCTTGAGCTTCTTCTGATTTCCACTATTTCATTTTTCAAATTAAAAAAAATTCTTGGCCTTATGGCTCTTTTTGTCTTCCCATTTCATAAACCCATCACTATTCCTCTCTCAGTGCTTGCTAATATTTCTTAGATAAACTAGCATAGTTGAATTACATGTTGTATTTTGCTTTATTTGCTATGTTATATACTTTTTGTAGCTATTTAGGTTTGTGCATGTTTACATCATGCTTTACTCTAGATTCCAACCCATGAATAAACTTGTGAACCCTCATATTCTCATCATAGGTAGGTACATACTTAAGTAACCTGACCAACATATTATAGTATATATCTACTATTTTGGTCCCTTGCCATAGGATAACAAACTCATCAAACTTTAATGCATAGAAATGCATGGTAAAGAACCTTTTCTTGAAGATATCTATAAATTCCTTCCATGGAATTGTTGGTCATCAAATCCGCACAGGAAAGGACTTTCGATGATTTGTGCGCCTTGGACCTGTGACCAACATTGAAAGGCCGAGGGGAAGAGATGCCCCTCGTGCCGATATTCGGAGAAAGGTCGGCTCCTATACTAACCTACTTGAGTGTTTTGAGACAAGGGTGCAGGAAAGAGATAAAAGGAGTAGGGTTAGAGAAAGAAACAAAAAAGGAGTAGGGTTAGAAAAAGAAATAAAAGGGGTTAAGGGAGAGAGGTTGATGATTAAATGTGGGGAAGAAAAAGAAGCATGATCACTCACTAATAACTTGAATAGAAACAAAGAACACCAAGAATAGACGAAGGAAACGCAGTGCCGACCTTCCTATGTATCCTCTGGATGGGTTTGCAGGGTTCTCCTCTCTCTCTTACTGGAATTTAGGGTTCAGAGTAACAGCGATTAAGACAAGGGAATAACAAAAACCTCGATCCACCAGGCAGCATAAAAGAAGGCAACAGGGATGTTTTTCCTCTCCTATGTATCCTTCAGGGTGAATTCTAGGGTACAGTCCCCAATCGCACACTGGATTCAGGATTTAGAGTCTCAGTATACAAATGCAGATAGACAAAATAATTAAGCACAGAAGGTAGCATAAAAGAGAGAAATGAAGTACAAAAATCTTTAGTATTAGACGTAGGACATCAAGTTATAGCAGCTTTTGAGCAGAAAGTTCCCCCCGCTTTTACATTATAAAAATTGGGTTTTTATAGAGGACCCGACCCTCTGAGTCATTATTACACAGAATGGCGAAGTATGTTCTTGAAACCTGAGAAGTCAGCTCCTCGTGGCCCTCGAGACTGAGCTTTCAAATCCATTACCAGAACTGGTAACTATGACCGAGTCAACCGTGAAAAGGTGCATTGATGAACTGTCTGAGCGTCCTTGGTTTTTGGGTGCAATGCTCGAGTGGCCACCATGTTTGACTGATACTTCGCTTCCAATTGCCAAAAAAAGTAGCATGTTTATCGGGCAAGCAAAAATGCATTTACGAGGCACTTTGATGGTCTCAAAAAAATACCTAGCTTGGAGTGCGTGCCCATCGCAAAAATGCGACATGCACAATATCGCGACAACTTTCTTGCCCTAGTGCTTCTCCTCACAGTCGGTCGTGAAAACGTGACATGCACGATATCGTGACAACTTTCTTGCCCTGGCTCTTATCTTCACTATTGGTCACAAAAACGTGACATGCACGATATCATGACAACTTTCTCACCCTGGCGCTTCTCTTCACTGTCGATCGTGAAAACACGACATGCGCAATATCACAACTTTCTCGCCCTGGTGCTTCTCTTCACTGTCAACCGCGAAAACGCAACATGCACGATATCGTGACAACTTTCTCGCCCTGGCGCTTCTCCTCACTATCAGCCGTGAAAATGCAACATACATGATATCACGACAACTTTCTTGTTCTTGCGCCCTTGTCGCTGATTGGTCGCGAAAATGCGACATGCACGATATCGTGACAACTTTTGTATTTTGGCACTTCTTCTTGCTTTCGACCGTGATTTTGTGACATGTCGTGATATCATGACAGCTTTTCATTCTTGCTCCTTCTTCTTTGCTGCGGTCGTGAAAATGCGACATGTCGCGATATCGCGACCGTTTTCATGTCGCGATATCGCGACAACCTTTCTTTCTTTTGGCGGAGCTATTTTCTTTGGCCTATTTGGCAGCGAAGCTTTTCCTTCTCCATTCTGTGTACAAGGGGATGGCATTGAAAGCCAAAATTGCTGCAACACTTACAAATGCTTTTGAAGTAACAAAAGAAACACTTTACAAAAAAAAAATTGATTTTTTTCTACCCCTTGTGTAATGTGACAAAATTGTCAACAGGAATATCAACAAGTTCAATTTTATTTTCCTCATATTGGGTTTCCCACCAATCTAGAGTATCCCCTTATAAGTAGATTATGGCCCAAACCATATGGGTTCTTAGGGAACAACCCTTTATCATGAAGTAAACTTATAACTCTCTCAACTAGGCTTTGGCCACATCCCCTTCTTCTTCTACATCAAACTTGTATATACATACATTTTTAGATCCCTAACTATTTCTTTTTATGGAAGATATCTAGAATGCAACTACTCTAAAATTAGATCATCATATTGGCCAACATTTGAGCCTCTAGCTTGTAAGTTTTGATTTGTAATTGTTTCCAATACTTGTCTCATATGACCTTGCATAGCAGCAACCATAGTAGTGAGGTCTTATACCACTCTTTTGGAATTCTCTAGATCCTCATCTTGGATCTCTTATTCAATATTATTTTATCAATTTTTCCTAGGTGGAGGCCTCTCTTTTTTGGCATTAGGTAGTATGATTAAGCTAGTTACAACCAAGGAAATATTAGGGTATAGTTTCTCCTTAAATTGTATTACCAATACAAGCCACAATACATAGTTCTCTTGCTAAAAGCATCAATAATCTAGCTAGGGAAGTATTCCAAGATTATGATGTATCATTAATACCAAATCCCATACTAAGGTATCATAACATTCATTCACCCTTGGTATTAGTTCCCATTAAATTATAGAAAATAGGGCATTCTAGGTATCCCAAATTTACTTTATACTTTAAGCAAGACTTCATTAGAGACATCCAAATCCCTTTAGCACACATAAAAATCTCTATACCCTCATACCTAGAGCTTTGATACCAAATGTAATGACTCAAAAATCGACAACAAGAAAACACATAAAAATAAAATAATATTTTTTACTAAGAAGAGGTATTCTCAAACCACTAGTTCATTCCTATTAGGTATACAATTCACATCCCCTAAGTTTCTTGAAAATCCACATCACATCAAATACCCTTAACACAATTCCATATACGTCGGTGTATAGTGTATTTCTACAAATAAGTTTATCCTTCTCATCACCCTTGATGAGCTAAAATTATCACCTTCAGTCAATCAAAGGTAAAAACCCATCACCATACCATACACAAGTCAATCTATGTAGGTATGCTACGTATATTATGAGTTAAGCTATCCATATCATATCCATGACGAGCTATATTAACTCAGATGTAGTCTTTCCTACTTAGTTATCAATATTCCTAAAGGGGTCTTAATCCCTTAGGTCTTCTATGTTCACCCTAAGGGGTCTCAATCCTTTAGGTCACCCTTTAAGTTCACCCTAGAACTATTAATTAAGTTTCCAATGTTTAGCAAGAAAGAAAGAATAAATCATATACTAAATCTAATAAGATATAAATCACAACATACAAAAGACTAAAATAAGGTAGCATTCAAAAAGCAGTAGCATTTTAAAGGTAAATAAATTCATACAAAACATAGATAAATAAAGTGGTAATTGGAGGTACACCTTTCATTAATCAATATTTATTACACAAGCAAGTATGGTAAACCTTCCATACTTTTAAAGAATAATAAATTACATCAATTCATTAGGGAAATCTCCCCACATAGTTAAACTATTTGAGCATAAGTAAATCATTATAAGAAGAATCAAACCGATGCATTGGTTCCAACTACCTCCTTGGTCCTTCTTAGCTTTCCCTCGATCATTTGAGGTTAGTAGGGGATCGGGGCACTCATGGTTCTATGATAGACATGATTATAAAAACATCTACTTAATTCATTGCCAAATTCCAACTATACAACTTCAAACAAAGCATCTAACAATTCATTGCATAGTTGATATCGTAAAAATAACCATATTTATTTTCACCTCTCATCAACCATAGAGAGTTATCCAACTAATCAACTAGTCTTATAGGTTTTTCTTTGATCATTTTCTTTAGAAACTCTATTTAAAAAATTAAGGTCCCATACCCTTAACCTTTAAATAAAATAGGTTCCCTTTATTTCCACAATCAAACCTACCTTACTTCAATTCATAAAATAAATCATTTTTTTTATTTTCACAAATCAAATTCACTAAATTTAATTCACAAATAATTAGGTGCCTTACTTCTACTAATTAAAACCCCATAACTTTAATTAATAAAAATACACAAAACCACCTTATTTTCACTAATCAAAGCCCCATAACTAAATTAATAAAAATTACATCAAACCATATTATTTTCACTAATCAAAGCCCCATAACTTTAATTAATAAAAATACATCAAACCATTTTATTTTCGCTATTCAAATCTCCATAATTAATAAAAATACATTAAACCATCTTATTTTCACTAATCAAAGCCCATAACTTTTATTAATAAAAATGCATTATATCATATTATTTTCATTAATCAAAGCCCCATAACTTTAATTAATAAAAATACATTAAACCATGTTATTTTCACTAATCAAATCCCCGTAACTTTAATTAATAAAAATACATTAAACTATATTATTTTTACTAATCAAAGTCCCATAACTTTAATTAATAAAAATTCATTAAACCACCTTATTTACTGCATGAAAACATTATAAGCTTCTCTAACTTTCCCTAAATTAAACTTCCCTTATTTTAAGAAAATTTTATAAAGTTCCCTAACCACTAAATTAATATTCTCCTACTTAACTTAGGAAACACAACAAGGTTCTTTAGCTAGCACAATGTTGTAAAGGTATCCAAGAACACGTAGTTGCACGACTAAAGTGAATGCCCATGACTCACAACCTAAATATTATTGATATCCTCACTAGGGTTATGATAACATCACAACTATGACCTTAAGATGGAAACACAATGATGGTTATATGATGTAAGGAGTCCCTCAAGGAGTTACACATGGTGTCCAATCATCACAAGAGAATCTATGCAAGGAAAAACATAAAGTTTACTATCAAACAACCACCAAATAACATCTATGCTTGATGTTCCCTCATGAAAAACATCAAAAAAGGTAGGTGAGAATGCAAAGGCATCAAGGACTAGCCTAGTTTAAGCCACTGGCCAGCAACCACATTGCTCATGACAAGGATAAATGCTCTCACAATGCACTTAGAGGTGAAAAATGTTTAAACTATCATCGAGGAGGACATCCCCTAACTCGAAAGTGATCAGGATTGCTTTAAATTCCACTATGAATCCAAATGAAATAGTCCATGGTTTACACTCTATATGCAATAGGGATTCATAGGTACTACTCGCATAGTCATGGTTTGGATAGATAAAAGGGAGCAACACAACTCCACTGAGCCTTGACAAAGGTTCTACTCTAAACACTTGCTATTTTCATCTTGGTAGACTAACATAATAGGGATGTATGACCAGCACTAATAAGTTTTAAACAAAATTCCAAGAATGGCTATTTAATATCAATGAGCACACATAGACAAAGAAGTTAATCAAACAACCAACATGAAAATATATCGCTCCACAATGAACATTGAGGTCTCTGGTTTTAATTCCAATAGCTCTCCTTTCTTGTCCTTTCCCATAATTGTAGCTCTTCCTTATTCTCAATTAATTATCAACCCCTTTATTTTATTTCCTCCCTTGTCTTATCCCTCATAGGTCTATCTATCGCTATCAATTCTCTTTGACGTATACATAGTAGATAGGATGCTTTTATTTTTAAAAATATAATATTTCCAGCAAAAGGCTCTCTTTTTTTTGGTCAATGGTGAGTGGTAGGTGCCTTCATGAATGCATGATATACCATATTCTAGAAGCCCCATGCTTCATTAATAATAGATCTACCATGTTCTAGAAGCCCCATGCTTCATTGACTTAATAATAAAAAGGTTTATTATTATTTTGAATAATATTTTCTCTTTTATATATATCTATATCTATATCTATATATATATATTCACATATATAAATACAATTTATATATCAACATAAATTAAATGATTTATTTTATTATTGATTTAGCCTTTATTTTGAAATGAAATTCGTTAATAATTTAAAAATAAAGACTTGCTATATGAGTTATCAAATCAACCAAGGATTCCTTTTTTGAGTAACATCATACCAAACATATTCAAGCATCACAAGGAGTTTTAATATGATTTATTTATGCATAATTCTCAAACCAATGATGCAACCAGTGATGAAGTAAAAGACAATCACACATATGCATCAAACAAAAAGGGAATATTTCCATCAACCTAGTCACCTATCTCAACCTTGAGAATTTATGATAGCTACTAGGCTATCAATATGGGGCTCAAGGTGACTAGTTTTTTTATGATTATCCCTAATAGAATGCATGCCTATATGAAGGTATTAATCAATGTTACCTTGAGTTGCCTTAATCATCACTTCCCCAACCGTAAGTACCCTCGCTTCTGGTGGATGATTCTACTTCTTCCACCTATAAGTGTACATGATCCTACACAAATTGGAAGTATGTTAGCAATATAATTATTTTTTAAATCAACTAATCATCGTATAGTTGGTTCAATTGCTCAACTTAAGTATTAAAGTATCACAGATTAATACATTGTTTCTTTGTATCAAAAATACCTCTAGGTAGGGTCATGACAAATGTTGTCTTTTGTGGCTAAATGAAGTGGAGAAAGATAATGGTATTCTTTTTGCAATTAATGAGTAATATTTTTTTATGATGTATTTTGTATGTGTTTTTAAAAGTATCATATTGAGTTCTCTTATCATATTGGTAGGGCTTGCATAGAATTAGACTACAATAATCTATTTGAGTCATATCATAGGCGACTCTATCCATAGAGTGTGAACCAAATGTAAAGAACACAATTTAGGTTTCTATGATAAAGGAAGAGGAACCCACATCCTTTCATCCAATCTGGTATGAAAAAGTATGGGGTTGTACAAGAAGCTACAACTTATCAACCATGGCTCTTGAAATCAAGTTTGTTTGGGAGCCATTATCAATGATACAATCCCCAAAAAAAATGTGAGTGAGATGGGATCAGGTCACACACATATCTTCATGACCACCTTCATATATAATTTGTGTCAAAAAGGTAGTATTTTGAAGCTTATCCTTGATATCATCATAAATTTTGGCTTCTATCATAATATCAAGAGGACCATCTTGTGGTTCCTCATATTGAGATTCTATAATAAGATTCTTCCTCTTTATAATGAATTTAGATTCCACATGGCCTCTCCTTTTACAATAATCATAAAATTTATTATTATTAAAATAATAATAATAAGAGGTAAAATAAGAATATGAAGGATAAGGAGGAGAGGAATACGATGTCTTCTTCATTTGTTGTTGATGTTGCCATTGTTTGGGTGCTTTTGTGGTCCCTAAAGATCAATATCCACTTAATTTAAAAGCATACTTCTCCTCTGCATGTTTTGATTGATTTAACATGGAATTCAAATTAGTGATAGATATATTTCAACTCCTTAAAAATTGGTTCTTGCAATCCAGTATTGAATTTGGTGATTAGTGTTGTAGTAGAGTCTTGGGTACCAATTAAAATCCTCAATTTGTTAAATTGGATTATGTACTCTTGGATACTCATGTTGTATCCTTACCTTAGTGGAGGTCATTTGAATATAAGATCTTATACATATTTTTAAGGATAGAAAGTATCCTTCAATGCTTTCACAAAATTATTCTATGTGTAGATGGTATCCTGACTTCCTTGGAGGTTCATAATTATAACTTTGGCTATACCAAAAAATTTTAGCTTAGCAAATGAGACTTGCTCATCCTTTGGAATTTTATAATAAGTAAACCATGTGTCCATGTCAAGGATCCAACTTTTAGGACCTCAAGATCTTGGGACCCATCATAAATTTTGACCTCATGTTTTGCTTTTAAGTGAAGATCAAGGGCTTGACTAGGACCACTAAGGGTAGCAATATTTGTGACCTTACCTACAAAAATACTAACTACTGCATCTATTTTTGTCATTTTCTATGCTAAATTGATAGCCATTTGTGACCTTGTGTAAGCCACTAGTATGATTAAATAAAATACCTAAAGGGGTTACAACAATTGTTTGCTTTTTACCCAAAATAATTGCAAAAATAAAATATTGATTTTTATAAATTTACATTTCTTTGAAGGGTAGAATTTTTATGAACAAAAATAAATGTTTTAAATTTTCCCCTTTCCAAAATATATTTCTAATTGGGTGTTTATAGTATATATATTACCCACTAATGATCCATATACAAAATCTTATGCTGCAAGATGAGGATAGTGTATCTCAAGATTGAACATAAAAGGAAAAGGGATAGAAGATGTCTTATAATCCTCTATATAAACTCATTATAGTAATTCAAATCTATTTTGAGACAATAAAATATATATTCCTAGATAATGCCAAGCAATATAAATTACCAAATATAATAAAATAGATCTAATTCTATCATCTCAAACAGGTTGAATCTATAGCTTGAAATTCTATATAATGGAAGATGACATTCTTGTATTTTATACAATAGCTTCATGTGGGTTGAAGTTCAATTGTACTTTTCTAATAGGTTCAATAAGTAGTATTTTCTCCTATAATTCTTATGTAGTTAATTACGTAATTACTATGTTGTATAAATTTAGTAATGGAATACATCATTAACTATATCAATAACTTATGAAATATGGAAGTAAATATTATAGCATAAAATACAATGCTTGATTAATTTATATAGATATCAACAAAGATTATATTTTACTCGATTATGCATGTTATAACAACATCAAAGTATATTTTCCATGGTTACATCACTACAACATCAAAGTACATCAATGAAGTCTTTCACATGAGCAATGTGTAATAGTAAGATTGTCATAATGATAAAGTATAACAATAATGCTAGCATCATGGTAAAGTAAAATAGTGAAACTATCATAATAAAATATTATATCAATAAAATATCATAATGGAAAAATACACTAGTAAAACTATCAAAATGATAACATATAATAATAAAATTATCGTAATGGCAAATTATAGTAGTGAAATTATCATAATGATATAATACAAAAATAATTATCATAGTTCTAAAAGTAAAACAATAAGGATTCACTCCTAACTATAAAAAAAATAAATTATTTTATGATAGTAAAGGTTCAACCACCACTATATAGAAGAAAGTATAATAAATAGGTTATTATAATAACAAATTACAGATGTAATACATTGGAAATTTTAACAACAATTTTATATTCATTATTATACCTAATAGAGTACATAAATATTATACGGTTACTTAGTATCATTGATATTCTAAAGTCATTAATACATTTATGCTATCAACCCTAATTAAGGAGGTGTGATTAGGGTACACACATATTCATTCATTAGGATAAGTATTACTAAGTTTGTTTTGAAATTCCTCAAGGAGGGTCCATACATGGAAAGGGAATACATCACTAGGGCATTTCTATACCAAATCAAATGGCATTCAAACCAATACCCCCATCTCAAATTCTTCTAAAGTTTTGATCTTTCACGAAAAGGAATATACCTACATTTTACTAAGTAGATAGGTCATAGAACCATGTAGTATGGATACATGTAAATATATCATTGAACATATAAGTATATATTTACAATTAGTCATATATTTTTGTGTGGAGTTATCAAATTGCACTTATAGGCAATACAATAATTGTGTATTATTACCATTCACAATTATATGTTCCCTCAAATTTACATCTTACATTGATGTAATTTGATCCTATAGTCCAATATTATACCTTGTTCAATGTGAACATTTAGATGTTTCTCCTAACTTTCAATACAAATATCAATTGTAATTCTAATTGCCACAAGATTCATAGTTTACAATCAGTATATACAATTTGGTAAACCACAATATAATATCATGATAAATACAATCATTCTTTCTTTCATAGAATAGGTAATGTAACTAATTATATTTTTATGAATAATTAGCATCTAATATAAAATGTGAGGTCAACATATTTAATACTTTCATTCACTGTACTAAATAAGGTGATGTGGAATCAAATGAAGCTAAGAATTACATTGATAAGAGGTAATAAAATAGACACAAATTACAATAAATTACCCTTAGATTGAACAACAAACCCCTTAGAAAGAGCAACCAAATATCAAATTGGGAAGATATAATTTTATCCAAACACTTATTTTAAGAATTCACCGTCACCAATCCAACTAGAAACATCCCTTTAGAAGATATTGCCAACTATCCTATTCTAAAACATTTTTGCCATATCCAACGTGAGCAACAAAGTCTCACATTTTAAAAAGTATTCATAAAAAATAAAAATAATCAATAGGATCCTACAAGACAATGTACTAATAATCCTAAGCTTAATCTAAGATTTTATTAATCCTAAAAAATTAAACCTTAGTCTAGAAAATGATGCCCTCATCATACCTCCCCATAATAGAAGCATTGGAATCCAATGCTTTTACAATAGAAGTGGTATTATTTGAAGGAACTCAATATAGATGAAGTAGAAATTGTAAATTAGGTTCCAGATGAGAAGAATTTCTAATTATGTCAAGAATACCAAGAGGTGACTTATATGAAAAACAACATTTGGTCACAACTTGATTGCCAACCTAAGAAGGAAGTTGAGAAAGTTGTTGAAGACCAATAGCTTGCTGGTGAATATATAAAGTCTACTTCAAATTAGTAACTTATGGAATTGAATAAGGTTGTGGTTGTTAAATTTATGAATCAAAAACAAGATAATAATCTATAGTAGCAAGAGGAATGACCTCAATTTATGAAGACGTTGGTGTAGTTGGTGTTGTTGTATCTTATGGAATATTGAACATTAATGCAATATTTTATGTCTAAATGAAGTGGAGTAGGAGCATGATATTCTTTTTACAATGAATGATAAATATTTTGTTTTTGTTATGTATTGTGTATGTATTTCTAAAATAATCATATTGATCTCTTTTATCATATTAGTAGGGCTTGCTTCAAATTAGACCACAACGATCTATTGGAGTTGCACCACAAGTGACTCTATCCATATAGTGTGATCCAAATGAAAAAGAAAAAATGCATGTTTCTATGATTAAGGAGGAGGAACCCACATACTTCCATCCAAGTGGATATAAACTAGAAAAGGGTCGTACAAGAACCTACAACATATTGACTATGGCTCTTGAAATCAAGTTTTTTTGTGAACCATTATCGATGATATAATCCACAAAATATTTGTGAGTAAGGTGGGCTTATGTGAAAATATTTATGACCACATTCACACATATGATGAGCTCCACATAGTTATTGTGGAGCTCATCATACTTTTTGGCTTCTCCTATAATCTCAATAAGACCATCTTATGGTTCCTTAGATTGAGATTCCACAATAATATTCTTCCTCTTTCTAAAGCACTCAGATTCCACATTGCCTATCCTTTTACAACAATCAAAAGATTTATTGTTATTAAAATAAAAGAAGAAGAGGTAGCAGAAGGAGGAAGAGGAGGAGGAGGAGATGAAGAAGATGCCTTATTCATTTTTGTTGATGTTGACATTTTTTGAACACTTTAGTGGTGCCTAAATACCAAGATCCATGTAATTGAGTTGCATACTTCTCATTTGCATGTTGTGCTTGATTGAACATGGAATTACAATTAGTGATAGGGGTATATTTCAACTCCCTAAAATGTGATTCTTACAATATAGTCTTGAATTTGGTGATTAGTGTTGTAGCAATATTAGGTACCAATTAAGATCCTTGATTTCTTAAATTAGATGATGTACACTTGGACACTCATGTTGTATCCTTACCTAAATAAAATACATTTCAAGATAATATCTTTTGCATAGTTTGAAGGATATAAATTATCCCTTAATGCTTTCACCAAATCATCCCAAGTGTTTATGGGATACTGATTTCCTTGGCGGTTTATAATAAAAAATTTGGCTATACCAAAAAATTTTAGCTTAGCAATTTTGACTTGCTCATCCTTTGGAATTTTTATATAAGTAAACCATGTGTCCATGTTAAGGATCCAACTATTTAGGACCTCAGGATCACGGGACCCATCACAAATTTTGATCTTGTATTTTTCTTGTGAAAGAAGGTCAAGGGGTTAACTAGGAGCACGAGGGGTAGTAATATTTGTGACCTTATCTACTGAAATGTTGACTACTACAGCTATTGCAGCCATTTTCTATGCCAAATCAGTAGACATTTGTGAACTTGTGTAAGCCAGTAGAAATATTACAAAAATGACCTAAAGGAGTTACAACGATTGTGTTCTTTTTACCCCAAATAATTGCAAAAACAAAAATTTATTTTTTACAATTTTACATTGCTTTGAAGGGCATAAATTTTAAGCATAAAAATAAATGTCTTAAAAATTTTCCCCTTTGCAAAATTATTATTCTTCCTTTTGCAAAAATTGAAAAATGTAAAAATTAAACCCCTTTTTTTTTAAATTAAATTAGCCCCTTTTAAAAAAAATTATAGTGCTTTTTAGCATTGGTCAACTAATCCACATGGTTAGAAAAATACAATGGGAAGTCAATGGTACAACTAAAGGCAAGAATCCACATGATCAATGGTACACAAAAGAGGTTTATCAAATTGGGAAGTAGAGTTAGTCAACAATATTTGCATAGTAGGAATATGGAGCACTTCCTTACCAAAAAGTGGTCATAAAATAGCCAAAATGACTTGTCAACTTATTGAGGGTGAGGTTGACCTATTTAAAAAGCATCAATGTCTTTCATCAAATGAATGTGGGATAAATCCTTCCCATGAAACTTACCATTTAAAAATTTTTACCTTCATATTTTGCACCATGTGTTAGCTCTATGTCCATGAGATCCAATAAGAGATATCTTACCAAGTGTTACATTTTCAACCATGAGATCATGCCAAAGGTACATTTTCAAATGTCACCTCACAATTCATCATATAAGGATGCACGTGATTGGTTGAGATCCACAAATAAAATATGCACTTTGGAATTTGTACACTAATAGGATTTAAGATCTGATATTAGTGTTGGTCAATCAACTCGACTTGAAATATTTGTGGCTAATCATGTCTATATTTTGTAACCTTGACCATATTTCTTGAGTGACGTGTAGGTTTCATTTTGAGGGGGCTATAATTTTTGTGTCCGACAATTTTTTGTGCTCTATGGTAGGAAAGGGAATGATCATCTATCAATATTTTGGCTTCTTTAGGAAGTGGTATGGTATCACTTTATGTTTTATGGCTCCCCATGAATGTGAGCCAAGTAGCATGGGTTGAGCTGATGATCGATCATTGACTGCTATTCGATCTATAATAAGTGTCATCAACATCTTAGCATCCAAGTTTTTGTATCATTGTTAGCAATGCAATCCTAGGCTAATTACATTGATGTTTCTTTCAGGTGACATAAAAGTCATCAAGAATATGACTGTCATTTGTCGCATTTCTAGGTGATAAGGCAGTCGTTGAAAGGAAACTATCATTTGTTGTCTTTCTAGGCAATAAAGAAATCATTGAAAGGTGATTGTTATTGTTCTTTTTTTTTAATTAAATATTTGAAAATATAATAAAAGTAGAAAAATATTTTTGTAAATGTTTTTTATTTTACATAAATGAAATCAAGAAATTAGAAAAAAACTTTCCTTAAACAATAAATAACTAACAAAATATACCAAATTTTACTAGTAGAGGTAGCAAAATGATCTACCAAGGTAGCAAAGGCAACAAGTTGATCTGGTTCTACAAAAAAAATAGTATTCTATTCTTCTTCCTCTCTATTTCTTCACAGAGTTGACATACACAATCTTCTAACCATAGAAAATTCTAAATTAAAGCTAACTATAATTAAAGCTTCAAGATCAAGATCTTGTTGGCCAAAAATTACCCAAAGCCCAACAAGTAGCATAAGGTCGGCAATAACCCAAAACCTATGTAATTCCTTGTGCTTTGATACCATTGATGTGGAATCAAATGAAGCTAAGAATTGCATTGATAAGAGGTGCTTAAATAGGCACCAATTACAACCAATTACCCTTAGATTGAGCAACCAACCCCTTGGAAAGAGAAACCAATTCCCAAATTGGGAAGATAGACTTTTATCCAAAGGCTTATTTCAAGTATTCACCATCATAAATCTAAATATCAACATTCCTCTAGAAGATATTACCAACTATCTTATTCTAGAAGGTTTTTTCCATGTCCAACATGAGCAACAAAGTCTCATATTTGATAATTATTCATTAAAAATAAAAAAAAAAACTAAACCCCTACAAGACTAAGTCCTAATTATCCTAAGCCTAATATAAGGATTAATTAACCCTAGAAAATTAAACCTTAGTCTATAAAATGATGTCCTCATAATAAGGGTACATATTTAACTCTTTCTTTACCCATACATATTTATTATTTTATGACTTAGCAAGAACTGCATTTTAATTAATTTCGTACTAAATGTTTCATGAAAAATGCTTATAAGTCCTTGGTAAATATACAACCTTAGTGGTCTATAATAAAACATGACAATGTTATATAGTATAATAGGATTTTACACCTTCACAACCAAATACAATCAACTTGTAAATCATGGACCTAATTCATTACTCAATATTCAATTTAGAACATGGTATTTTAGCTACCATAATTTTTTAAAATGATATATCAAAGGTGATTCTATTATAGAACATAGAATGAAAGAAGTATGAATATCATTTCATATGAAAAACATGGAACTTTAATAGGTGAAAGCACGAGGATACGGAAGCAAAAAGGAAAGCGAATATGCGATGCAAACAGAACCGGACTTAGCGCTAAATCCTAGAAACTTGAAAGTGCATGAAAAGAGGGAAAAGCATGAGCGAATCGAAATGAAACAAATGTGAATAAAGAAGACAACCCTTTTTATTGATATGTTTCACAACTCGGTTACAATGCGCATCCTCCCCTTCCAAGGGCTAGGAGCGTTTAAGCATGCGTTCTTGTTACATCCATGGGTGCCTTTCCTTCTTCCGCGTGCCCACATGTAAAATGGGCGGACCAAACATCGCCGCCACTTGCGTTGATGAGTCTTGACTCCTCGCTGCTCCTCCGATGTCCAAACCCTACGTTCAAAGGAACAAGAAATGGTCAGTAGCACCTGCGGATAAAACAAAGCATGCAATCCCCAAGCCTACGATAAGTGAATGAGAAAAATGAATTAAACTATGACTAAAATAGGTCCAAATGCTCTAAAAATTTGACAGGGGCATCAAGACACCACCAGGAAGGCCCTACAAAAAGAACAGTCAGGAAATTCCTCACCGATTTGAATTCGCTCCGGGGTGGGACGAATTCACCTACAACAAAATGCCGAAAAGGTACTGTCCCAAATGTCCTACCTAGGAAGCTCCAAAAGACCTGCAAACTTGGGGTTAGCTAATTGGGGGCATTTTGGGAAGACCCGGATGGTCAGATTTTCCCAATTTGGCCTCCATCAATGGGAATTTGATGATGCTACCTGTAGATTAGTAGAAGCGAGCAAAGATAGAAATATGATCAAAATTGTTCAAAACGAGACGAAATTTAAATGACAACCTATCTAAGCATCATAGAATTGAATGCAAAAATGAAAGAAAGCAAGTCTACCATGGAATTCCCATCGCTCCGAAGGGGGCGATTAGGATTGTGGCAGTGTGGGAGGGGGCGCCCATGGGGCAGGCCGCCCGTCGTTTGAGGCTTGATTTCGGCACCAATCCACTTGGGATGGGTCCAAAACCTCTTGTGTGGTATTGTCGGCAAATTTGGTGGGATATTGTGGCCAAATGTCGGGTTTTGGGCTCGAGATTCATCCTCCCAATAGTCACCCAATGACCTCCCCTCTAAAGGAGATCAAGGATGTGAAAGGCGCAAATCCAAAAGGTGTGAGGTATGAAAATAAAATGACAGACACTTCGTTGCTCTAAAATGCTCCTTCTCTCTATATTTTGGGGTGAGGAAACTCACCAATTTATAGACCTGGAGGTCTCTTGAAATGGGCATGCAGAGGCGCCACTTGGCAATCATGCCTTCCCGGGGGGAAGGAGATTCCTCCCTGAATAGGGACTTCATGACTGACCTTGTAAATGCCTCTAACGCTCAAAAACGCTCACCCATACTCCCATGCGATGAAGGAAGCGTTGAGTGGCGGATCTGAGCTGCCATTTGTCAAGATTTGACTTTTTTCCCATCAAACCTGCAATTCGCCCCACCCTGGAGCGAATCTAGAATTCATCCCTGGGTGGGGCGAATCCCAGTTTGAATTCATTCCAGGGTGGAACGGATATTGAGCAAAGTGCCTGAAGGTGCCAAATTGATCTCTGACCTTCCAAAACTATTGTGAGAGTGGTTAGGACCACTGTTTAACCTCTAGGGGCTGCCCTTGGGGCTGTGTGTGTCAAAGCGATCAGTGTTTGTAGTCACATAATCGGATTGGTGTTATTTTGGTGTCTATAGATGCCCCTTTTTGGGATGCGTTGTGCATGGCGCAGCGTCGAGCAAAAATAGATAACCAAAGCACTAATGATTAGGGTTTCTCAGTAACCTAACCAAATTTTGATGCCCCAAGTATGGAAAGGGCATGCATTCTTGAATCCTTGCTTTTGACGAGCGAAGGAACTCAATTCAAGTGTTAACCTTTTTCGGTGAGGTGTTACTTGATCTTGGACATTGATCGGTCATGAATAGGCAAAGGGCGCAACCTTTTGTCTGTGAGAACCTTGAGTTCATGATTCATGAAATGCCAAGTGATTTGATCAGGTTGTGATTATTGCTTGTTTACTGCCCCAAGCAGGAGCGTAATTGTCTTTGTCAATGATTCTTTGAATGCATGTCATTTTCCTTAATTGGGTGTGTACTTGTTGGCTGGTGACTAAGTGTGACTACCCCCTCAAGCGACGAATCGATGAGGGAATGACCTTCATGAGAAAAGCGACGAGTCGCTTGACCCAAGATGACTTGTGTGAGGGTGCCTTTAGATGTTTTAGCATTAAGCGTGTGCAGTTTTCTGACATTTAGACCTATTTTTGGTGGGTGTTAACCCTTTTGGTGACGCTTTTTGGAGCTGAAATTGTCAAAAATCCATCTTCCCGTGGAGCGGTCCGGCTATGGTAGCCTTCTTAGGGAGTAGGATAGTGACAATTTGTAACCCCAACGTCTATTTTGGATGCCAAGAATGTCAGGCATGAAGGCGCCTTCGTTCGGCAATGTTATTACTATTTTTGGGTGGGTTTTGACCCTTTTTGGCGACGTCATTTGGGGATGAAATTCTCAAAAGATTCCATCTTCCCGTGGAGCGGTCCAGCTATGGTAGCCTTCTTAGGGAATAGGATAGTGAGGATTTGTGACCCGACATCTATTTTGCATGCCCGGAATGTCAAGTGCAAAAGCACTCTCATCGGGCAAGTTTATTAGCTATTTTGGTGCATTTTTGATGATATATACAGATGACTTTATTTTGTTTATGCGAGTGATGATTTGATTTTATGCATGATGAGTGATGAGTATGGATGTATGCATGTTAATTTATTTTGATGGATGCATATGTTATGATGAATGCAAATGTTTTTAATTTTTAGGATATGCAAATGTAATGGATGAATTGAATTTGTGTTGTTTGGCGAGAGCACCATAGACTGTTTAGAACTTTGTGGTTTTTGGCGATTGTTGATGGCAATGTGAGGATGAAAGATAGCGCAGTTGGTTTAGAAATGTAGCTAAGGTTTTTTGAGACTCAGATGGTTTTAACTAACTAGCCATGACTGTACTTTATCTTACAAGACTTTTGGACAAGGTATGAATTGGACTTGTCTTTGACCAAGTTATTTCACATCCCTATGTGTGCAATTGAGTTCGTTTATGTGGTATTTGTCAGGATACCACCAGTGCTAGATAGGCTGTCAACCAAACCTATACTGAGGATCACCTAATTAGCTCCACTAACTCCTTTGTTGTATTTAGTCAGATTAATCTATGGTGCTATCTAGGATACCATAAGCTAGCTCATCCACATGCAAACATTGATCTATACATGAGTTAATGTGACAGATATATCATCATGCGGGAGGTTTACCACCAGTGACCGATAGGCTATCCACCAAACCAGTACTGAGGTTTGCCTCATGACCTGTCGGAATGTTGAGAGTTCCAGGGATTCAAGTTCGACTCCCTTCTTTTCTTCAATTGTATTGGGATACTTGCTCTTTTGTAGTGATAAAAATCACTGTTTATTTATTTTATATATTTTTCTTTTGAGCAAGGGATTTGAATTTTGAGTGATGAGAATCACTATTGTATGTGCCTTTTGATGTATGCACTTTGGTGGTGATGTCAAATTTTTGGAGTTTTGACTTTTTGCAAAATTTTATGATGTTTGCAACTTTTTGAGAACTTGGGATTCTTGGGGAATTGGGTAGGGAAGATGCTTGTCCTTTTGCCAACTCTCAACATTCTTGGGGTCATTCGCATAGGGGGATGAGCAAGATAACCATTTCGCTTATGGTGACCTGGATTGCTGTGCAGGTTTCATCTTTCATTCACACAACTTGGGAATTTTTATGTGTTTTAATTTGTGTTGGGATGCTACGTAACAAGGTGTGATCCAAGTAGAACTCTACCTTTGTAAAATCTGTCTGACTTGGTACAATACGTGGCTAGAAAGCTATATAACGACTGAAGGACGAAAAACTCTTGATACATTAGAAGACCACTGACTCTGGTATGGTAAAAAGAAGTGAATGGCATTTATGTTTGATGGACTACTTATAAAATGGAGAAATGTGGAACAAGATGGATTGGCGGAGTAATTACAGTCTATGGTGCCTTTGACCTGTATGACCACAAATATGCAATGTATGGATGTGATGCTTAATGCAGCTACATATTTTTGTGTTTTTGATGGATTGATTTTTTTGTGAATATGAAGATGAGATGTGAAAAGAGCTCTTTATTGTTGTGATGAGTTGGAGTATGCCTGGAAATGAGATGCAAATTTTTGTTATTTTTGATGATTTTACTATTTTTGAATTTTCTTATTTTTGACCAAGCGATTGTGGGAATCCTTGGAGCATTTTGGATTGACCAAGCGATAATGGGTAATCCTTTGGAGCATTTTGGGATTGACCAAGCGATTGTAGGAATCCTTGGAGCATTTTTTTTGGGATATGGATGCTCTTAGATATGGAATGGTCACAAATGACTGATGTTCAAGGGTTCTAGTTCCTTGATTCCATCAAGAGAGGCTAGCTGGTATGTCCCAAGTCCTATTTTACTATCAATTACATATGGACCTAACCAATTTGCCATGAACTTGTCCCTTAGATGGGACGACAAACTAGAGTTCTATTGGTTCTCTTTTAAGACCAAGTCACCAACCTAAAAATCCCTCAGGTGAACTTTCATGTTGTATGCTTTCTTAAGTCGCTCTTGATAGATACGTAAATGCTCGAGAGCATTAACGCATCATTCATCAAGCAACGTAAGCTGGTCTAACTAGGCCTGCCATGCAGTGTCATCATCGATGAACTCTTGCATTGATATGCGCAGGGAAGGAATTTCCAACTCGAGAGGCATGACTGCCTCGGAGCCATACACGAGAAAAATGG
Organism: Wollemia nobilis; assembly: GCA_028583015.1. Lineage (NCBI taxonomy): Eukaryota > Viridiplantae > Streptophyta > Pinopsida > Araucariales > Araucariaceae > Wollemia > Wollemia nobilis. Next base: position 1,311,077 of record JAQPPZ010002954.1, read on the forward strand.
AGTTGCCCTAGTGGGCGTCCGAATGCTAGTGCGATAAGCCCATAGGGCAAGTGGGATTTGGATGTGCCAATCCTTATGATTGTCTATGACTATCTTTTTGAGGATAGCAACTAGCATTTTGTTTGACGCCTCTGCTTGCCCATTTGCCTACGGATAATAGGGTGTCAAAAAACTATGCTGAATTTTGTACTTTGTGGTCAAAGCATGCACGTCTTTGTTCTTGAATGACGTCCCATTATCCGAGATTATTTTGGATGGAATACCAAAATGACATATGATGTTATGCAAAATGAACTCCACAATGCGGGGTCCTGTCGTAGAGGTAAGCGGAACTGCTTCCACCCACTTGGTGAAATACTCTGTGGCCATTATGATAAACATGTGATGACCTGACGACGCAGGGGAGATCTTTTCGATTAGATCTAAGCCCCACTACAAAAATGGCCAAGCCGACTGGATCGGTTGCAAGGCCTGGGAAGGTACATGTGTCAAATTAGCATGGTGTTGACACTTCACGCACTTCCTTACATATGCGCAACAATCTCGCTCTAAAGATGGCCAATAATAGCCCATGCAAAGAATGCGCTTTGCGATGGCCATACCACTAAAGTGGCCACCACACGTACCATCGTGCGCTTGGGCGATCGCCCAAGTGGACTCTTGTTGGTCCAAGCAACGAAGGAGGATTCCTTCATAGCTACGATGGTACAAAATGTCTCCTAACAAGACATACTTAGCCGCTTTCTGCTTGAATGCTCATTTTGCGGCATGCGTCAATCCAAGCGGGAGATTACCTAACTTGAGGTAGTCCCTTATGGGTGAATACCAATCCTGCTGATCGAAAGCCTCGACGGTATGAACAACCAATCCCTCTTGAAGTTCATCCCTAGCAAACGTTGAGCGGGAGAGAACTTGTAAGAATAGCATTGTGTTGCTATTAATGGGAGTAGGGGAGAACAAGGACCCCCAGTTGGCATGTTTCAGATGATCGTGGATTCGAGAGAACTTATCCGAGGATGGTTCAATCTGGATCATGTGGATTCCTGGCGTCAAGTCAGAGCTTGCACGCTCCATCATGGATTGCGATAGTGTTTTGACTTGAATGGTTGTCATATCACCAGAAAGGTCTTGCGGGATTAGTGACCCCAAGGAGGCCATAGTGTCCGCAAAATGATTCGATGACCGAGGGAGTGCCTCGATGTCGTACCACTCAAGCTTCGCCAGGAATTTGTCCACAAGGGCTTTGTAGGCCTACGAACTGGGCATTTGCATTGGAATACCCCTTTGACTTGGTTGACAATTAACAGCGAATCACCAAAGATGTTCAATCATTTGATGTTCATGGTGATTGCTGTCTGAAGACCTATGAGCAAGGCTTCATACTCTGCATTATTGTTGGTGCATGGGAAGTCTAATTTAAAGGACAGGGGCACTGGAGCCCCTTGCGGTGTGAAGAATACAATTCCCATGCCACCACCTTGCTCACATTTAGAACCATCAAAAAATAGGGTTATGTCGGCTTGTGACTCAGGCTCATCAGAATCTGGTGATTCCGAGACATGGAAGACCCCATCATCGGGTAGTTCTATGACCAGAGGCTGATCGTCTTCGAGAGGAGCCTCTGCTAGTTGATCGGCTATGACCTATCCTTTGATGGATTTCTGTCCAATAAACTCTATGTCAAATTTTGTCAACAACATGATCCATTTTGTCATGCGACTACTATGATAAGTATGACTCATCATGTACCGCAATGGATTCTCCTTAGACACAACATACGTAGTGTTGCTCAGCATGTAGTGGCATAGCTTTTTGGTAGCAAACACCACTGCCAAGAAGAGTTTCTCGACGTATGCATAGTTAAGTTCATAACTGACCAGGGTGCGGCTAAGATAGTAAGTAGCCTGTTCTTTGTGAAGTTCATTCTTCTGGGCGAGCATGGCGCCCAGTGCCACCTCAGTAGCTGAGATGTATAAGTAGAATGACACTCCTGGTCTAGGTGGTGCCAATATCGGTGGTGAAGCCAAGTATCATTTGATGTCATCAAAGGCTGACTGGCACTCGTCATCCCAGTGAAATGCTACCCCCTTGTGCAATAATTTGTTCATGGGTCGGCACTTGTCAGATAGCTGCGCTATGAAGCGCTTGATTGACGTGACCTTTCCCTGCAGACTTCTGAGCTGCTTAATGGTAGTTGGGGGAACCATTTCAAGGATTGCCTTGACTTTGTTTGGGTCCACCTCGATGCCTCGCTTTGAGACTATGAAACCCAAGAGTTTTCTAGATGTGATGCCAAATACGCACTTCTTGGGATTCAGTCTGACTTTATGTTCCATGAGGTGATCGAGGATCTTGCTTAAGTCATCGAGATGATCCGGGCGCAAAAGAGACTTGGCCAACAAATCATCCATGTAATCTTCCAAAGTTTTATGCATGTAATCATGGAAGATGTACGTCATGGCACGTTGGTAGGTGGCGCCAGCATTTTTAAGGCCAAAGGGCATAACCTTATAACAAAATGTCCCCCAAGGCATTGTGAACGCCATTTTTAGTTGGTCCTCGGGATTGATACGAATCTGATTGTATCCCGAGAAACCATCCATGAGGGATAGCATTTCATGACCCGTTGTAGCGTCTACCAATGCGTCGATGCTTGGCAAGGGGAAATCATCCTTAGGACTCACTTTGTTTAGATCTCAAAAATTAGTGCATATGCGAATCCTCCCATCGAGATTTTTGATGGGCACCATGTTGGACAGCCATGGCGGATAATCCATGCAGATGACAAACTGTGCATCCAACAACTTTTGCAATTCATCTTTGACCATCAAGGCCACTATTGGGTGCATCTTACGTAGTTTTTGCTTAACTGGCTTGATTGTCGGATCAAGCGTTAGATTATGCATGACTAGCTACGGATCTAGCCTCGACATGTCTCTATATGACCATGCAAAAACCTCCTTCTTCTCTTTGAGAAGGGCAATGTAGTCGGCTTGCTCTTCGGGGGATAAGCTTACCCCTAGCTTGATGATCTATGGATTCATTGGATCCAAGCCGATGTCTACGTCGGTCGTCTCCTCGATCGACATGTGGGATCCATCCTCCAACTGATGTGGAGTTGGGATCAAATGGATATCATTTGCTGAGTTTAAATCTACGTTGGGAACCTCGGGTTCCTCTTCGGCATGAAAGATATCCTGAGTTGTCCCTAGGGTAAAATGAAGCATTTTACCGAAAGGCCAGTACTCTGATGGGGATGGAGGTGAATTGATGTGATCCCAATCAATGGCATCTATGTCTAGATGCAAGGACCATGTTGGATCGATCGGATTGTGGATGGGGGCGGTTAAGTCAATGGAGATCATGTTGATGAAATGATTTTGGTCTCCATTACCATGGGTGTGATGACTCGAACATTCTGGATGTTCTCTGTGCTCCGGATCTGGCTCTAGAGGTATTGGCATGAATGGATCGGCCCTATGTGCTGATAGGAGGACAGGGTCTACCCTCGACACTGATATCACCCTAGGGTCTCGGGGTGGAAGGTGCTCTTCGTATACCTGGAGCGGCGGATCCAACACTTGGTCCCACCCTGCTGGGTCTACGTACCACTCGTGCCCTGGCACTATGCCCATCTATTCAAATATGTCATTAATCTCCAAGGGGTATGGTTGCGGCCTCTATCGCATGTGATTAAGATATGTCATTTCTGTTTCATCTTCGTAATCACTATCGGAGATCCAAAAGCCCTCGTTGGCTTCGACAACTATTTGAGGCATTACAGAGCTCATCCTGCTCGAGCAAATTAATCTGGCCCCATTGTGGTTGTTCCACTCTCCATGGGGGGACCTGATTCTCTTGACGCGGCACTGGCTCGCTTGGAGCCTCTAGAGGGAACATTGTCAAGAGGCTCTCTTGATAGTCATTCATGGGGATCACTTGTGAGTGATCACTATCGGATTCGAAGGGATCATATGATGCTGGTTCATATTCTGATTCATCCTCCGAAGATCCCTCTTGACACTATTTATACCTTCCTTGAAAGTGAGTCCCCGAACTTTCGCCTCTCTCTAGCAAAGGAGAAGGGTTATTGAGGTTAACAAGGGTGGTTGTTGACCATGGGAGGTAATCTCCCAATGTATACATTGTGTTTGGGTTGGCATAAGGATCTGATGCCAATCCACCCTTGTTGCCTATCCCTAGGCCTTGCATGTTTTCCACCAAGATGTCCAAGGGCAGGGGGTGGTTGAACCCTACTCCCGACTTGTCATAAGGCATTTGGTATCTTGGCTGGCAAAGGACACGCACTCCTTGCTCATACCTGCCTAGCCCGTATCCATGCCAATTGCATTGGCCAAGATATCTCAGAGTGAAGTCTGGGTTAGACAGATAGTTGACATCTTCTGCAAAAGGCTCTTCATCTTCGTCCTCTTGCATGCATGGCTCAGTACCATGATCAAGGCCCCCATACACAAAATTTGTCTGGTTTGGTGGGTAGCCTAAAGGAACAATTGTACCGATGGGGAGGCGAGGTCTCCCCATGTCTTGCATGGACTCTAGCATGGTCGTTGCTACAACATTCCACACTAGATACTCCCCTAGGCCCGTACTGGCCATTTCAACAGTGATTGTTGGTGATTGAGAGGGAGGGAATGGAAGCTCTTCCTGAGTCCACTCCATGTTGGGTGAACTAGGAGCCTCAACTTCCATTGTGCTAGGCATCTCTTCGGTAGAGATGGTTGATACTATTGGCAGCGCCTCTTCTAGGGGTTGAGCCTCTTCCAGGGTTTGCTTCCCTTTGTCCTTCTATTTAGCCATGATAGGTGGCATTGTTGGTGAAGGACCGGACGATGAAGATGTACCTGGCTGGGGTTTTGATGGATTTATCACCAGTGGTGCTTGCGACATCGGACCCTGTCTAGATGGATTTAACTAAAAATCCAAGTGCATCGATGGGAGGGTCGATTGCGGCATCAGCTGCATCGCATTGCAATATTTGAAGGGTTCTAAGTCCGTCGGGACTACATGTACTTCCCCTTCAAATGTATACTTCAAACACTGATGAGCTATCGAAGGGACACACTTCATGTCCCTGATCCATGGCCGCCCTAGCAAGATGTTATAAGCCATCTCGCCTTCCAAAATATGGCACAATGTAGGTATCATCTTTTGTCCTACTTGAATGGGTAGGACAATTGTGCCAACTATCGAGCATATCGCATCATTGAATGCTCGCAGTGTATAGGTGGAAGCCGTGATGTGAGAGGTTGGCAACTTCAGATGTTTCAATGCTGTTGTGGTAATGATGTTACTGGATGAGCCAGTGTCTATCAACACCCTCTTATACGGGATCCCGTTGACCCATGCGATAACGTGCAGGGGTGGATCTGCCATGTCATCAGACACTGATTTAACTTCATCCTCTCGAAAGGTGATGACTGGCTCCGTGCATCATTTGACATGTCCCACGAAATTGTTGAAGGAATTCGCTTCATGGGGCTGCAACTCGATGGCTTTCAATATCTCCATTAGAGCCTCCCGATGGGGTGTTGATTGTTGTATAAGCTCGTATATGGAGAGCCTAGCCGACGTGGTCCTCAAACTCTGCATGAGTTTGGTCCGAATCATGGCCGTGGGTCTAGGCGGAGGTAGTTGCATAGGGTGTTGTTGAGGTTGTGACATCGATGGAACCTCTCTTGTGGCTGCCTCGGGGGCAACTCCTGGGTATCTCTTGTTCCTAGTCACTATGCTTATCATTCCTACATACCCTTGCATGGGGCAATTCTGTTGCACCTCATTGACTTGAAGGGGTTTTTCCTGTGCCTCATGGGCAAGCAAGGGGTCTTTGAAAACTCCCATCTGTTGGTTGTTTGGCGCTACGGGGTTGTCCACTGCCAACGTCTTATTGTCAATCAGGTCTTGTATCAATCCTTTGAACTTCCAACATGCATTCAGGTCATGTCCCCTCCACCTGTGGAACCTACAATACAAGTCCTCCCTATATCCCTTAGGCTTGGGAGCATTGGGATCTATGGTTTGAATCTCTGGAAGGTTGATCAAGTTCGCCGCTGACAAGCGGTCAAATAGGGAGTCCCTAGACTCCGTATAAGGTGTGTACTGTCGCCTAGGGTGACGCTGCTTTTTGTCTCTTTTTTTCTTTCATAATTTTTAGGAGGCACTGCCTGATAGTTAGCCTTTTGAGGCTGTATTTCTTATGTAGGCTTAGGGACATTTATAGCAACTTGATTGACCATAGCGGGTTTTTGTTGCGTAGTCCCTATTTTTGTGTTCTTGTTCCATTCTTTCTTCTTAGGTTTGGCAATCTTGCCATCCTGTATCTTGATCTCTTCGATGATTCTGGCTTGCGCCAGAGCTTCCTCTAAGGTGGCATATTGCTGCAGCTACAATAGCATAGAGATCGATCTCAAACAACTTCGTGAGAACATTTGTGTAAGGTCGGACATAGGAGGGAGGTAGGGTAGCTTGGAAAGCAGAGTCCTCCATCGATTCCCGTAGGCCGCCATGGTCTCTTCCTCATATCACCTGAGGCTAGCCAAGTCACTTAGTGATGCCTTCTTCTTGGTGTTGAAGGTGAAGCATTCGAGGAACGCATCCACTAACTGATCCAAGTTATTGATGTTGTGCTTCGACAATTGAGTGAACCAATCCGAGGTAGGGCCCACGAATGTGGTTATAAATGTCCTTAGCAACAACGCATCATTGTCCTGAATGCCAAAACATTGGCTCAAGAATCTGGTCACATGCTCTTGGGCATCCTCCTCACCCTTAAATATTGCCAACTGAGGCAGCTTAAAGTGTTCGGGGTAAGGGGGTGCAAGCACTGAAGGATGCATAGGATGACTACGGAGTTGGCGTAACATGGGCTTTTGGGGCCCAGAAGCTTTGGTTTCCATAGACTCCAAATGCTCTAGCAGTGCTTTGTATGCATCGAAAGATTTAATCTCTTCCTCTTTAGTTTGCTCCCATTGTGGGTTGTGGGAGACTTGAGGCCTATGGGGGGTGGCCGGATAGCAACCCCTCCACCTTGGTAGGGCATTTCGGCCCGCTCTACTTCTTGTTCATACTCCTCGTAAACTTCTTGAGGAGTCTCTGGGTGAGACCTATGACCCTGGGTGGGTCCCCGTGGAGGGTACCCATCGTTGTTCCGGGGAGTGGCCTCCCTCTCGGGTCTAGGGGGTCTCGGAGGCAAAACTTGATAAGGTCACGGAGACCTATCTCGCACCAAGGGATTATGCCTCTCATATGGTTTCGCTCTTTGGGTGCGAGGGGTTGGAACCCTCTCAATTGGGTTATGAAGCAGCTCATCTATTTGGCACTGAATGCGCTCCTTGCTAAGGTGGTATAGATGCTCTAGCTACTGCTGATCTTGCTCAAGCCGCATGATCTAGGCTTGGTGGGTGGCATGTCTGGCGACTGCCAGGTCAATTTGTTCTACCATCTTGAGCCTTGGAGGCCTGGATGCCTCTCCTATGCATTTACCTTGGTCGTGATGATCCGAGATCTCAATAGGTCGCTTCCCTCTATCGAGGTTGGTGGCATTTACCCGAGGCTTTGGCCTCAGTGGGTGACCATGGTACATAGCGGGTGTGGAAGCGCATGGCTCCCATGCTGTACATTGCTCTCGAGGAATGTAATGGTCTTCCTCATGCTCCCTTTCATATGTGTGAAAGGGGTGGGCGGAGTTAGCTCGCCCTGCTTGAAGAGCCCTGCGCTCTGGGGTTTGTCTATTGGTTCTAACAGTGATGGGGGGCAAAGGAGGGATGCCATAGTCATGTGGCCTCTCCTCATGGACACTATGCCGCTCTAGCACTTCATCGCATGGTGGCCACTCATATCGAGCTTCTAAGGGAGCTTTCTTGTCTATGTTGAGTGCCACGTGTAAGGATTCTTCCTGAAAGGGGCTATGATGAATGGGCGTGTCCCCCAAAGGGGTGTCCCTATAGTTCCACCTTGACATGGAATGATGCGGACTCTCTTGTGGGTCAGGCCACCAAGGCGGTATGACCAAGTCCTTAGGGCTATAGCGGAGGCGACTTGTGCCCCCTTGTACACTTTTCGTAGCTTCTGCCCTTGATTGGGCTTGGCTACGGGTGTACACCATGGTGTTGTTTTTCTACAAGCTAAATAGATTTTTATCTCTTTTTATGATTTTTTATGCTACACTAAACAGAAAAGAGCACACACATACACAAAGCAGTGATTATCTCGTTTAAAGATTGAGAGTGTGTCCTAAACCTGGTTTAGTGTGTTTTGTTTTTTTTTTTTTTTGAAGGTTTTTGTAAAGAACGTTTAAATGCAAAATGAGGGCTCTTATGACTCCCAAAATTGGTCACCCCTTCGATATACCATTGCCAGGCCGATATACCAACCTCTCTATATACCCGCCCTTACGTGAGGGAAACTATAGGTACGTGAGAGCAGATGGTACGTGGAACATAGGCGGTACGAAAGGGGAATCACCCTGTTTATGACACCTACCATAGAAGACTTATCCTCATGTGCTGGGAATCACCCCAGCTACACTCGGTCAGCTTTCGTCAGGATTTACGTCTAGCAACAATAGCGATCGGGGTTTATGAATGCAAAATTCAAGCCAAGGTGGTGATGAAATCCACCGTTGGTCTTGATCAAGGGCTGGGGTTTTACGACCAGCTCCTTGGTGTTTAATTTTCCACGTGGTGTGTGGGGTTCTTTTTATTTTGCATGGAACAAAATAAACATGCAGCAAAACTTTTTCTAAGCATGCAAAAAGAAACTAGAAAAATAGAAAAATAATAACAAAAAATGACAGGAAAAGTTCAGGACTCTTACCTCTTCTCTGCCCGAATCTGTCGGTTCTGAGTTTCTGCCCGAAAACTTCATAGACTGGAATTCATCCTAGGGGGGAATGAATTACAGGACTGTATTCATCATAGGGTGGGGCGAATTCCCATTCGTCCCTGGGTGAGACGAATTACAGCTCTGTATTCGCCCTCTGATGGAACGAACAACAGTCAACGTATGAAAACGTGGTACCTGCAAGCAAAAACAACCAAGTTTGGATCAGATATCTGATCTTAAAAATAGAGGACAAGGTCCCACCATGATCGCCACTAAAAGCATGAGGATACGAAAGAAAAAAGGAAAGCGAATATGCGATGCAAATAGAACCGGACTTAGCGCTAAATCCTAGGAATTTGAAAGTGCATGAAAAGAGGGAAAAGCATGAGTGAATCAAAATGAAACAAATGTGAATAAAGAAGACAACCCTTTTTATTGATATGTTTCACAACTCGGTTACAATGCGCATCCTCCCCTTCCAAGGGCTAGGAGCGTTTAAGCATGCGTTCTTGTTACATCCATGGGTGCCTTTCCTTCTTCCGCGTGCCCACATGTAAAATGGGTGGACCAAACATCACCGCCACTTGCGTTGATGAGTCTTGACTCCTCGCTGCTCCTCCGATGTCCAAACCCTACGTTCAAAGGAACAAGAAACGGTCAGTAGCACCTGCGGATAAAACAAAGCATGCAATCCCCAAGCCTACGATAAGTGAATGAGAAAAATGAATTAAACTATGACTAAAATAGGTCCAAATGCTCTAAAAATTTGATAGGGGCATCAAGACACCACCAGGAAGGCCCTACAAAAAGAACAGTCAAGAAATTCCTCACCGATTTGAATTCGCTCCGGGGTGGGACGAATTCACCTGCAACAAAATGCCGAAAAGGTACTGTCCCAAATGTCCTACCTAGGAAGCTCCAAAAGACCTGCAAACTTGGGGTTAGCTAATTGGGGGAATTTTGGGAAGACCCAGATGGTCATATTTTCCCAATTTGGCCTCCATCAATGGGAATTTGATGATGCTACCTGTAGATTAGTAGAAGCGAGCAAAGATAGAAATATGATCAAAATTGTTCAAAACGAGACGAAATTTAAATGACAACCTATCTAAGCATCATAGAATTGAATGAAAAAATGAAAGAAAGCAAGTCTACCATGGAATTCCCATCGCTCCGAAGGGGGCGATTAGGACTGTGGCAGTGTGGGAGGGGGCGCCCATGGGGCAGGCCGCCCATCGTTTGAGGCTTGATTTCGGCACCAATCCACTTGGGATGGGTCCAAAACCTCTTGTGTGGTATTTTCAGAAAATTTGGTGGGATATTGTGGCCAAATGTCAGGTTTTGGGCTCAAGATTCGTCCTCCCAATAGTCACCCAATGACCTCCCCTCTAAAGGAGATCAAGGATGTGAAAGGCGCAAATCCAAAAGGTGTGAGGTATGAAAATAAAATGACAGCACTTCGTTGCTCCAAAATGCTCCTTCTCTCTATATTTTGGGGTGAGGAAACTCACCAATTTATAGACCTGGAGGTCTCTTGAAATGGGCATGCAGAGGCGCCACTTGGCAATCATGCCTTCCCGGGGGGAAGGAGATTCCTCCCCTGAATTGGGACTTCATGACTGACCTTGTAAATGCCTCTAACGCTCGAAAATGCTCACCCATACTCCCATGCGATGAAGGAAGCGTTGAGTGGCGGATCTGAGCTGCCATTTGTCAAGATTTGACTTTTTGCCCGTCAAACCTGCAATTCGCCCCACCCTGGAGCGAATCCAGAATTCATCCCTGGGTGGGGCGAATCCCAGTTTGAATTCATTCCAGGGTGGAACGGATATTGAGCAAAGTGCCTGAAGGTGCCAAATTGATCTTTGACCTTCCAAAACTACTGTGAGAGTGGTTAGGACCACTGTTTAACCTCTGGGGGCTGCCCTTGGGGCTGTGTGTGTCAAAGCGATCAGTGTTTGCAGTCACATAATCGGATTGGTGTTGTTTTGGTGTCTACAATAGGTAGTGTAGTCAAATGGAATTTCCTAGTTAGAAAAGATTATTCTAATGCCTAAATTCTAAACAAAGGATACTCACATTTAGTTATATGCTTCCCATCATACTTTTATTACTTTGTTCTACCATAGAGAAATGGTTTATCCTCTTCATTATTATTCTATTAAAGGTAGATAGGTTATACCCATTCATACAACAAAAAGCATTAAAATTTTTAAAAATAGAGCCTCATGTTTTATCTATTATAAGGAAATTCGAGAATAACTTCTAATAAATCAATAGCATCTATATATTTTTTGGTGGATTAAGAAGTGGGTTTTAAAATGGTCCCAAAACCTTATTACAAAAGGTGCAACAAGGCAAACGGAAAAACAACAAGACTTTCAAACTGATAGTCCCAAAGGGAGAATCCCAGCCACAAGGGCAAACAAAACATGTGATAATCCTTAAAAAAAACTTGAAACATAGAAAAGATGCACGACAAAGCAAAAAATCAACTTATATTGATCTCCACACGATCTTCAGGGCTACCATTTCTATTTATGAATATTTTCTTCAGCTGGACATCAAGATCCTCTATGGTTTTGGTGGCTTGATTGTAGATCATCCAAGTAGCCCCAACAGTGTTGTCATTAGCGAAGAGGTTGATCGTGGTGTTTGCAACAAGAGTGAGAATAGAGTTCTAAAGCACAATAACAGAATTCAGCTCCAACATATTTTCATCATAAAAAAATTGGGTCACCTTCTTGGAAATTCTAGAGCACCGATCCTTACTCACACTTTCCTCATATTTGAGTTTCCTAAGAGATCAACACATTAATTCAAATTCTAAGTGGTTAAAATCATGATTCACAACACCAAGGATATTTGGCTTAGGTTCAAGGGAGATAAAGTTGGGATCACCCTCATTATTGGGCTTCTCAATGGTAGTGGTGATGTAGCTAGGGCTTGTCATAGGTGGTTAAAAATATTTATTGGTAATAACGGTTATCTTAATGAGAAAGGTAACCTAACATTACCATATAAATACTCATGCATGATGAAATATTTAAAAATAACATTATTTTAGTGAGCTTTCAACCCATAAATTTTATCTTTGATGCTAACCAAGCCCTTGATTTGTGGATGGAGAAAAATTTATATAAACATAAGGCATTGTAGTAAGATAAAATACCTTGCTCAGAGTATTCAATTCCCTAGTTTAATGGATAATAGATAACTTAGTCTAAATATGGACCTATTTCAAAAGTTGACAATTGTTCCTCCTCTTCCTACCTCTCTCATTGGATCTATACTTAAATAACATGGTTTATAGAATAATCAAAATATTTATGCACCTTTATTCAAGCACATGAAATAATTTCATGATATAGATGTGGAATCCTATCTATTCCCCATGCAAGGCTTGACCAAATAGAAAAGATATGGTTCTTCAATTGAATCCATTTTCCTCTCTTCTTACCAAATATAATTTAAATAAACCTCTCCATCTCTTTAAAAATCAAAAAGAAAATTTAATAGATTGAATGTCAATGGAGTTAAAACAAGAATGACCTTCCTTTGATAGACTCCCTAAAGAGAATTAACAAGGATAACCTCCATTATTCTCTTTCAATATGAATCATAATTGAATTAAAAATTTTACAGTTTGCACCAAAGTAAGGCACTCTTTATGAATATGCATCCTTATACATGTATATTATTGTAACAACCCAAGTGTACTCACCTGGCTATACCTCAAAAGTTCAAAGTTTTCAAGGGGTATTTTTTTTTCAAACAATATTTTTTTTTTAAAGTATGCTTTCAGGTTCATAGCAAAATTTTATTCACCAAATAAATTAATTCCATAAGCTTTATTTAGTACAGGCATATTACACCAATCTTGAGTTCAATACTACTGCAAACAACCACCCAAGTGGTCGAGATTGGCCAAATCCCGTAAAGGTGTCATTCTGTGGATATATCATTCCCAGTATCGTTTCTATTTTTTTGGCCATGAGTATAGATCCACAATAGGGGTTATACTTTATGCTTCATAACACCTAAATGGTGGATGCATACTTCCCAACTCCTATTCATACCGAACCTTCGAATACTAGGTTAACTTATTATTTTACATGTATGAAAGGGAATTTTGTATATAAATATGCCTTTGTGACTAATTGGTTATCCCCTGCTAGAAGAAAGTAAATGCCATGTCAATACCCTGACCTTGGAATTTGTACCTCATGATCACTATGACTATTGTTCATTTATCCCATACTAAATAATGTGGCTTTCCTAGCTAAGTCAAATAAACATGGGACTTATCACAATACCATGCTAGCAACAATATAGGGGTAGCATCCCATACCACTCCACGTTATAAGTTCTTACCTATTCTATCAAATCTGTATTTGCTCTTGATATTAGTTGTGTGCATTCTCGTACCTCAATGTAATTGGGTGTTTTATTTGAGTCATCTCTTCCCGATGACTTCTATAAGATTTTTGGTTAACTATTTGGTAGTAGGAGGTTTATACTTCTACTAAAAATAATTTTACAACTAAATAAACACATCCATTATTTCATAATGGTTCACTAATTTAGCTTTATATATTTCATTTAATATAATCTCTTAGTACACTAACACTCTTGAAAAATAACTTAGAACATTAACAAGGCAAGCCCTGACTTACTTTATCTTAAGTAAACTAAACCCATTTCATACAAGACTTAAATAAAATAAGGTATAGGAGTCTTTAATAAACTTCCATATTCCTTTTTGGTCCTATTAGGATAAAGTAGTTTATCAAAGAAGACTAAGCTCACTATTACACTAATCTAATTCAAGCAACCCAATATTTCACATTATGCAATTCCCAACTCAAGGTGTTGGTTGTCCTACTAAAATTATTTAAGGAGTCTTGTTTTTCTATAAACATCTAGACATTATACAATATTAAAACAAAGGGTTCCTAAATATATATTTTGTTCTCAAATTTTGCAATTCGTTCCATTTATGCATGCACTCTGTTAGAGTAAATCACTATATAAAATATATTTATATAGAAAAGAAATTATAGTGTTTCAAACTTAAACAGCAGAATTAAAGAAAAATTAGACAAACACACACAGAAGAAGAGACAACGATTTTAACGTGGTTCACCCAATGTGGGTTACATCCACCGAGAATTTTCAGTCCTTCATTTTCTCAATCCAAGCAATAGAGGGTTACAACCTATAGCAAACATCTGCTGTAATTTCCTCTCTATATTTCCAAGGAATCAACACAGTAATTTTCTTTGTCATAGTCATCTCTGTTTTTCCTCACAACTATATATAAGAAAAAAATAGAAAAAACAAACTGCTTTTCTTAATACATTCCAAGATTAACATTGAGTTCCCAACATCTAATTTTGGGATAAAAATAAAAAAAAAACTTTCCCTGGTTGTCCTGTTGTAAATCCGAAAACTTTCTCTGGTAGACTAACAGACTGTAAATCTGGAAACTTTCCCTGCCCGTCCTGCAGTAAATCTAGAAACTTTCTCTGTTTAGCCTCCTCATAATTAGGCTCCATTCCTAACAATCTCCCACTTGGAGACTAATTCCATTGCACCATACTGCAACCAAGGACTGAAAAATTCTCATCATGGCCTCTTATTCCTTAAGGCCAACTGAAGTTGAGCAAAAGCTCAAATTTTCTCTTGACACCACTTTTGTAAGCATATCAGCAGGATTTTGTGATGTGTGAACCTTCCCTAATTTCAAAGATCCATATTCCACTACTGATCTAATGAAATGATACCTGAGTTTGATGTGTTTAGTTTTTGAATGGAATGTTGAATTCTTTGCAAGGTGTATAGCACTCTGGCTATCACTCCACAACCTATTATCCTCTTGCTTCTTCCCCAGTTCTTCCATTAGTATTTGCAACCAAACCATCTCTTTTATTGCTTCTGTAGTAGCAACATATTTAGCTTCAGTGGTTGAAAGGGCAACTATGTGTTGGAGTTTAGAAATCCAACTAACCGCTCCTCCTCCTATAGTAAATATGTAGCCAGTAGTGCTCCTTCCACCATCAAGATCACCCGCCATATCAGAATCTACAAAACCTTTCAAGAATATATTAGAGCCTCCAAAATTCAAAGAATAATTTTAAGTTCCTCTCAAGTACCCGAGTATCCATTTTACCGCTTGCCAATGTCCTTTTCTTGGATTACTCATAAATCTACTCACTACTCCCCCTGCATGGGCAATGTCTGGTCTTGTACAAACCATTGCATACATCAAGCTTCCAACCTCTGATGCATAGGGAACCTTAGCCATATGCTCTTGTTCCTTTTGTGTCTTGGGACACAAATCTTTGGTGAGTTTGAAATGCTTTTCCAATGGAGTAGCAACAGACTTTGCATTATCATGTTGAATCTCTTAAGCACTTTTTCAATGTATTTTGCTTGTGATAATTTCAGAGTGTGACTCTCCTTGTCTCTTGTTATTCTCATACCAAGGATTTTTTTGGCTTCTCCCAAATCCTTCATGGCAAAGGATTTAGCCAACTTCTTCTTGAGCATGTTTATATCTTGCATATTTGTTCCTGCAACTAACATGTCATCCACATACAATAGCAAAATAACATAGTTACCATTTCCAGTTTGCTTAAAATATACACAGTGATCACTTTGACATCTTTCAAACCTTTGATTAGCCATGAACTTATCAAATTTTAAATACCACTCGTCCAGGAGCTTGTTTTAACCCATACAAGCTCTTTTTCAGTTTACATACCCAATCCTCTTTACCTTTCACCTGAAAGCCTTCTGGTTGGTGCATATAAATTTCCTCCTCCAAATCACCATGAAGAAATGTTGTCTTCACATCCAATTGCTCCAGAAACAAATTTTCTATAGCTACAAGACTCAAAATAGCTCTAATAGAGGTCATTTTTACAACTGGAGAAAAAATCTCATCAAAATCAATACCTTTTTTCTGAGCAAATCCCTTGACCACTAGTCTTGCTTTGTATCTCTTATGCCCTTCATTCTCCTCTTTAATCCTGTACACCCATTTATTGGTCAAAGCTCTTTTACCTTTGGGTAGCTCAACCAAATCCCAAGTTTGGTTGTGAAATAAAGAGTCCATTTCCTCATTCATAGCAAGCTCCCACTTATTCCTGGTATCCATTTGTAATGCTTCCTGAAAACATTCTGGCTCACCAGCATCAGTATACAAAACATAATCAGAGAAACGTTGAGGAATTTTACTTATCCTGGTAGAACGTCTAACAACACTTTCTGGAGATTGAGGTGCTTGTTGTTGCTGCTGTACATTTTGATCTTCTACCACCTTTGGAGTTACCTTTTCTATGTGTCCATCAAGGTCTATGTATTCAGCATTTTCCTCTTTCTGTTTCTTTCCCTGCAACCGATCTTTATACAATTTTTTTCATTAAATATGACATCCCTACTTCTAATGACTTTTCGGTTATCACAATCCCATAATCTGTAACCCAAGCCATCAATACCGTAACCAATAAAATAGCACTTTTGGGCCCTAGCATCTAACTTATTTCTGTTCTCTTTTTCTATATGCATAAAAGCCTCACATCCAAATACCTTAAGGAAAAGAATAATTTACTGGTTTACCTGTCCAAATCTCTTCCGAAATTCCTCCATCCAAGGCACTAGACGATCCTCTATTAATCAGATATACTGCAGTATCAATAGCATGAGCCCATAAAAATAATGGTAAGCCTTCATGTATTCTCATGCTCCTAGCACGCTCCATGATGGTTCTATTCATTCTTTCAGCAACCCCATTTTCTTGAGGTGTTCTTGGAACTACCTTGATTCTTCTAATTCCATTTTTAGAACAAAACACATCAAATTCTCTACTGCAATATTCTCCACCATTATCCAACTTTAGACACTTTAACCTTTTTCCAGTTTCATTTTCAACTAATGCTTTCCAATTCTTAAAGGTATTAAAAACATCACTTTTATTCTTAATGCAATATATCCATGTTTTCCTTGTTGCATCATCAATAAAAAGTACATAGTAAGAGGAACCTCCAAGAGAAGTTACCTGAGCTGGGCCCCAAACATCTGAGTGCACAAGCTCCAATTTCTCTTTCTTCCTTTCCTTGTCATCCTTGAGAAATCTAACTCTCTTTGCTTTACCATAAACACAATCCTCACAGAATTCCAAATCAATCTCTTTTAACTTAGGCAATAAATTTCTTGAATGTAAAATTTCCATACCTTTTCCACTCATTTGACCAAGTATTTGGTGCCACAAAGATGCACTCTCACTTGTAGAAACTAAATTCATGGAGCAGTGAGAAAAATCAGTAAGTAAATAAAGAGTACCCACCAATTTACCTCTAGCTACTATCAATGAACCTTTAGTAACTTTCCAAGCATTTTCTCTAAATGCAACCGTGTATCCTTCACCATCAAGCTTACTTGCCGATATAAGATTTCTCTTTAAATCTGGTATGTGTCTCACCTCTTTAAGAGCCCATTGACATCCATTTGGGGATTTAATCAAAATCTTTCCAATACCCATGATTTTACATGGTTGGTCATTTCCCAACAGAACTTGTCCATAATCTCCAGAAACATAATCTATGAAGTATTCCCTATGTGAGGTAGCATGGAATGAAGCACCACTATAAATTACCCAATAATCACTATTTCTATCAAGAGATAAGATTAAAGCATCTTGTAGAATTTGTCCAGTAATATTGGCTTCTGAAGTGTTACCATTATTATCATTACCTTCATTTCCATCACCCTTTCTTTGCCAACAATCCTTCTTGAGATGACCCTTTTTGCCACAGTGCCAACACTGTAGCTTTCCTTTTCCATGTGATTTGGATCTACCTTTGGATTTGCCACGATGTGAACTCTTGCCTCTTTCTCTTTCTCTTCCTCTATTCTCAATAGTTAAGGCGGTGCTAGATGATTCTCCTGTGGTTTTTCTTCTCATGTCCTCACTGAGTATCACACCAACCACATCATCAAATTCTAATTTATTTGAACTCGAAGCAGAGTTACTTATCGCCATTACCAAATTGTTCCAACTTTCCAGAAGAGAGCATAAGATTAATAAGGCCCTAAGCTCATCATCAAAATCCAATCCTACTGAATGCAATTGATTAGTGACAGTATTAAATTCATTTAAATGATCATGCACAGATCCTCCTTCACTCATTTTCATGTTAAATAACCTTTTCATTAATAATACCTTATTTGATGTTGATGGTTTCTCATACATCTTGGCCAACTTATCCATGACTCCCTTGGTAGTCTTTTCATCAGATATGTTGAAGGCTACGGTGGCTCCCAAGCACGGCCTCACAGTACCCAATGCCTTTCTATCAAGGAGACTCCACTCCTCATCAGACATAGATGAAGGTCTCTCTGTTTTCCCCTCAAGAGGTAAGTAAAGATCCTTCTGGGACAAGTAATCCTCCATCTGCATCTTCCAGAATTGAAAGTTTTGGCCATTGAATTTTTGAACTCTAAACCTCCCTTCTTCCGCCATTGCTCCCACTTGATCCAGAAATTCTCCTTTTGTCAAGTGCACCCAACAAAACAACCGCTCTGATACCACTTGTTAGAGTAAATCACTATATAAAATATATTTATATAGAAAAGCAATTATAGTGTTTCAAAATTTAACGACAGAATTAAAGAAAAATTAGACAAACACACACAGAAGAAGAGACAACGATTTTAACGTGGTTCACCCAATGTGGGTTACATCCACCGATAATTTTTAGTCCTTCATTTTCTCAATCCAAGAAATAGAGGGTTACAACCTACAGCAAACATCTGCTGTAATTTCCTCTCTATATTTCCAAGGAATCAACACAGTAATTTTCTTTGTCATAGTCATCTCTGTTTTTCCTCACAACTATATATAAGAAAAAAATAGAAAAAATAAACTGCTTTTCTTAATACATTCCAAGATTAACATTGAGTTCCCAACATCTAATTTTGGGATAAAAACAAAAAAAAACTTTCCCTGGTTGTCCTGTTGTAAATTCGAAAACTTTCTCTGGTAGACTAACAGACTGTAAATCTAGAAACTTTCCCTGCCCGTCCTGCAGTAAATCCAGAAACTTTCTCTGTTTAGCCTCCTCATAATTAGGCTCCATTCCTAACACACTCTACATTATATATGATATTTACCAAAATCTTAATCTAAATAGATAAGACAAATATCCTCATCAAGCAAGCAAGATCTACTTAGATACATAAAAAAGTATTTATTTTAACACATTGAACACAACAAATGCCTGGTTATGTCAAACATACATCTTAACATAGTTGAATAGGAAGTTACTTTCTAAAAAATAAGTTCTAATTTCATCTAACATAGGTCGTATAATATAAAAATTTAATGTTTGAAATCCATATTCAACCGAAGACACACCAATTCACTCTAGGAGAATTTACACACTTATTCTATTATTCATATATGAATGTTTAAAATTCTTCAATATCCATAACTGCTAGCAAGTCATTACGATGACACTAAAGAAGGTTTTGCTAAGTCACAGCAGTTCCAGACATACTATAAATCATTCATAAATCTAGAAATTACTTCCATTTAATTCCTTTGAGCTGATGGAGCAACCAATAAATCTTTCATAAAGAAAAGAAACATGCATTATAGTAATAATTTGCACACAACCAAGTATATGACTTCCACAACATTTTTAATCTAGGAAAATATTTTTTAGACAACCAAAATACCAACATGCTTCCAAGACACAAGGCAACTAAAAGTTAGAATCTCCTCTCAGATCATAAACCAACAAAAGAGACATAGTCCACTTGGCTAAATATGTTTCTCATAGAGAAATTTTAACTTTAAACATTGGAATCTATAAATAATTCACAAAATGATACAACTTTCACTATGGTTATCTACCACAATATGTTCTAAATTCTTATGTTGGATGGCAAATAAAAAATATTACACTCTATTTAGTATCTCTAAAGCCATCATCCAACCCAACTAGCAAGTTGATTCTCCCAACCAACCACAACTAGAATTGTTATCTCCTACAGTAGTAGGGTGGGATTTTATTCTCTATCCTTGCAATGGATACTTATGACAACTTTATGTTTGTTTCTTCTGGGAGAAGATGCAACATCACACAGAGCATGGTCTAAATCCAAATTTCTATTAAACACCATCTGACTATTAGATACTCTGTCCATACGAGCATAACTAAAATATATTATAAATAGTCCCCAACACCACCAAATCAAGTTTAATTAAAAATGAGGATCATATACAACTTTTATATGAATGCAAAAAATCCATTCATTATATTTATCATGACATGCAACATGAATCTTAAAGATAACAACCAACACTAAATATTTACACACACAACATACACAAATTTACCTTTCTAGACATTCATTCATACTATCACCCAAGGGTTTTTAAAATTTCATTAAATTTCTCATACAATAACACAACACTCTCTTTACTTCATATTTCCAAGAAAAAGACAAGCTAGAAACTTTAATTAATCAACACCTATTTTGCTTCTTTTTACAAGTAAAATTCTAGCATATAATTTATGACAATTCAAGCTTATCTTCGATTCTTAATTCAAATATTCACATAGTTCTAATGAATTCACTCAAATGTTATAGGTAGCACACCTTTTTCAATAGCAAAATTTTACTAGAAAATAAAGTTCTTATCCTTTTCAAACAATATAAATACAAAATAACTAGCCTTCAACCTAAGTAAATAGTTTAGTTATTTTATCCAAGGTGCCTTCAATGGTAATTTTTTTGGCCTCTCTATAATATCCAAATAATACCTAAACTACCCAAAATAACCCCGAATAATAATCCATTTTCTTATTTTAAAATAAACTTACTTACCCTATTTTCTATCCAAAACTCCAAAAACCCAAGACCACTTAACAAACACAACAAACATTCATAGTGTCAGGTTAGAAGGGAAGTTATTTTTATTCATTTCACACGCCCATAACCATCATTGCAAGACGTTATAGATATAATAAAAAAATTCTATTAATTTCTATCTTATTCCTTTCCCACTAAGAAATCACCATAGAAAACATAAAATATATTCTATATATTCTAATTTTCCAATCCATTTCCTCTCTTTTCTCTTATTATTTTGATAACATACCCATCCAACATAATATTTATATTTTCCAATGTAACCTTCACAGTATGTTTTCAATTCATCACAACTTTAATAAAATGTGGCTCCCATGACATAGCATCTTCATTGCCACAAAAGAAAACAAAATATATCAATAAGCCAATGCAACCAATATGCAAACATTTAAACAAGACATATGCCTAATGCAGTCCTACATGAAATATCTCGATGTGAACTTCCATGTGTTCACAATATGAATCATCACATCCCCCCTTACCTTTTTATAGATGAATTTTCTTGTCTATCAATGGAATGTTCCTGATATTGTATCCAAAGAACCATTAGCAATACCACATTCCAAAGGAAAAGGTAAGTTAAGCAACATTAACTAATTTTTTATCAATGGCCATATGAGGGGGTCTTTACATCCTCCCCTACTAGAGTGAACCACAGTCCTTGTATTTCATGCTAGATAAGTAAGTTTAAAACATATCCATTTATGTATTCAACATATATAAAAAAGAAGCAAATGTCATTCATTTTCCACACATCATGTAAATAAGCATATACATAATCCATCAGCAAGGTAATCTTAATTACATATATTTTCACATGATGCTTCACATTACTTCAACCATATATACCATGCACATACATCATCAAGTAAACAAGGTGCTCTACTCAAAATTATAAAGCATATTCACAACTAAGCTACTTAGTAACTCAAATAAATCATAAACTACTCTACTTAGTATCCAGTCTCTTATCCATTTGCATATATACATATATCATCAAATCATATGAAATATTTTGCAAAATATATATCTACTTAAACAAGTAAATAAATTGTTGTCGCATATATGCCATGTTATCCTATGTGGTGTTTATATCTAAGTAGTGGTCCCATTGGACATGACACTCCTCTATGCTTCTCTTCCTTAGATTCTTGGTTCTAAAACCAAGCATGCGAACAAGTTGTACTTCAATCCTTAGTGGATCAATCATTTGCAATTTGGAGACATCCAAAATGTGAGTAGGATTATAAATATGTTTTCTAAAGAGGGACACATGGAAGACATTATGGATTTTGGACATGCTTGGTGGTAGAGCAAGTATGTAAGCAACAAGGCTTATTTTAGCCATAATTTCAAATGGAAACACATATCTATAGTCAAGTTTGAAATATTTTATGGAACGTTTAGTTGGTTTTCCCCTTAATAATACCATGTCTCCCACAAAATATTTCCTCAGTGACCTTTTGAGGTCCAGGTAGCTCTTCTGGTGGTCTGTGACCTCTTTCAGCTTCTGCTAAATTATTTTTAGTTGTTCTTCCATTTCTTTTATCATTTTCAATTCGATCACTACCTAATATTTTGGATTATCACAAGACAAGACAAGGGAATTTTTAATTTTCAATGCTAACTATTATTATATGCAAATTTAACTGGGTATAAATAGTCTTCCCACTTTGTATGTTGATCTATGCAGTAAATTTTTAGCATATCCTACAATACCCAATTCACCCCTTCAATTTTATCGTATGTATCAGGGTGATATGCAGTACTAATATTGAATTTGGTTACTAATACCTGATACAATGCTTACCAAAATTTAGAGGTAAAGTAAGAATCTCTATCAGATATTATCACTTATGGAAATCCATGTAGCCTTACCACTTCCCTGGCAAATTTACTTGCTACTATAGATGTGTCATCCTGCACATTTCCTGGTATAAAATGTGCAACCTTGGTTAACTTATCCACAACTATCAATATAGCATCATGCTTGAACCTTATTTTAGGTAATCCCATTATAAATTCCATTTATACCACTTGCCATTTTTGCGTAGGTATCTCATGTAGGTACAAATTTCTAGTTGGGTGTAGATGTTTTGGTTTCACTCTTTGGCATTCTAAACATTTAGCCACATATTTGGTGATATTTTTTTCATTCTTGGCCAATAGTAAGCTTTCTTCAAATTCTCATGCATTTTTTCCCCTCCTGGGTGCATAGAATAAGAAGTATTATGTGCCTCCATAATAATTGTTTCTCTCAACCCACCTATGCTTGGCACCACTAATATATTTTTATAAAATAATAGATCATATTTGAACACAAAATATGTATCCTTTCTAGGTTCTTGCTTATTCTAGACACTACAAGATTGATATAATTTATATTTTCCTTGAAACACACTAATTTGACTTAATATATCATAATGACATTTTTTCATTACAAAGATGTGCCCTCTCCTACTTAGAGCATCGATGACTTTATTATCTTTAACATTAATATATTGAATTCCAAATTCATATTTATCTAGAAATTACATCCAACATCTTTGCCTAGCATTCAATAAGGATTGAGTAAATATGAATCTTAGACTCTGATGACCTATCTTCAATTCAAATGGGTTTCCAAGGAAATAGTGCCTCCAAAATTTTAGGGCATGTACAACCACTACCAACTCCAAATCATAAGTGACACAATTAACCTAATACCTTTTATGTTTCCTGGACTCATAGGCAATAACCACATCATCTTGGGTCAAAAACCCACATAACACTTTAATTGATGTGTTTATGCACACTATAAATTTTTTATTAGGATCGGGTAATTGCAAAACCGGTGTGGTTGTTAATATTTCTTTCAAAACTCAAAAATCCCCTTCACATTTTTCTATCCATTTGAAGGTTTTTCCTTTCCTTTGGAGGTTGGTAATAGGTTGGGAAATTCTTGAAAATCCTCTAACAAATCACCTATAATATCTTGGAATACCCATGAAGCTTTGCACCTCTAACACATTAGTAGGTGTTGGCCAATCAACAATTGTTTCTATTTTCTTAGGATCTATTATAATCCCCTCAATAGATACAATATAGCTTAGATAATGTACTTACAAATTATAAATCTCAAACTCTAATAATTTTCCATATAATAAATTATTTCTAAGAACCTCAAGTACAGCTCTCATATTCTGATTATGTTCCTCCTTATTCATGGAATAGATCAATAAAATCATCCAAAAATGTGAGCACAAATGTGTCCAAGTTCTCTCTAAAAATACTATTCATGAGATTCATGAATGCAGTTGGGGCATTGGTAAACCTAAATGGTAGGACACTAAATTTGAAATATCCATTCCTTGTTCTAAATTTTGTCTTAGAAGTGTCTTCTTCTCGTTTCCTCAACTGATGATAATCATATCCTAAAGGTAACTCCTCTTAATTGGTCAAACAAATCATCAATTCTAGGTAACGAGTACCTATTTTTTATAGTCACCTTGTTCAACGTCTGATAATCTATGCACATACTCAAGGTATCATCTTTATTTTTAACAAATAATATAGGAGCTCCATAAGGTAACACACTTGTCTTGATTATCCATTTTTTATAAAATCTAGAAGTTGCATTTTGAGCTCTTGTAGCTCAATGGAAGTCATTCTATAATGTGCCCTCGCAATAGGCATAGATCTAGGTAAAAATTCAATACAAAAATAAAATTCCTTCTAAGGAGGTAACCCTGAAAGGTCCTTTGAAAAAACATCCTTGTATTCTCCCAACATAGGATGCTTTTGTAAGAGGTTGGATTCTTTCTTAGTTTCTTCTTGCTTATTCATCTTGACCATGAATATCATTTCCTTCCTCCTAATAACTTTCTTTATCTGCATTGCTAACAATAAATATGGTTTAACTTCTCTTCAACCATATAAATTCTTAATACTTTAATTACACTCATCCATATATTCCACCCATCTCTCTTCAAAATCCAGAAGAGACTTATGTGCCTTCAACCAGTCAACTTCCAAAATGATATCAAATGCATACAAAGGTGCCACTTACAGATTTCGGTTAGTTTTACCTTGTGGCAAAATGATGTGAGGATCAAACAAGCATTGGCTAACTTGGTAGGTTTGCCTCAATATATACTCTATCTTCCAACCATTGGCCAAAATCCTAGGTCTAACAAGTAAGTCCCTAACTAATTTAGTAGAGATAAAGCTATCAATTGAACCACTATCTATCAAAATTTGCACATCTTTATCAATTTTTTTCATTTATTAAAAAAATAGTAATTTGACCATCAAGTTTAGAACTACCTATGGCTGCAAAGATCCTATGAGTGGTTTCTTCTAGGCCTTTTTTATAATGATCAATCCTGTGAGAGCATTTTTTGGCATAATGAGCTCCTTGAAATTATAACATTTATTTGGTGGAGCTCTATTTCCTCTATTATTGTTCTAATTTCTATCCAAAGACGTAGTTTCCACAACCTTTTCCTAACCTACTGATTTTTGGTCTTGTCTTTTGGGAAACTATTTACCACTCTTCTTGAACTTACCACCCTGGTAGTTAGGTTTATTTTTTTCCTTTCCTATTTTGATCACCTCCTTTGGGTTTCTTATTTTGCTCATTTTCCCATCTCATAAACCCAAAAAAATTTTGCTTCTTGATTCATATTTCTCATTTAAAAAAAAAAATTGATTATAAAAATATGTCCTTCTAGTAACCTGGTCGACTTCTTATTTTCTTACCAAATCAAAAGTTGTAGGAAAATTTGCAGAGTTATGCATATTTACCACTATCATAATTCTAGGATGTAGTCCTAGAATGAATTTTTGAGTCTTCATTTCCTCATTTCTTTCATATTGAGATGCATATTTCAAGAACTAAATGAAATTTTGGTGATAATCATGCACTAACATGTTTTCCTGATGTAAATTAGAGAATTCCCCAAATTTCTCTACATAATATTGTTTGGTCAACAATCTATCCCAAAATTCTTTAGCAAAATCCTCCCATATGATTTTTACTGCTTCTATTTTATGCCCTTTCTTATAATATTTCCACCAATCTAGGGCTATTTCAGTCATGTTCATAACTACCAAAGTAGTCTTAGATTCAAAGGATAAAACTACTAGAGAGAAGTATGACTCTAGTTCACTTAACCAATTTTTTGTTGAGTCACCATCACCCTTTCCATTAAATTTAGATATCATGACATTTTTTAGTTTCCTATCCAATTCTTTACTCACCTTGGCCCTTCTAACACTACATTCATCAGGTTCTCTAGGTACTTCCTTTGACCTACCTAATCCAATTTCTCTTACCCTAAAAAAGTCTTCTATGACCCACCATTGTTGGACAATGAACTCTTATTTCTAGGTCGTATGGATTTTTTATCGATCCATCTCTTCCCTTTACTATTCCATGTGAATTTGCAATAATTGCACAACTTTTGCAAGGTTTTACTCCTCTCTAACAGGTTTTCCTCCTTTCTAATAGGTTTATTTTGAGGATGTTCATTCAATAATTTCATCCTTCTTTTACGTTGAGGGCCTTCTAATCTTAAACCATACCTTGGCCCCCTAGTAGGTCCTTCGATGGTTTCTTCCTCCCTACCTCTTGCAATATTTCCTAAAGATACACCTTGCAACATCTATGCCATTAGACTTGTGGGTGAAAGAGGTAATTATTACTTTTGTATTACACTCAAAAAATTTCAAAATCATATTCTACAACTTAGAATCACTTCTACTCTGATACCATATGTAATAACCCAAGTCTACTAACTTGGTTGTACCACTAAAATATCAAAGTTTTCAAGGGTTATTTTTTTGTTTTCAAACAACAATTTTGTTTAAAGTATGATTTTAGGTTCATAGCAAAGTTTTATTCACCCAATAAATTAATTTCATAAGTTTTATTTAGTATAGACATATTACACCAATATTGAGTTCAAAACTGTTGCAGATAAGCACCCAAGTGATCGAGATTGACCAAATTCCATAAAGATGCCACTTTGTGGATCTATCATTCCCAGTATCGTTCCTCTTATTATAGACATGAGTGTAGATCCACAACAAGGGTTATCCTTTAGGACCCATAACACCTAAAGGATGGATGCATGCTTCTCCACTCTTCATAATGAACCTTTGACTATCAAGTCAACTTGTTCTATTACATGTATGAAAGGAAATTGCATATATAAATATGCCTCAGTGACTAATTGATTGCCCCTGGTCAATGTTAGTAAGTGCCATTTCAATACCCTGATCTTGGATTTAATATCTTATGCTCACTATGACTCACGTTCATTTCTCATACCAAATAATGTGACTTTCACATCTAATTCAAATAAACATGGGCCTTATCACAGTACCATTCAAGCAATAATCTAAGGATAGCATCCCATTCTGCTCCGCGTTATAAATTTTGATCGAGTCATGAGTGCCAACCTATTCTATCAAAACTACAATTGCTCTCGATATTAGGTGTGTGTATTTGTGCAACTCAACATAATTGGGTGTTTTCTTTGAGTCATCCCTTCCTGATGACTTCTACAATATTTTTGGTTAATGGTTTAGTAGTAGGAGGTTTTCTAATTCTACTCAAAATAATTCCACAACTAAATAAACACATCCATTACTTCATAATGGTTCACTAATTTAGCTTATATATTTCATTTAAGATAGTCTCTCAGTACACTAACACTCTTGAAAAAGAACATAGAACATTAAAAATGCAAACCCTGACTTACTTTATCTTTAACTAAACTAAACCCATTTCATACGGGACTTAAATATAATAAGGTATATTAGTCTTTAATAAAATTCCATCTTCCTTTTTGGTGCTTTTAGGATAAATTAGTTTATCAAAGAAGACCACTATTACACTAATCTATTTCAGGCAAACCAATATTTCACATTATGCAATTCCCAACTCAAGGTGTTCTGCCATGGCAAAGCTGTTGCAGGTTGCCAAGGGCTACCATGGCAGCAAGCGGTCGTGCAGTCTGCGAAGGGCTACCAGCATGCCGCGTGCTGCCTTGGCAGCCCGTGTGTCACAAGGCACCTTGGCAGTGAGAGTGTCACGCAATGCCTTGGCAGTGAGAGCATCGCACGGTGCCTTGTGCTTTGGTAGCCCGTGCAGCGCCTTGGCAGCCTACGATAAATAGGCAACCCACATTCTTTAAGGAGTCTTGTTTTTCTATAAACATCTAGAAATTATACAATAATAAAACAAAGGTTTCATAAAATATATCTTTTTCTCTCAACTTTAGCAATTCATTCTATTTATTCATACACTCTACTTTATATATGATCCTTACCAAAAGCTTAATCTAAACAGATAAGACAGATGTCCTCATAAAAAAAAGTAAGCTCTACTTAAAAACATAAATAAGTATTTCTTTTAATACATTGAACACAACGAATGCCTCACTGTGTCAAACATACATCTTAACACAATTGGATAATAAGTTACTTTATTGAAAATAAGTTCTGATTTCATCTGACATAGGTCAAATAATATAGAAATTTAATGTTTTAAATTCATATTCGATCGAGGACAGACTAATTCCCTCTACGATCATTTACACGCATATTCTATTATTCATATATGATTGTTTAATATTCTTCAATATCCATAACTACTAACAAGTCATTACAATGACACTAAAGAAGGTTTTACTAAGTTGTAGCAGTTCCATACATACTATAAATAATTCTTAAATCTGCAAATTACTTCCATTTAATTCTTTTGAGATGATGGAGCAACCGATAAAGCTTTCGAAAAGAAGCATGCATTACATTAATCATTTGCACATGGCCAAGTATGTGACTTCCACAACATTTTGAATCTAGGAAAACATTTTTTTTTAGCCAACTGAAACAACAACATGCTTTCAAGATACGTGGAAGGCCAAGAATCACATATCATTATATATAGAAATTTTATAGAGATTGAAATTAGAGTGAAAGAAGATAGCATAGTAAATGATATGCTAGATACAATGTAGAGTATATAAATAATATGGAGAGTTTGAGCTATTTTTATCATTGTACTATTTTCATGAGCCTTCATTAATAATGACAAATGTATGAGTAATTACAAAATTTTCTTATGAGTTTTACATGCTTATTATATGACCATTATTATATATTTAATAGTGTTGCTCATTTTATATCTTGTGGTTGATTTCTTATTAAGTATCTAGCATTAGAAGCTAGCAATATAGAATAAGTGTCATAATCAATGAAGTTATCACTGACCATAAACAAAGAAGCTTGACATAAAATGTAGAACAAGTGCTATGATCAACAAAGTTTATGAGCAAAGCAAAGGAGTTTTCACTGACCATAAAAAAAAGAAGCTTGACATAAAATGTAGAACAAATGCTATGATCAACAAATTTTATGAGCAAAGCAAAGGAGTTTTACATGAGAAGTAGAATAAGTGCCATAATCAATGAAGTTGCTATCATAGAAATCATAAGCAAAAACTTTTGCCATAAAAGTAAAACAAGTGCCATGATCAACAAAGTTGATAAGCAAAGGATTTTGACATCAAAGGTAGGTAGAATAAGTGTGCTATCAAATTTATTTGACATAGAAAATAAAATGGAGATAATAAATACTATTTAAATAGCCAGGACATTGAACCCATGATTAAAATATTTAATATTAAATTTTTGATTAAAGGTATTTAATAATCTTCAAATTTATTTTATGAAAATAAATATATTTTCAAATAGGAAAGAAGCTTTGATCAAACAGAAACCAAAGAGTTAAAAATATATTAATAAACAAAATATAAATCTTATAAAATTCTAATTCATCGTAAAAGCACCACCCCTCATAAAAGCTTGTGAGACCAAAGAGTTAAAGATATTTTAATAAACCAAAAATAAATCTTATAAAAGTCTAATTCATCGTAAAAGCACCAGCCCTCATAGAAGCTCGCGAGTTAAGATATATTAATAAACCAGATATAAGTCTTATAAAAGTCTTCCAAAATATATATATATAAAATAATAATATAAAATTCATCGTGAAAGCACCTTAAACAAATCTTTTTATGTCTTTTATTTATATTACATTGTTCCTTTCACTTTCTATAACATATATTATAATCCAGATGAGTCTTATAAAAGTCCTCCAATACATATATAAATAATATGAAATTCATCGTAAAAGCACCTTCAACAAATCTTTTTATGTCTTTTATTTATATTACATTGCTCCTTTCACTTTCTATAGAGACCTTTCATATTTATGTAGAAACATCCATTTATTTGAAAACCAATATATCAAAGTGTAATTACTTATTTAATCTTTATTTATTTGGGTTAGGAATTGGGAAACTTTCCAGACATAATATATATTATTTGCAGGACACGAGTAGTTAGTTTTTAATTTCCATTGAGTTTAAAGATGCAGTCTTTCCTCATCTGTATAGAGTCACAACATATTCTTATCAATACTCAATTCTTTTTGACAAGTTCAGAGGTGCACTCCTTTGATCTTGCTTATGTTGATTTGCTCATTTTTATTTATATTAATTAATAACATTTGTTAGGGCTCACAAATGTTAGGGCTCACTGACAACGTACTTTTATAATGCTTTTTGTCCAGCTTGGAGGGTCTTGCTTATGTTGGATTGCTCACTCCCACGGTATTGCTTTTTGTCAAGCTTAGAGGGTCTTGCTTATGCTGGATTGCTCACTCCCTCGGTCTTGATCTTGATTATGTTGGATTGCTCATTTTTATCATATTAATTAACATTCAACATTTTTTTGGGGCAGTTAGTTAACTCTCATACTAACTGGTTTATTGTGATTCATGCATAATAGGTAATAATCTCAAGTCTATAGTTGCCTTATGACATAATTTTGTTCTATTGTAGTTTAGCTTATGTAGTTTAGCTTATGCATGCATAATAACTAAAAAATATGGACATAATTTTGTTCTAGTGTAGTTTATCTTATGCATGCATAAAAACTATAAAGGTCATCTTGTTGACAAACTCTTTTTCAATTGGGTGAGGTGGTTTTCTGGGATTATTTATATGAAATTTGTGGAATTTGTCTTTTTAATAAGACAGACAGTTTTCGATTAGATTCTTCCTCACATTATAACAAACATATGACCTGTACATAAGAGGCTTAAAGATGCAACATCAAGTTACAGCATGGCAGGTATATAATAGACTTAGAGATGCAATATCCAATTGTGAGATTCGACTTAGAGATGCGATCTTGTTTGTATGAGATTCCTCATTATATCAGATGACATATGTGACGGATATTTATCATTACATCAACATAGCTTAAAAAAACAAAGCCTTGTATTCACTTAAGTGGGATCCCTCGAGTCACTACATGTGTAGGTTTAAATAGCATGCTTAGAGGTATAAGCAGTGTAGGAGATAGGAATAACTAAACATATGTAGGCAATAGGTAACATGCTAATAGGTAAAAGCCCCGTGGATTTCCTAAAAGAATAGTTTATTTGAGCCCTGACAAGTGACATCAGGATAATGATCATCATTTCCTTCAATTATCTAAAAAAACTAGAATGTCTTTCACAACAATGTTTTTTTAATATAAATCTCGTAACAAAACCTAGGTTAACAATGTCTCTTTTCCATTTAAAAAAAAAAACTTTAAATTTATACGTTACAGACGTTACAAAATCAAGAACAGTCCACAAAAATACATATACACAGAAAAAAATAAATTAAAGAGAACCTAGGTTAACAATGTCTCTTTTCCATTTAAAAAAAAATAAATTAAATTTAACCTAAAATTTTGACCTTTTTGCTATGCTATATCCAAATGCATATTACATTATTACATCAAGAACAGTTACAGACGTTACAACATCCTACCGAAGACTATTAGGACAAATGGTAGGCAAGAACAGTCCACAAAAATACATATATACAGAAAAAATAAATTAAAGAGACATTCAGACGATAATTTACTATTTGTTATTAATCAAATCAGATGCTGTAAAGGTGTTGAGATAATATTTGTAATAAGTCAAATGCATTAAAGCGTGAAGAAATAAGTCAAATGCATTAAAGTAAAAAGCTTTAAAAGCGTTTAAGACAATAAAGTTTTTTTTTTCTTTTTTGCAAATTTGAAAATTGCACTCATATAAACAAAATTGCCTTTCAAATCCAAGTAATCACATTTTATTTTCTTCAAATAATATTATCATTCCATCAATGAAATGAATGGAAAGAATGATTTTATAACAGTTTGAATGTTTTATGATTCGTATTGGCTTTGAAATCGAACGTGTTAGCAATGAATATTGCAATGAACGTAATCACATTTTATTCGCCAAGAATGATTTTATAACAGTTTGAATGTTCTATGATTCGTATTGGCTTTGAAATCGAACGTGTTAATGCAATGAATATTGCAATGAACGTAATCACATTTTATTCGCCAAGAATGATTTTATAACAGTTTAAATGTTTTATGTTTTCATAACGTAATCACATTTTATTTGCCAAGAAGGCAGAATGATTTTATAACAGTTTAAATGTTTTATGTTTTAATAATTATCTTCTCACTTTGCAAATAGTTTACTGATTCTCCTAAAGTTTGCTCCCTTTGCTTCCATATTACAAATTTTTTATTTATTACCAGTTAACTCGATGCCTCTATTTGCCCATCAATGACACCCATCAATGACACATATATATACATAATTTCAAACATCAAATCAGATACAATTCCTCTACTCTTTACTTTAGAGATGGCAATCAACATACTAATGTTTTCTCACAAGAAAAAATGGAATAAATTCCTTTTACAGGCCACAAGACATATAAAAACTTCAGATGCTGTTATTTATAACTAAAATGCAACAATTGGGAAATTATAATAAACAACAATCAAGGAATTATCTACAATTCCCTTGTTTATTACATATCAAAGCAACCCTAACTGCAACATGCAACACAATCACTACAACATACATTAGCTAACAACGCGTCAGAAAATGTATCACTTGTTCCGCCGTTCCGCCTCTCCCCCTCTTTCACCCTCGCCCTCTCTATCTCCACCGAGGGGATGTTTCACACTCTCCATCGCACTCTGCATCACCCCCTTCACCTTCTCTCCAGTCTGCACAAACATTCAAATCCAATTTTAAGAACTAAAAAGATAAAATCCAAAACCTTTCCTATCCCATAAGAAACCTTCTTTATTGACGATGTATGTTTTATTTTCTCTATACATCCCTACCAATGTAATTTTAACATCCTATCCATATGAAACTATCCTTATTATATATTTTTTCCTTTTATCCATCCACATTCTTTATTTAATGGAACATAATATACCCTAACCTTCCGCAGACCCTCAATGTCTAACTATGGACTTTGGACCTCCTATTCAAGTTTCAAGTCTATACCCTTAAGAATGTAGACTAAGTAAATATTTATATGAGCACCTGTTGGAGTATGGAGCCAGTTTGTTCCTTGGCTTGCTGGGTCTTTTCCATGGCAGCCTGGGAAGCCTGAGAGGTCTTTTCCTTTGCAGCCTGGGAAGTCTGAGAGGCCTTTTCCTTTGCTGATTCCGCAGTTTCGCCAGCCTTTTCTTGGCCCTGCTGGGCCTTCTCCTTCGCAGCCTGGGAGGCCTGGGAGGCCTTCTCCCTAGCAGACTGAGCCGCATCCTTGGTCGCTTCACTTTCCTGAGAGGCCTTCTGTTGGGCACTTTCCTTCATTCCCTGCAATACAATATAAACATAAGAAACAATCATTCAAAATATAGGCGTTATATGTACTGTTATAATATGAGAGAGCTGGGGCTATGAGAACAGATGCAAACAACAAATAAGATAATAAATATATTATGGTATTTACCTGTGTCTGTTGTTGAGCTTGGCCTGTTTTCTCCTGACCATATTGCTTGGTTCGCTCAGTAGCATCGGAAGCGTTGTCCCTGCCTTGTCTGTACTGATCCGACATAATGGCTGTTGGGTGGTCAAGATCAAGATGAAAAACTTCGACTGGTAATTATGATGATAGTTGAAAAGCTGAAATGCATTGC
This sequence comes from Wollemia nobilis, assembly GCA_028583015.1. Taxonomy (NCBI): domain Eukaryota; kingdom Viridiplantae; phylum Streptophyta; class Pinopsida; order Araucariales; family Araucariaceae; genus Wollemia; species Wollemia nobilis. The sequence goes on from JAQPPZ010002954.1 coordinate 1,344,916, forward strand.
ACTATTTCAGGGGCACCTCGACACTACATAAATACCACCGAAATCGCGACGTTAGCTTGACACGTTTTTTGGCCATCGACACTTGTGTGGACACTTGTCACGAACCGGTATGCATAGGCACACATCCGTATTCCACGTTTAGGATGGGGTGATCAGTCCCAAAGACGAGAAAAGGAAATAAGCATTGTTCGAATTGGATTGTTTCAAGGAAACGGAATGATTTTCATTAAGCTTATTCTACTAAAGCAGTTTAATAGTTAATAATATGAAAGTTTTTTTTTTTATATATAAATATATTAAATATAGAGGGAATCGGCAAGTAAAACCTGGATTTTTATGGGAGGTTTTGATTTTTGTATCACATGTTTAAACTTGGTTTCTGAATGAAAATATCTACTGTGTCCGTCAAGAGTTTTAATATAAAATAATGAATAGTGCATAATTTTAATATTTTCAAATTCAATTCTTGAATATTTTATTTAAAATTTTAAAGTTAATATCCTAAAAGTAATTTTTTTGAACTTATAATTTTTTTTAATTTAAAAAAGAAATTATAATTTTTATTTTTGAAAAAGATGAAAATTGATTAAAAGATAGATCCTAAGTTATAATAATTGGTCTATCACTTTTGGTCAATTGTAGGAATTTAATGAAATTAACTTTAATATATCCTTAGACTACAAATTTTCTAGTGTGATTTAAAAAGCAAAAATTCCTATCTTGACTACAATTTTTATTAATATTATTTTAGACGATCCAAAATTACTTCCTTCTCTTACCATGACTTTGGGGGCCATCCCAAATTGGGACTAGGAACACTACAAGCAGCAATGGGATGTCAAACCAAAGGTTAATCATCATAAACATCTACCTTATTCCTATAAACTTAATTGCCTAAATCATTGTTGGCTAGTAATAAAACTTGTTTGTTCACTTCCATTCAATCTATAGTATCCCTATTTTGATCAGATTTCAACCGATATTTAATAAGATGCTCACTTCTACTTTTAGCAAAAAAGTTAGTCGTATTCTTTCCTTTGCCTACATAAACCAAAATAACATCCTCAAGCTACTGCCAAATGACTTTAATCTATCTCATAATGTTCTTGATCCACCATGCACTCGGTCTGAAATTCCTAATCTCATCTAGCAACCCCACCACAATTAGAGAGTTAGACTCCACTATGATCTTCCAAACTCCATTTTTTAAGCATTGAGAGAGCTCTATCTAATTTACATGTTGGACATTTTGAGTCCCTAAGCTAAAATGTTGTCATTGATGTCAAAAGGTTATTTGATGTCAAAAGGATCTATGATGGCATGCACTATGTTTTGTGAAAGTGCAAGGAAGGGTTTTTGTGAAAACCAAGGCAGGCAAAATAAAATGTTTTATTTAAAACCATGGATGGCAGATTTGAAATGGGTTTTTCTTAAAACCCAAGTTGGCTTTTCGTTTCATCGAAAAAGGTGCCCCGGTGATGGAGATATTTAATTTTAAAGATTTAGTTTAAATTTTAATTATTTAAAATTTTAATTTTAATTTTAAAATTAATCAAAAGTTTTCCCTCCATTTTCTGTCGACGTTGACTTTTATTCTTCCCCATACGCATCGTGTATAAAATGCACCTTGTTAAGCAATGGTTTATGTCCTCCAAAATTCGAATGATAAATCCTCTTTTGCAAAAGTTATCCTCCTCCGAAATCGTGCACTATTGACGGTGAAGGTTTGGGAGAAGCGCAGTTTGTAAGTTCGTGGGCGCCAAGAGGAAGTACTTCAAGCACGAAGTGGAATAGCTTCCACATGGGAAGCTTAGCCCACTTGGTGGGCGAAAGGAGTGCAAAGGCGCACTCGCTGTTGTAGGTCTTGGGTTCGAGTCACCCAAAATTTGTTTTTCGCTTGTGTGTTGTCGCCGCAATTTTTGGAGCAGAAAACAATTTTTTCCAAGGTATGTCATCGCCGCAATTTTTGGAGATTGAGATATAAATGTTTTAATTTTCCTAAGCTAAGGTTAATGCATCATTATTGAGGGTTTGCCATGGTGGTATAGTTTATGAGTTGTGGCTTATATTTTGCACTAGTTGATGTGGGATTTTTGCATTAAGGAGCTTAGTGAGTTGTGCATTAGTGCAAAGTGTTTTTAGGAGAAATAAGGGAATGGTAAATGGTTGTGGTGATATTCATGCTATGCTTAATTAGATAAGGAAATAATTATCTTTAATTATTTTCTAGTGGTGGATGTGATTTTTGACTAGGAGAAATAAGGTGTAAAAGGTTATGATAATTGTTTTGTAATTTCTCCTAACCCTCATGAAGATTGGCAAAAGAATATTGTGATTGTGGCAGATTTCCAAAGAGGTTTTTTCATCTTCATAAAAGGTATGGGCACATTCTCCTATTGATTGTTTATGGTGGTTGATTTCTGAAATATCATTGGAGAGAAAATGATTGATTGTGGTTTCCTTTTCGAAAGTGGTTGGTTGAATGCTTCAAGGTTTTCTGGTTTGAGAGTTGTGATTAAACCTTGTTTTATAAGCATTGTTGTTGAAGCCCATTGATTGTGAAATGAACTTGAACTTGAGTTAGAGAAGAACATGAGTATCATTGTTATGTGAGACTTGTGATTGAGCATTGTTGGAAACATTTTGAGTTGGTTGATACATGCTTGGACTAGGGTTTGTGAGAAAGAGTTGCTCCTTGTGGTGATTGGTTGAGTAGAGTTGTTTGAGCCTAGTCAAGTGATTGTGTGAAGTGGTTGTTCAAGTTCCATAAAACAAACTATTCTATATTCTAGTTTGAGTTGAGTTGAGATTGATTTGATTTGAGATTGGGATTTGAGTATAGAACATATTGAGTCTCTAACAATTCTCTTTATGCTTCTATGAGATTGATTTGAGTTGAGATTGGGATTTGAGTATAGAACATATTGAGTCTCTAACAATTCTCTTTATGCTTCTATGAGATTGATTTGAGTTGAGATTGATTTTTGAGTATAGAACATATTGAGTCTCTAACAATTCTCTTTATGCTTCTATGAGATTGAGTTGAGGATTTGTTAAGTGATTTGAGGTAAGTCTTTGAGAAGGCTTGTGGACTGATTTTGAGTAAGCTTTTGTGAAAGCTTGCTATGCAGATTTGAGCAAGTCCTAGAGAGGACTTATTGAGAATATTTGAGCAAGTTCTAGAGAGGACTTGTTGAGTAGATTTGGACAAGTTCTGAGTGAGCTTGTTGAGTAGATTTGAGCAAGTTCTAGTGAGCTTATTGAGCATATTTGGACAAGTTTGAGTGAGCTTATTGAGCAAATTTGGACAAGTTCTGAGTGAGCTTATTGAGCAGATTTGGACAAGTTCTGAGTGAGCTTGTTGAGACAAAATGAGCATATTTGGACAAGTTCTAAGTGAGCTTGTTGAGCAAATTTGGACAAGTTCTGAGTGAGCTTATTGAGCATATTTGAACATTAGTGAGCTTATTGAGCAAGTTTTGAGTGAGCCTATTGAGCATATTTGAGTAGGTTCTGAGTGAGCCTATTGAGAAGATTTGAGCAGGTTCTGAGTGGACCTATTGAGCAGATTTGAGAAGGTTCTGAGTGAGCCTATTGATAGAGCTTTGGAGGTGATAGAGTATAGAGGACAGAGTCTCAGTGGATAGAGATCCAGTAGCTAGGACAATTGAAGATAGATCTGAGTGAGGAGTCTTCAAGTGGAGAGAGATCCACAAGTCAATGTAGCAGAGAGACAAAGTCTTCTAGAAGATCACTAGCCAGAGCAGAAGGGGAAAGAGTTCTCCTATGGAAGAGATCCATGAACTTGAGATTTAGGGGATCAACATCTCCTTTGGATAGAGGTCCATAAACATTGTAATTGGGAAGGATTCCCAAGAGATTGATTGAGAAAGTTTTAGTAAAATATTTTCTCCATGGAGTAGCCCGCATTGGGTGAACCACGTAAATTATGGTGTCTCTATTGTGTGTGATGATTTGTGCATTGCTTTGGTTATTGCTATTGATATTGCCATTGATTATATTTATTAATACTATTTGGGAAAGAAAAGTAAAAAGTGGTCTTATACTGTTCACCCCCCTCTCAGTATAAGCTTGTGTTCTTCAATTGGTATCAGAGTCGGTTCCTTCGGAAGAAGTTTAACAGCTTGAAGGAAGATCCTACAAGAACACAAATGGCAAAGAAAGGCAAGAGTAGAAGCATGAGACACAAGAAGAAAAGAACACCTATGGTCATGAAAGAAAAGGAAGATGAGTTTAATATTGTTGTGTTGGGAGGAAAAATGGAAATAGATTCAAGAGATGAATCAAGTAATGGAGAAATATCCAGACCGATAAAGTTTTGTACCAGATGTGGGAACACAGGTCACCATGCAGCTTATTGTCCACAAGAATGTTTTGTTTGTGGTCAACTTGGCCATGATGCAAGATATTGCAATGGGTTTGATAGCAGTGAAGATGAAGATGATTCTCTCAGATTTGAAGTTCTAAAGAATGAGTCAAAAAAAGGTAACAGGAATAGTCAAAGCAGGTATCAAGAAGAAACTCCACTTTGGACAATAGAAGAAATTGAAGAAGAGGAAGATTCAGAAAAAGAAAAGGAGGAAGCCACTCTTAAGGAACTTGGTGAATTGAAAAGAGAGAATTTAGAATTGAAGGCTCAAATACAAGAAGATGAGAAATGTAAGACAAAGCTTCTACAGGATATCTCTGACTTGAGAGATAAGGTTGAAAAAGCAAGAAGAGTTGAAGAAGGTATGATTAAACAGTCAAAGGTAAAAGAGATAGAATGTGAAAGGCTTATGATTACTCTTGAAGAATTAAAAAGGGAGAACTCAGGATTAAGGGTTCAAGCTCAAGAAGATGAGAAAGCACAAGCAAGGTTTCTACAAGAACTCACCAACTTCAAAATCAAGGTTGAAGAAGCAAGAAAGATTGAAGAAGGTATGGCCAAAAAATTAAAGACAAAAGATCTAGAGTGTGAAAGATTAGAGCATGAGATAGTTTCACTAAGGATGGAAGTAAAAGGTTCTAAGGACAAGCTACACAAGTTTGAGGAAAATTCAAAGACTTTGGATAGGATTATCAATGCACAAAAGTCACTAGTCACCAAACAGGACTTAGTTATAAATAAGAACAAGGGAAACAGGAAGCAGAAAAAGGAGAGTCAAGCTCAAACACCAGAAAAGAAGAAGAGTCAAAAGAAGTAAGTAAAAGAGAGAGTGAGACTTCTAAGGAGAAGTTGGACAATAGAAAGTTCAACAAGGAAAGGAACAATGCACAAGTAAGGAACAGATGGAACAGGAAATAGGTAGAAGAGACTAAGAGACCAATGGGGTCTAGGCAAGGTTTCTTCAATGGAAGATGCTTTTCATGTCATAGGTTTGGACACATGGCTTCACAATGCAGGACTCATGAAAGACAAGAATATGGAAGAGGACAAATTTTCCATGGGTATTGCTACTCATGTAATGAGTTTGGTCACAAGGCAATGAATTGCAGGGTTCATGATAGAAGAGGATATGGCTTCACTAGGAGAAGTCCTAAGACAGTTGCACCTCCAAGGAATAATAACATTAAGTGTTATAAGTGCAATAATGATGGTCACATAGCAAGATGGTGTAGAGCAAATATTCCAAAAATAGGTATGAACAAGAATATGAACATGAACAGGAACATGAACAAAAACAAGAATATGAATAGGAATAGAGACTCAAAAAGAATAGGAACAAAAACATGGATGAGAACAAGAACAAGAACAGGAACAGAAATGATGACAGGAACAGGGATGATATCTTGGAAAGAAATAGTGAGAGGATTCAGAAAAATCAAAAAAGAAGAGAGAAAGATAAAGGTATAGATCTATGCTTTCGGGGAGTAGAAATACTCCCACCCCAGAATTAACCACCTCATGTGGAGGTGGGGGAGGGGCTAAGCTAAGAGGCTCATTCTTAGCCTCGAGCCCCAAAGGTGACCCTTTGCCATTGATGACAAAGGGGGAGAGATTTGTATATTGGGGAGAGTTTTTGATATGGGGAGAGATTTGATAATTGAGAGAGCATTGAGCCAGGGGAGCAAAGTCCCAGGGGGAGCAGAAAAGAAGGTCAAATTTTAGTAAAAGGATATGGGTTGCCATCAATGACAAAGGGGGAGATTGTTGGACATTTTGAGTCCCTAAGCTAAAATGTTGTCATTGATGTCAAAAGGATCTATGATGGCATGCACTATGTTTTGTGAAAGTGCAAGGAAGGGTTTTTATGAAAACCAAGGTAAGAAAAATAAAAGGTTTTATTTAAAACCATGGATGGTATATTTGAAATGGGTTTTTCTTAAAACCCAAGTTGGCTTTTCGTTTCATCGAAAAAGGTGCCCTGGTGATGGAGATATTTAATTTTAAAGATTTAGTTTAAATTTTAATTATTTAAAATTTAAATTTTAATTTTAAAATTAATCAAAAGTTTTCCCTCCATTTTTTGCCGATGTCGACTTTTATTCTTCCCCATCCACATCATGTATAAAAGGTGCCTTGTTAAGCAATGGTTTATGTCCTCCGAAATTCAAATGATAAATCCTCTTTTGCAAAAGTTATCCTCCTCCGAAATCATGCACTATTGACGACGAAGGTTTGGGAGAAGCGTAGTTTGTAAGTTCATGGGCACCAAGAGGAAGTACTTCAAGCATGAAGTGGAATAGCTTCCACATGGGAAGCTTAGCCCACTTGGTGGGTGGAAGGAGTGCAAAGGCGCACTCATTGTTGCAGGTCTCGGGTTCGAGTCACCCGAAATTTATTTTTTGCTTGTGTGTTGTCGCCGCAATTTTTGGAGCAGAAAACAATTTTTTCCAAGGTATGTCATCGCCACAATTTTCGGATATTGAGATATAAATGTTTTAATTTTCCTAAGCTAAGGTTAATGCATCATTATTGAGGGTTTGCCATGGTGGTATAGTTTATGAGTTGTGGCTTATATTTTGCACTAGTTGATGTGGGATTTTTGCATTAAGGAGCTTAGTGAGTTGTGCATTAGTGCAAAGTGTTTTTAGGAGAAATAAGGGAATGGTAAATGGTTGTGGTGATATTCATGCTATGCTTAATTAGATAAGGAAATAATTATCTTTAATTATTTTCTAGTGGTGGATGTGATTTTTGACTAGGAGAAATAAGGTGTAAAAGGTTATGATAATTGTTTTGTAATTTCTCCTAACCCTCATGAAGATTGGCAAAAGAATATTGTGATTGTGGCAGATTTCCAAAGAGGTTTTTTCATCTTCATAAAAGGTATGGGCACATTCTCCTATTGATTGTTTATGGTGGTTGATTTCTGAAATATCATTGGAGAGAAAAGGATTGATTGTGGTTTCCTTTTCGAAAGTGGTTGGTTGAATGCTTCAAGGTTTTCTGGTTTGAGAGTTGTGATTAAACCTTGTTTTATAAGCATTGTTGTTGAAGCCCATTGATTGTGAAATGAACTTGAACTTGAGTTAGAGAAGAACATGAGTATCATTGTTATGTGAGACTTGTGATTGAGAATTGTTGGAAACATTTTGAGTTGGTTGATACATGCTTGGACTAGGGTTTGTGAGAAAGAGTTGCTCCTTATGGTGATTGGTTGAGTAGATTTGGACATGTTCTGTGTGGACCTATTGAGCATATTTGGACAAGTTTTGAGTAAGCTTTTTGAGCAAATTTGGACAAGTTCTAAGTGAGCTTGTTGAGAAGATTTGGACAAGTTCTAAGTGAGCTTGTTGCATAGATTTGGAAAAGTTTTTAGTGAGCTTATTGAGCATATTTGAGCAGGTTCTGAGTGAGCCTATTGAGCATATTTGAGCAGGTTCTGAGTGAGCTTATTGAGCATATTTGAGCAAGTCCTAGAGAGGACTTATTGAGCAGATTTGGACAAGTTCTGAGTGAGCTTGTTGAGCAGATTTGGACAAGTTTTGAGTGAGCTTGTTGAGCATATTTGGACAAGTTTTGAGTGAGCTTGTTGAGCATATTTGAGCAGGTTCTGAGTGAGCCTATTGAGTAGATTTGAGCAGGTTCTGAGTGAGCCTATTGAGAATATTTGAGCAGGTTCTGAGTGGACCTATTGAGCATATTTGAGAAGGTTCTGAGTGAGCCTATTGATAGAGCTTTGGAGGTGACAGAGTACAGAGGATAGAGTCTCAATGGATAGATATCCAGTAGCTAGGACAATTGAAGATAGATCTGAGTGAGGAGTCTTCAAGTGGAGAGAGATCCACAAGTTAGTGCAGTAGAGAGATAGAGTCTTCTAGAAGATCACTAGCCAGAGTAGAAGGGGAAAGAGTTCTCCTATGGAAGAGATCCATGAACTTGAGATTTAGGGGATCAGCATCTCCTTTGGATAGAGGTCCATAAACATTGTAATTGGGAAGGATTCCCAAGAGATTGATTGAGAAAGTTTTAGCAAAATATTTTCTCCGTGGAGTAGCCCGCATTGGGTGAACCACGTAAATTGTGGTGTCTCTATTGTGTGTGATGATTTGTGCATTGCTTTGGTTATTGCTATTGATATTGCCATTGATTATATTGATTAATACTATTTGGGAAATAAAAGTAAAAAGTGGTCTTATACTGTTCACCCCCCTCTCAGTATAAGCTTGTGTTCTTCATTACAAATTCTTTACTTCATTATTTGTTGCTACTTATAGCCTTCCAATTCTTAATGAAGAACCTTCCCATTATAGTCTCTTCTAAGGAAACCAATGTTTGTTGTCCCTATGTTATTCTTGGTTTTTTTGTCTATGTTGATATTTTTCCAACCTAGGGGAGGGGGTTTCCAAGCCCCATGAATTTACCTCATGGAAACATTTTCTCTTTGCTGCTTGTAAAAAATCAAACTAAATTGAATTATTACAGGGAGAGATTAAATAATACAGAAGCACAAACGGACTTCCTGGATTAGCCCGAAATGGGCGCATCTCAACAGGATGCCGCTGCAACTAAAATAACTAGTTGCTAAGTTAATTTAACAACTAACAAAGTACGCTAACATCCCCCCTTATTACATTATTTGGGTAATGTAATAACTAATAGCTATACTAACATCCCCCCTGATTACATCATTTTGCAATACAAAGAGAGCTGCGAAACAATTCAAATTTGACACGTGCAAGTGCCTTAGTGAATATGTCTGCAACTTGAGCATCGGTGGGAATGTGCTGAAGCTGAATTCGGTGCTTTGGAACTTCATCTCGAATGAAATGACATTGTGTGTCAATGTGCTTTGTTCTTTCATGATGGATTGGATTCTTGACGAGGTTCAGAACACCCTGATTGTCGCAAAACAAGTGTATTGGAGATTTTGATGGATGGCCCATACTTGTCAGAATGCGACGCAACCATATCACTTCACACACAGCTTCACGTGCGGTGCGATACTCTGCCTCTGTTGATGAAATAGCAACCACCTGTTGCTTCTTGTTGTGCCAAGAGACAGGACCGGATCCCAGATGAAAAATGTATCCAAAAGTTGACTTGCGATCATCAAATGATCCGGCATAGTTGGAGTCCGTGTATCCTTGCAAGAAGAATTTGTTGTTCCTCTTGTATTCTAGGCCATATTCCATAGTACCACGGACATAGTGAAGAACACGTTTTGTTGCTTTCCAATGAGTGGTCTTAGGCTCCTGCATGAACCTCGAAAGATAGTTGACAAGCAAATACGAGATCCGGCCTAGTATTGGTCGGATATATGAGACTCCCAATCACCTATCGATAGAGAGTACCATCTACCGAAGTGAATCATCATATCACGATAACCGAAGTCCGAGTCTCCATCGGAGTTGCCATTGGCTTGCAATCAATCATGCGATATTTTTCTAGCAATGTCTTGGCATATTTTTTCTGAGACACTTTGATGGAGTGCTCCTTCTGGCTGAATTCTAGACCAAGACAGTAATGGAGAAGTCCGAGATCTGTCATCTCAAAATATTTACACAAGTTTCTTTTGACAGTAGAGATCATAGTTTTTGAACTCCCTGTAATGAGCAGATCATCAACATAGAGTACAAGCAACACTATCTCAGAACCCTATTTCTTGAAATAGAGGTTTGCATCTGACGGACATCTCTTAAATCCATGCTGCATAAGGTGATTGTCCATTTTTATATACCAAGCTCGAGGAGCTTGTTTCAGACCATATAAGGATTTGACCAATTTGCAAACCTTCTGCTCTTGGCCTTCCACTTCAAATCCTTCTGGCTGAGTCATGTAGACTTCTTCTTGGAGATCACCATTTAGAAAGGCACTTTTGACATCCATCTGGTGAACTTTCCACCCATATTGTGCTGCCATAGCACACATAACTCGAATTGTGGTCATCCGAGCAGTAGGTGCAAAAGTTTCCTCGTAGTCAATGCCTTCCTTTTGAGCATAGCCCTTTGCAACAAGACGGGCCTTATGCTTATCAATTGTTCCATCTGCCTTGTACTTGACTTTATATACCCATTTGTAGCCAATGGGTTTCTTTCCATGCGGCAGATCAACAAGCTTCCAAGTTTTATTTTTCATCAAAGACTCATACTCTGTATCCATAGCGGCCTTCCACTGAGGCTCACTAAGAGCATCTTGCACTGATGCAGGTTCAAGATCGTCTATGGTAGACATGAACGCCCTGTCATCATCAATATCCATATCCTCTACTTTTGTACGTGGAGTTACAGAAAGTTCCTCAAAATATTGACAAAGATCATCAACCTCACCAGTTTCTTTGGCTTCTTTTTCCTTTTGAGCCATACTGCATGTACGAGGTCTATCCAAGTTCAAATTGGGAGGAGTGGATAAATTTGCGTCTCTGATTGTATTTGTACACCATTTTGGATTCTTCTTCGGTGGTGTTGAAGAAGATGTAGAAGGACCTCCTGTCTGTGTTGACGAAGGAATCTTCTCTTCCTTAGATTCCACAAGATCTAGGTGTACTTTAGATGTGCTCTGTGATGTGAAAGCTTCATCAAAGACAACATCTCTGCTGACATGAATTTTCTTGGTCAAAGGATCTATCAAACGATATCCTTTAGAGTGCTCATCATAACCAAGAAAAATACATCTCAGTGTTTTCTCATCTAGCTTCTTCCTTTTCTCTTTTGGTATGTGCATGAAAGCGTGACATCCAAAAATACGTAGATGAGATATGGAGGGTTTTCGACCACTCCATGCTTCCTGTGGAGTCATTCCTTTTAGGGCCTTTTTGGGTGCCCTATTCAACAGATATACTACAGTGGTGACAGCTTCTGCCCAATATTGTTGCCCAAGAGTAGCTCCTGTGAGCATACAACGAACCATTTCCATGATAGAACGGTTCCTTCTCTCAGCAACTCCATTTTGCTGAGGAGTATAGGCGATTGTTAACTGTCTCTTGATTCCATGCTTATCTAAGAATGCAAAAAATTCTTTAGAGGTAAACTCCCCCCCTCGATCTGAGCGGAGGGTTTTAATAGAAGCTCCTGACTCCTTCTCAATGGATTTCTTGAACTGCTGGAAGAATGCGAAAGCTTCGGATTTCAGTTGGAGAAAGAAAACCCACATCTTTCGTGAGTAGTCATCTACGAATAACTGAAAGTACCTCTTCCCTCCACAACTGTTGGGTGTGAAAGGACCGCACAGATCGGTGTGAATTAACTCCAGAGGTTTTTGTGCTCTTGTTGAGCTCTTCTCAAATGGTACTCTATGCTGCTTTCTTGCCAAGCAGTCAGAGCACACTGGCAATGTGGCAGAAAGGGAAGGAAGACCCTTTACCATCTCATACTTACTGAGCTCAAGTAAGTAGCCAGAACTAAGATGCCCATATCTCTTGTGCCATAGGGAAGTTGCCTCCTTGGTAGAGACAATCATGGCAACATGTGGAGTAGAGATAGCATCTAGGGCAAATAAGTCGTGCTTATATGAAGTCTGTTGCAATCTGCTTACCCTTCCTGGTAATAGTACAACACTTCTTGCCATTCTCAACACGAAAGTTGACAACCATATTTCTATCCAGGATTTGTGTGACTGACAACAAATTGTTAGCCAATCCCGGAACATAGAGGACTTTGTCAATCTGACACTTGCCATCAGGAAGAGTGACTAAAACTGTACCCTCTCCCTGAACCCTATAGGTTTTATCATCAGCAATGGTGACAGGTTTGCCCTCTTTGGCCATGAATGATTCAAACCACGATCTGTCGCCAGTCATATGTTTGCTAGCTCCAGAATCGACATACCAAACAGGATCCCTCTGTGTGGAATCTGTGGTAGTCATGAGCACCTTGTGTGCCCATTCAGAATCTGAGTCAGATTCTTCAACAGCAACATTCACCTGGGGTTGCTTGTTTTTATTTTGTGGTTTGTTTTGGCCTCTCTGCTTGTTCTTATGCCAACACCTGTTGGTGTCATGGTTGTCTTTCTCATAGATCTTGCACCACCTCTTCTTCTATTGAGGTTGTTTTCCTTTTCCTTTCATATCCTGTTGAGAATTTCCTCCTTTCTGAAAGTTGCCTCCTTTTTGCCCATTACCTTTCTTCCTAGAACCCTGCCTGTTGGTGTATAGGGCTGTATTGGAAGAATCATCCTTGTGAAGTTGGCGTGCCTCCTGTTGTTGAAGCAGATTGACCAACTCGATGTAGGTAATTTGTCGTTGAGACACCTGGATGGAGGTGATCAACATATCAAATGAAGAAGGTAAAGCTCTCATCACAATTGAAATGAGAAGCTTTTCGTCCACAGAATCTCCCAAAGAATTCAATCTCTCTTTCAATTCAGACACTCTGCACAGAAAGAGTTCAACTGTTTCACCCTGTCTCAAACTCAGGTTATGAAGTTGTTGTTGAAGATGAAGAATGGTGGAATCATTCTTTCCCTCATAGATGGTTTTAAGGGCATCCCATGCCTCTTTACCACTTGCTTTGTCAACTATATGAGGTTGCACTTCATCTGAAACAACAAACAAAATGAGCACCTTTGCTCGATTGTCTTTCTTGTCAAAAGCTATCTGATCAGCAGTAGGAGTTGTGGATCCTGATTCTGGTGAAGGCCTAGGTGTTACTCCAGTAACAATATCCCATAAATCTTCCATTTGGAGAATTGCCTTCATCTTATGTTTCCATGGTGTATAATTTGGACCTTTCAATAACTGATGAGGATCAGTCATCAACTTTGCAACAACGGCCATAGTGAAGGTTCCTTATAACACCAATTGGTCCCCCTTTCGATATACCTTTTGCTAGGCCGTTATACCGTACAAAATACCCGCCCTTACATGAGGGAAACTATAGGTATTTAGAAAGATCAACAAAAATCACCCGCCCTTACGTGAGGGAGACTATAGGTGAGTTTTAGAGATCATACGATACGTGGAACATAAGCAGTACTGAAAGGGAATCGCCTTGTTGATGGCACCTACCATAGAAGATTCTTCTCATGCGTGGGGCGTAACTTCCCCTAAACACTATGAAGAATACTTCGTCAGGATTTACGCCTAAACACAAGAGCGATTAAGGGTAGTGGATGGAGTAAAAAAATGCAAAAAATGGCAAACTTATCTCTCCCCGATGATTTATAGAGAACAAGCTCAGACGTCGTTGTAGCAGCTATATTAGGCGGCGGATACAATAGCGCAATCACGACAGACTTTACCTGTAAGTGCTGGCGGAGGTATCACAAATACCGAACACTGCAGTGCAATAAATTGCACGGATGGGTTTTAATTATTTCGGGGACTTAGGGAGTGAATTTGCTTTTAATTTTTAATGTTATAGTGCAAAAATGAAATATGCAACATACAACATAAAAACTGCCCACAAGAATTAACCCTCCAGGTGTCGGACACAGCCGAAAATGCACCTTTACAATAATGCCAAAAATTTGCTTTTTTTTCAGAAAATTACTCACATTCCCCCTTTGATTTTTTGAAAAAAATATCCCCTCTTTTCTTCAGAAATTGCCCCCCTTTTTTTTTTTTTTTTTTAATATTTTTACCGCTAAGGTTAATAAAAATTTAATTTTCACTATAGTAAATTTTTTAAATTTTTTTTTATTTTTTTTTTACTATAGTAAAAATAATTAAAAAAAAATTAATATTAACCTTAGGTAAAAAAAATAAAAAAATAATTAAATTTTACCTTAGGGGAGTGGAAGGGATTTGAACTCCTGACTGCTGGGTTCCCGGAACCCACCACGCGGCTCACTTGCCAGTGAGCCCGTGGGCTGATCTGGGAGGAGAAAGCCGGATCAAGCTTAAAAAACACCTCCGGCAGCTGCACCCCGTCAGTCAACTTCCCGCTGCTGCTTGGTCGCGGCTACCGTCCACAGTCGCGTGCACGTCCACAGTCAGGTTTTTTTTTTTTTTTTTTAAATTCGCACGGGGTCTGCCTGCAGCGCTGCGTCCAACGGGGGGGGCGAGGTCCACGTGCAGTGGATGTCGCGCTGCGTCCAACGGGGGGGGAGGACGCGCGTGGCGCGCGCTGCATCCAACAGGGGGGGGACGCGCGCTACGTCCAGCGTCCACAGGATGTGGCAGCGCTACGTCAGCCGGGGGGGGACGCGCGCTACGTCCAACGTCCGTGGGATGTGGCAGCGCTGCATCATCCGGGGGGGGCGCACTGCGTCCTCGCGGATGGGGGGCCTCCCCTCCCTTAGTCGCGCGTGGATGCGCGACGACTGTCGCGCGTCTGCGTGCGACAAAATTTTTTTTTTTTTTTTTTTTAAATTCAGGGCCCTTCCGCGATTTTTTTTTTTTTTAAGTAATCACGCGACGGCGTGATTAAAAAAACATCACGTTCCGCCTGGCAATCCCAAAAAAAATCTCCACCTGGCAATCCCCTACGCTGCTCTGCTTCCGCTTTCAGCTTTCTCTCACTCTCACCCTTCCCTGCAAAAAAAATTGTCGTAGCAATCTGGCTCTGATGCCATGTAAAAAATCGAACTAAATTGAATTATTGCAGGGAGAGATTAAATAATACAGAAGCACAAACGGACTTCCTGGATTAGCCCGGAATGGGCGCATCTCAACAGGATGCCGCTGCAACTAAAATAACTAGTTGCTAAGTTAATTTAACAACTAACAAAGTACGCTAACACCTGCTTATTTTGCTCCCCTACATGAGCTTTTACTATTCTCACCTTGTTCAATATTCTTTTCCAAAACTAGCTCTATCAAAGTGTATTCCTCTTTGAAAATTTTGGCATTTCTTTTTACAAATAAGTGCTAGTAGATAAATATCATACCTAGAGACCAACCCAAATAAACTAATTTATTTTTTAACCTTATTCATTTATAGAACTCTCATATGTCAGTATGTGTTAACTATTGATTTATATGGGCCATGAAGAGATCAACCCATTGGTTCCATAAATTCAAGGAAAAATCACATTGGAAGATAAAATAATATATTGTCTCCTTCTAGGTATTGCACATGAAACATTTAGAGGGACCATGAAAATCCCTATTTTTTAAGTTATCATAAGTAAGTATGCTTTGATGCATAGCCTTCTAGGCAAATAAATTAATTCTTGGTCAATCCTTTGCCAGTCACACTCTATCCCATGGAACATCCAACCGCATCGAAGGGAGAGGGAGTAGTTTATCATAAGCATCTTGGATTGTATAGATGCCTAAATTCCCATGACCCCAAGCTATCTTATCCTTTTCTTCCTTTCCTGTAAGGTGGATTTGCCTTAATATCCTCTCTAAAAGTGGCAACACATTTTAAGAGATTGAAACTAACTACTCTTCTAATTGCTTTAGTTTTATAAAAGAGAACCCAATCTACCATGTATGTAGATAGCATGTTATCTTAATCCAACCTCTAACCTCAAAAATTGGTTGAAGGGGTTTCAAATCTAGAAATTATAAAATTAAGGAGGGGTATTGGTCTCAAGAATTGGTCAAAAAAATTGCTTTATCCCCTCTATCCAATTTTCAAAATAGTCTTACCACTTTATCTCTTAATTTCAACACTTTCCAAACAATAGAACATTGTCCACTCATGGAATGTGACTTGCTTCCTCATGGGTAATATTACCCAAATACTTACTAGTAATAACTTTGCTAAACAACACAACCTGATTAGATATCCATCTCCAATAAATCTTGCCTACTAGAGCTAGATTTTTAATGTTCATTTTTGAATTCATAATCCTCCAGTTTCTCTAGGCTAGCAAATTTTGTTCCAAGTTACTAGAGTTCATTGCTCACCCATCCTTGGGCCATCCTAAAGGAATTTTTGCATGAGCGAGTCTAGCTCCCTCAGGATTCCAATCAGATAAAAATTCTCATTGCTTGAATCATTGATTGATAAAGAGTCATTCTTCCTCCAAAATAAAGCCAATGATGCATCCAATGATTTACCTTCCCATCATTTTTTTCCAGTAGTGTTTTCCATTCCACCTTCATATTCTTATAATGGACTGGAATCCTCAAGGAGTGCAATTGGAGAGAACCTTGAGAAAAATCTAAGATGTTTAAAAATTGATCTTGGATCCCCCTTCCAGTATTTAAAAAACACCACCTAGATCTTGATTACATTCACTACCTAGCCTATGTCTTCTAGATAAGTATTTAATATATCTTTGAGTGTTCTTTCTTCACTCACATTGGATGCCCCAAGCAACCCCATTTCATCTATAAATTGTAAATGGGTCATATTCACCACTCCCATGTACACTCTTGAGATAACTCTTTGTTTCTTATTTCTTCAAATAAATCTATGTTGGAGTATATTACATTATTTGGTACATGCTAATGTATCTGTATGGCACATTTGTAAATAATATATTAGGGTTAAGTCATAGTTTAGAGTGTGAGTTATATTTTCGTCTTTATGTAAGTGTGAATATGTAGAAAATGCACAAGTATCATTTAAGTTAGAGTGCAAGTGTAGGCTGAGTAAATGTGCACAAGTATCCTAGAATAGATAGTGCAAGTAGAAGTGTAGGAGTCATGTAAATGTGTGCAAATGTTATAGAGTCAAGTGTTCATCAAGTATGCAAGTGATAAATAGATAAGACAAGAGTCATGAAACTTGGCCTATGGAGAGCAATACTGATGTATCTAAAGATTCATATTACTATGGATATATTATGGAGACAGTACTTCATAAGAATAAATATCAAATATAATTCATATATCTCATTATCTAATTGTAAGGAAGTGGATTAATAGAGTTTGTATATATTTTGAGTAATTAATGTTGTAATTTGTTCTTCATGAATAGTACATGAATAATTTAGGCTATTTACATTCATATTTCAACATATAAATGAATGCTATTTGATTTATTATAAGCCTTGATATACATATTAATTTGCTCATATTATTCTAATCATATTATTATTATCTTGACCTTTATTATTGTGGTTATTTTATGTTTGGGACCCTTGTGATATTATCAAGTTAACCTATGATATTTTATGATAGAATAAGGGTTTAAAATCCATTAGTTGCATTAGAGCTACCACTAGACTCTATCCAAGTTTATGAGTTTATTGAATCCATGATTATTAATTAGATTTATTCATTTTTGATAAGGTTAATTAAGATTTTGTTGAATTTGAAGGTAGTGAGACACTGACTCTATTTTAAATGTCATAATGAGTATAAAAGGCTAGGGTTTTCCACTAGGTTGAAGGAAAACTAGTGAATAATGGGACTTGGCTAAATTGATAGATAGGAAAAAAAACTCAAGAAAAGTTGTTCATTCAAGGATAAAGCCAACCTTGACATTGATTTGAAAAAATGACTTTTTTGCAAAGTAAATATTGAATGCGAATCAACTCTAAATATAGTTAATCATTTAGGGATAAAGCCAACCTTAACATTGAATATTTTAAGATTGGGGTACAACCAACTTAGAATAAAGTTGGTTATTAAGGAAAGCATCATCTTGACATTGGGTTCTCTAGTAAGGAGGAGAATCATATTTAATTCTTAGGTGTGACCTAAGACATTGTATATTTTAGAGATAAAGAGTTAAAGAAGAAATTAAGTTATATAAGTGTGAGAAGCTTCCCATAGAAGATAGATAAGATTTTAATATTCTAAGTGTAAATAATAGAATAATTAAAGAGTTACAACAGATTGAGAAACATTCAAAACTTCCTAATAAATATAGAAGAAAACAATAGATAAAATTTTAGTAGATTGAGAAGCATTCAAAGCTTTTTATGTATTAAGTGGTAATTTTACCCAATTGCAAAAGCACACTCACCCTTAGGATTTTGATCAAAAAATCCTCTCTTGCAAAGAAGTAGAAAACAAAGACCACTTCTCCAAGGTTCCGCTATATAAACATTGCACATGTGTATTAGTAATCTCAATGAAGATATATCAATTAAATGCTAGGAATACATTAGTGATTGCAAGTAACTATTAACAAGGGGCATGTGTTGGTTTATTTTATCATGCTATACTAATGATTGTTCATAAAACTTAAAGAAAAGTAAATTTGAATTGGCCCTCATATGACCACAATGTAATGCATTGATTCCTTTTATCTTGAAATGTTTTAAGGTATATTTTATCTTCTTTTGATTAAGTAGATTTTATCTTCTTTTGATTAAATAGATTTTAAATCAGTTTTACCTTGCATTAAACTCTACTTTGAACATGAAAATGAAGATTAAAATCTATCTATGAATGTGAATATGAATTTATGAATAGATTCATGAAATGAAGCTTCTATGATGAAGATAAATATAGCCTTTGATATCATTCAATAAATTGTCCCTCTTTGATGAAATTAATTTTTATAAAGAGAATAATTTATTACTTCAAAATAATGGCCTTAAAATGTCATTATAAATTATCCATATTTAATGAAATTAATTTTCATAAATAAGAAATAATTTAATTCTTTAAAACAATAGCCCTTTGATGTAATGTGTAAATTACCTCTCTTTAATGAAATCAAAATTTTTATAAAGAGAGGCAAATTTATTGCTTCGAAAATGATGGCTTGTGGAATGCCATTAAATTTACCCCCTTTTAATGAAATTGAAATTTTCATAAAGGGAAGTTCATTTATGCTTGCAAATAAAAATGTAAAGCTGAAAATATCTTATTTACCTTCAAAATGTAAAAAAATAAAATTCCAAAATTATAAAAATCCTTATAAAACATCAATTTTCAACAATTTTTATAAAATTGAAATGGCTTCGAAATGATTTTGAATTTATTTTGGATGACTTATTGTAGCTCATTCTTCACATTCATGTATTTATTTTTGTCATTTTAATTTTTTTCGATTTTTATTTTAATCCTCGAAATTTAAAAAAAATCTGCAAAAATAAAAGTTAGAAAAATAAATATAAAATCTGGACATGAAAATAAAATGCAGAAAATCTAGAAAATAAACTAATAGCAGTTTCATGCTACCCTATCATGCAAAACCCGAGATATGAGAGTTTCTGAACATAACCCAACCTAATCAGAACTGCATTTGCACATCCCGAAATAAGTTATATGTAAGCTTCTAAGAAATAAAATGACTCCTCTATTTATAGATATTCAAAAATACAACCATGAAATGCATTAAACATTACCTAAAAATCTAAAAACCAAGAAAGGAAAAATGAACATTAAACACAAAAACATTCATAAATGATTCTCCTCCTATTTGCTAAAAAAAAAAAAGCAAAATCCTACAATATTTGCATCAAAACACACCAAAATATTTTTATTTTACATCTTCATTCCAACGACGGCCTTTCCAAAAGAATCTAGCATGTTCTTCCTGTTTTGATGGCATATTTAAAAGTTTTTTAAGAAAACCCTTTCGTTTCCTCCTAGCTTTCATTTGGCTTTCCATAGGGTTTTTGTTTTGTCTTCGAAGCGTTTCACTGCCCGGAAAGTGGAAAAAAATCCCTTGTTTATGTCATAACATTTTTGTTCTTTATTATTTATTAATGGTTTCTCAGGTGTTGATTTTGATGTAACTCTACATGGTCACTTCCTTCTATAGGCTTGCCCTTGTCTTTAGTCCACATGGACCTACACCCGAACGTTTGTGTAGTATTACGGTCACTGCTTCTCCAACAGGCTCCCGCTTGTAACATATGTTCCCATATCCACCTTGAAATGATAAATGGCAGTGGGGGCTTCTCTTCTAAGATAACACTTTTACTTGCTAACATAGCTTACCATTCATTCTAGTATTCCTCCTCTATCGAATCTTATCGTCGTAGCCAAATTTGTTTTCTTTTTGTATTTGTAAACAATAATAGTTGCAATCCATGCATTTCTATCTTTGGCCTACCATGATGATAACCTATCATCGCGTCCCTTGCCTAGGTATGAATCTCACCATTCGTGGTGTGGCAGTGTATTGACAACTCATGCTCGTCACTCATCGAAGTGTTAGTGTGTGTATGCCACATTATTAGCGCCGAATCGACTCTCTACCTTGGTCACTAATGCCCATGTCAACTTGTTTCCTACCTTTAGTTTGATTTTTTTGGACTCTGCAATACCCCTATGCATAAATTAAAACCATCATCGTCTTATGCTTAATCCTCTGTTTGTTTGCCACATAGGACTGTCCCACTGTCTAGACGTCATAAATGTTGTACCATCACCATCCTTATTCGTTTTTAACATTGTCCATGGTGCCATGTTGGAATTCACCAATTCGTTGTTTCACTGTAATCTCCTTCGTCTAACAGTGCACATACAATGGTCTTTACTCCACCAATAAATCTACGCTTGTCTGGATGCCCACTCTAGCTATCTTTGAATCACTTATTTCTTTTGACCATGTACTATAGTACACGTTGATCCCCGCTGCCAATACCAATATTGTTTGTTTCCCACTGTGCTACTCTGGCAAATGATCCTCCACCTTGCCACTGCTACGTTCATGTTGAGTTGCCAAATATTTGTGAGAACCTTAAAACCACTAATCCATGATTTGAATTGATTTTTGGCATTCACAAATCATCACACCTCGTGCACTGCCAATTAAGCATACAAGGGGAAATATAATTCCATTCACCCTTAGCACAACACCAACCTCCAACACCGATTTTGCATGGCAATCCATGTCAATCTCCCTTTGTGCGAATGTATCCACCCCGATGTGCAACTCTGACCACTCTAACATCCATGATGACTGGAGACGTCTTTTGTTTATTCGCATGTCAATGCCTGTAGCATCCACGAAGTATATAAGTGGTCACTCGTCTATGCCACTTATTTTGCCATCATGGTGGATGAAGGTTTTAGGATTTCAAACTCTTGCTAAACACCGTTCGCATCACACCATCGTTGGACATCATCTATGCGACTTGACGCTAGCGATCCAAGGTGCATCACATCCACCAGGCCTATACTATATCCACATTCAATTCTAGCTATTTGGTGATATCACTGGTCCATTTACTTCCATATTGAAATCATAACTCATGGTATTTGGGTTGAAACCAGTGACGTCCTAAAATTATTGTCCCTATTGAGGAAAATGATCCCTTCATCTCGCTACACTCCATGCTTGATGCTGTCGGAGTCCGACCACATCGATGATTTACTCCATCGTCACCCATAAATTTGTGTTGCTTGCCACTCTATCCATCGAGGTCGAAGTCATCATCGTGCATCTAGCCATGAATGTTTTTGTCATTAGCTACCACATAGATATCCATGTTGTCCCATCCCACCAACATCCCTGGTTTTGCCATATGTAGTGGGGTCTATATTACCTCATCATCGGTCTTGCAAGTTACATCATGCTCGACTATCATCATCCACCCGTCCACGTCTGCGTTCTCCCAGTGAAACATCCACAGTTCATCATGGCCCAATCGGCATATAGCTCTCCATGTGGTCCATATCATTTTTGCTATGTGGCGTTCATTCACCCACATGCTGTGTCCATCTCAGTAGCCACTCGACATCTAAGCCTAGGTAACATCCCAATCTCAATTCAGAAGTGTATGTGCTAGTAAGATAAACCTATCCTAAGCACGGCATTCCCAAGTTCTCCCAACCTCCATGTCAACTATACAATTTGAATCAGCTACACGGCTAAGTCGTCCACTTTTCACTGATCAGTGGTGATTACCGTTCGTTGTTGTCATCACCGATATTTGATTCCATGGATGTCTACTTCCTCGTCAGGGTCCACATCGGGAATCTCCTCGGTTCTTAGTGGTCCAGTGCACTGCCATATTTGTGTTGTGTATTCGATCCCTTTCCATTGCAGTCCGCTCATTCAAAACACCCTATCGAGGTCCACGTCAATGATGTGTCAGTCATACCGTCCATGTCGCTAGTTCACTTCCCATTGCCACTTCCATAGGGTACTCCACGTCCACCTGGCCTTGCCACATGTGGCCATTACCTCGCTAACCTGCATATGAGACAAAGAGTTAATTAACGTAAATACTAATGGAATTTATTATATATAATAATAAAATACTATATATAAAGAGGAAGCATGGCTTCACTTTATTTTGATGAACGATGATTTCATTTTATTATATATATATATATATATATATATATATATATATATATATTAAAACAACAATTTTTATTTATATTTTTTATTTTTAAACATTATTTTACTTTTATTGATTTTTATCATATACTTTATTTATTTAATCAGTTTCAACAAAAGGCAATGATTTACTACAAAGCATTAATATTAATATTAAAACAATAAAACTAAACTAGACTAACACACCTATACCACTCAAACGACAGAGTAGAGGACATACACTAAAATGAACCTCAACATCTACATGTTAAAATCTGAGGGTAAAAAATTTGTCAAGAAATATGACTCAAAGAAACCCAAAATCATTCCTCCAAGGATATCAAAACTCTCAAAAACACAAACAAAAATGTGGGTCCCTAAATTTTGGGGCTAGTTGTGGAGCAACCACAACAAATGGCGACTCTAC
This sequence comes from Wollemia nobilis, assembly GCA_028583015.1. NCBI lineage: Eukaryota > Viridiplantae > Streptophyta > Pinopsida > Araucariales > Araucariaceae > Wollemia > Wollemia nobilis. The sequence continues at coordinate 1,367,801 of JAQPPZ010002954.1, forward strand.
TAGGAAATGCTCCTGAGCATTTCGGGTGAAGAACCCAACTTGGAATGAGAACACAAAAAGTCAGCGAGATAAAAATTATTTAGCAATGTCCCAAGAAGATGGGAGTAAACAACTTCGAATAAAACAATTAATCCATCTGACTTTTCTTAGTGTGTGAGAAAGTGATTCATTTTTGCATCTCTTAAAACCCTCCAGATTCCATCATATCTTTTACATTAGGCTATGGAGCACAACTCATAAAATGAAAAATTTTACAGATAGATCCCTACTACTAGTTAGGTGTCTATAGCCCTGGTAAGGTTTATATAACTCACCCTTGTGTTTGCTTAATGCTTTGCAAAGCCTTTCTTTTTACCCGAATTGTATCTAGACAGAACCCTACTTTAAGAAAAACTTTGCAAAGATTCATGCATCATTGGGGTTAGGAAGCCTACAAGTGGAGCATGTTGTATTTTCGCCTAAGGTTGGAAATCAATATAGCTTCATCCTTCATAATTTCTAGAAATACCCTCTAATGTATGTGAGTTACATTTGGATCTTAAGAGAAATATTTCATTGTTCCCCTCTCCACCATATTAGTCCCAAAATATTAGCATGATCGCCAAATAATTAAACCCGCTTTTCTCAAGTTCGCCTATTTTCAAATTAGATACTCCAACCTACTAAACAAAGAAACACAAAAATGGGCCAAAGTCCATAAGTTAGTGACCATAAAACATTAGCCCAAAATAGTGGAAGAACCCAACACACAAAACAAAAAACATCAACCAAAACTACATCCAACCAAAAGTCAAGGACAAAGCACAAAATAGAAAGCAAAAATCAAAACTATATACAAATGTACAATATGGTACTGTTGGTCATCAAATCTGCCTAGGAAAGGATTTTGGGTGAGTGTATGCGCCCTAGACCTGGACCAACATTGAAAGGCCGAAGGGAAGAGATGCCCCTCGTGCCAATCTTCGGAGAAAGGCCGGCTCCTATACTAAACTACTTGGGTGTTTGAATATAAGGGTGCAGGAAAGAGATAAAAGGAGTGAGGGTTAGAGAAATTGGTGATTTAAGGTGGGAGAGAACAGGAAGCACGATCACTAACTGGCAACTTGAATGGAAGCAAAGAACACCAAGAATAAATGAAAGAAACACAATATCAACCTTCCTATGTATCCTCCAGGCGAGTTTCAGAGTGCAGTCCCCGATCGCACATCGGACACAGGGTTCAACTTTCTCGGTGTACAAAAGAAGAAAGACAAAAGAATCAAGCACAGCAGGCAGCATAAAAGAGAGCTAATAAGACATTTTTCCACTCCTATGTATCCTTCAGAACGAGTTTCAGGGTACAGTCCTCGATCACACACCGGACGCAGGGTTCAGCATCTCGGTATACAAACGAAGAAAGACAAAAGAATCAAGCACAGAAGGCAGCATAAAAGAGAAGAATTGAGCCCAAAGCCTTTTAGTATTAATCGCAGGACATCAAGTTACAACAACTTTCTTAGCAGATAGTTCCCCCCTTTTCTATTACAATGCCTGGGTTTTTATAGAGGACCCGGGCCTCTGAGTCATAATTACATAGCAATGAGAAGTACGCCCTCGAGCCCTGAGAATTCGGCTCCCCGAGGCTCTCGTGATCGAGCTCTCAAATCTGTTACCAAAACTGGCAACCGTGATCGGGTCAACCATGGAAAGGTGCATTGATGAGCCGTCTGGACGTCCTTGGTCTCCGGGTGCGGTGCTCGAGTGGCCGCCATGCTCGTCGGGCTCTCCATCATGGCTTGATACTTCATTTTTGATTGCCAAAAATGAGCAGCGAGCTTATCGGGCACGAAAAATTGCATTTATGAGGCACTTGATCGCCTCGAGAAAATACCCGGCTTGGAACGCGTGCCCGTGAAGCGCTTCGCTAAGTTTTCATTCACAACTTCGCTTCGCAATGGTTCTGGGCCGAAGCAAAAACTCCTCTTTGGTTTGTACTTCGCAAAATTGAGCTTCGCAAAACTGCTTCGGGGGTGGGGAGTGCCGAAGCATATTTACTTCGCAAAACGGGCCTCTTTGTCCTTGCCACTTCGTTGACAAAATTGCTTCGCTGATGCCTTGGAGAAATACTTCGCTGCGATCCTCTTTCAAAACTGTGGTTCGGGAAGATTTCGACCGAAGCAATTGTCTTCAAAAGATGTTGCATCCTGTTACTTCGGGTAGAAGTACTTCGCACAAAATTAGCCGAAGCAAATGCTTCGCAATGACTTTTGGCGAAGTAAAAATGATTCGCTGATGGAGGGGCCCGAAGTGAGTGCTTCGGAAACTTTTTGGCGAAGTACTTTCAATGCTCTTTCGAGTCCCGCTTCGCTAGTTTTCTGGCCGAAGTGACTGATGGAAATACTTCGGATGCGAAGTAGTTTTCTTGCCTTCTCCTTTGTATTTTACTTCGGCAACGCCGCTTCGTAGAAATATCTCCCGAAGTATTTGCTAGAAATGCTTCGGGCCCGAAGTAGTTTTCTTGTGTTTGCTAACTCGGACCGCGATCTGGACTTTCCTTCTTCGGTGAAGTTGTTCTTTTGGATGCTGCTTCGCTCAACTTTCGCCCGAAGTAAATACTTGAAGCGCTTCGGGCCCGAAGTTCCTTTTATCGCTACCCTTGTATTTTACTTCGGTGATACTACTTCGCAAGAAACTCTACCCGAAGCAGTGTTGAAAATGCTTCGGGTGCGAAGCTCTTTTTCTTCTGAACGCCGCTTCGCTCAACTTTCGCCCGAAGTAGCTGTTGGAAACGCTTCGGGCGCGAAGTAGTTTCATTCTCTTTTCTTTGTATTTTACTTCGGCGAAACTACTTCACAAAACTTTTACCCGAAGTAGTGCTGGAAATGCTTCGGGTGCGAAGCTCTTTTCATTTTCCCTTGGCGAAGCTCTTTTCTCTAGCTTGTTCGGTAGCGAAGTTCTTTCTTTTCTACTTTATATACAAAGGGGTGGCATTGGAAGCCAAAATTGCTGCAACTTTTCAAAATAAAAAACAACAAAGAAAAACTTTACAAAATACTGTACAAAATTTGACCCTTTTTTACCCCTTAAGAAATGTGACAAAATTGTCAACATTCTTGGCGGCTCGCGGGGCAACGAGCTCGTCTCGGTGGGAGAACCCTTTAATTTTGATCCATTGGGCCAGAGTCTTTTCCCGATCCTTCTCCTCCTTCTTCCTCTGGGAGCGCTTCCGTAGCTGGTTCTTGTTCTCCTTCTTCTCCTTCTTCTTCCTCCTCTGCTCCTTCGTCTGTTGGCGTGGCCTCCTGCTGTGGTGATGGGACAAGACGGTCATGGATTCTCTTCATGGTTCGGCGAACGTGAGCCCAGACCCCTTTCTGAAATGGTTCTTGGTCTTCGAGTGCCTTGACCAGAACATGGAACCGATCAATCTGCCCTATGTCGGCGTGTTTGATTCTTGCACCTAGGTCATTCAGACAAGCCACGATTTTGCAGTGTCTCAGGATGAAGTCGGTGACTTGTCCCTCTGTGACTGGCTCTTCCCACTCATCAATTTTAGAGACGTCACTTTCGAAATGGAGCCACGTCGGCTTAAGTTCTTCCCGGGTGAGAAGGTTCCCATCATCGTCTGTGAAACTCGGGAAACCCAAAGAAGAAAGGTCTTCGAAGTAACTCATTGATGTGCGCTGCTCCTGCTCAAATATATCTAGGAGGTCCTTCGCCTTTTGCACTTTCTTCACCTTGGAGAAGAAAGCGCGAACAGTGGCTTGGGCAATAGACCAATCCCTAGCCGTTCGACTCATAGCAACGACCTGCAGGTCTTGATATCTAATACTTTGGACCTCAAAGGCAAGCTTGAGTCGCCTCTTGATTTTTTGGATCACCTCATCTACTATTGGTCCCTTCTTAGCAATGGCATGCTGAGCTTCGGTGACATAAATTAAAATCGATAGGGCACTGGAGGCCCGAGATCTGAAACCTTTGAGCAGGTGAGAGCGGATCTCCTTGATTCTACCTTTGTCGAACAGCTCCAGGTTTGCTTTTTCGAACAATTGTTGCTGAGCCTGCAAGATCTTGTTCTCGAGCTCTTTGGCTTTTAGCTCATTTTTGGCCTATTTTTGTGCTTGTTGCTCGGCCGAAGACTGCAATTGTAGAATTTGTTGTTTGAGGGCATGTGTTTCTTTTTTCAACAACTTGCACTATTTCTGCGAATCCTCCAGCTCGGAGCGGATCCTAGCCAGCTCTTCTTCCAACTTGATGTTGGCATTTTCTGCTTCAAACCTGCGCTGATTGGCAATATTTGCATGTGCTCAAAAAGTTTCAACCCTGACATGCATGGATGCGGATTCGTCATCTATATTTAAATGCTCCAGGTCCTTGGTCTTCTCCTGGTAGTCGTAGTCAACTGGAGTCATTTCATCCAGAGGCTTCTGGACCTTAGGGACCTTCCTAACCTTATGTAACTTTTCGCCCTTCAAGTCGAAAACCGCACATTTTTCAACTTGGGCCAGAGATCGCCCTCTTTTCTTTCTTGCCTCCTTCAACATTTTCTTCGTATTTTGTCGAGCTAGGAGTAGCTTCTCGGCCAGGGGGCGCTCCTTTATTAAAGATAAATCTATTTCAGAAAAGGCCGAATCTCCAGCCAAAGGTGTGAACAAATATAAAGAACTAACGGGGAAAGATTCCCCTGACGGCTCGGAGACGGGTGTAGCAGGGGCTTTGGCAAGCGGGACTATGCTTTGAGCTATGGGAGAGTGGGTTACGGGGCTTGGTGTTGGGACACTACCTTCGCCTTGACCTAGGATTGAAGGAACGGTGGCATGGGTAGGCGAAGTGGTTTCAACGGGCTTATCCTGGTCAGACGACTCGGGAGGAATGGAGCTATGCAGGATTGGACTGGCAATGGGCGGTATCTGAGTGGGGGATTGACCTTATAGGGGATGGAGAGATTGATGAGGACTTTCAATCGGGACTACCATGGATGTGTCAGAGACCAAGGCGAAGGGAAGAGAGTGCGTACCTGCATGCCCTCCTGGCAAAGCGGTCGTGGTGACATCTTGGGTGGTTGGCTCTTGTTCCTTTTGGGCTTCAACACTCCCGACCTCCACAACTTCTACTTCGGGGTCTTTCTCTTGTTGGAGGAGTTCCTCCACATCAATGATATCTATTTTAGGGACCGTCTCAGCACTTGGTGGCCCTGCATCCTCAATATTTGCTTCAACCAGGCCTGATGCAGGTGATTCAGTAGGAGTACTTGTAGGCTTTGTGCGAGGGCGCTTTGGGTGGCTCGGAGGCACTTGAATTTGCTCCTGCCTCTTTCTTTTCTTTCTCTCCAATGGTTGCTCTACCTCTTCGGCACTTGTGTCATGGATTTTCGATGGCTTCTGTGGTAGTGCTGCAGGCGTAGCTTTGGCCCCTAATTCCTTTTCTTTCTTCGAAGCATCTTTAGCTCCACCTGGGCTTTCGCCTGACCCTGGGGTAGCTGGGGGAACAAAATCCGCAAAGGATATAGACTTCCAAGTTTTGACATTGGTGTCATAAAGAATCGCGAAGTCTTTATCCGATGCTAAGAGTCCATAAGAGTTCACTTTTTGATGATGGACTCTCATTATCCACCATTCTCGAAGCTTTTCCTCGCTCCAATATTTTACCTCCTCCTTCAAATCGTCCCTTGCCTTCTTCCAAAATGTGGAGCTTGGAGTCGGGAGGGGGTACTGATCAGGGTCGAACTCGACCTCCATAGGATAGAACTCATGCCATGGAGGCAATGTCCTCATTCTTTCCAAATGCCACTCCAGATCTTTTCCATTGGGGTTATTCCTTTGTTCCACAACTTCGGGGTGAGGGCAGATGTGGAAGTTCTTGAATTTTAAATGATCCCTCATCACGCCCAAAGGATCATAGAGCCATTGCTGAGGAATCTAGAGTAGGCCAAAATCGGCAAGCTTTTCCTCCAGGAAAACGTTCTATTTTAGGGCAAAGACTTCGATTACGCCCATCCTGAAGGGGAAGTCACAGGTATGTGCCCACTTTCGACCATGACCGTATACTGCATTTGTAGAGTCGCTCTACCGAGCGACTTCCAATGCGAACTGATATTCAGAGGGGTAGACTGGTAACAGGAAGGGCTTCCCTATGAAGCCGAACAGGCGAATCACCAATCCCTGTGTCAATTGGAAAACGTCCCCCCTTTTTCCCTGCACCACTCTATCTCTCAAACTGAGTGGTACCCGAGGACAAGAACCTTTTAACAGATGCATGGCGGGTCCCAAAAATTGTTGATTAAAAGGATAATAGGACTCTTCCTTCAATAAGAGGGGAGTCCATTGATACATTGGCAGAGGATTTCCATCCTTGCCGCTTGGAGAGATGGCGATATGGGGAAACCGCTTATGAACCTGGTAGAAGTACAACCAGACAAGAAAGGAACAGGGTGCGAAGTACTGGCCTGTTGCTGAATTCTTCATGCTAGTGAGCCTTGTATGCAGGGTTCGGGCCACCCATTCTGCCCAGTCAAAGAAAACTGGGTTGGTGTTCGGCCTTGAAGCGTCGGGGGCATAAAACTCCCCTCTTGAAATGCATTCGGCCAAAGACACCTGCCAGGGCTGTACTGAAGCATCTGTTGACAAGCCCGCCACCCATGCAATGATGGAGAAAATATCGATGTTTTTGAAGGCCTCCAAGGGTAAGGGCATCTGGGGCAGCTTGTTTGAAGGTAGCCCGCTCTTGAGATTCTCACGCAGGAATTTCAATATGTAGTTGTTGGAGGTGAATCTCTCCATTTGTTCGCTTAAGATGACATTGCGAACAGAATAGCCCTTGGGCGGACCCTGCTGTGGTGCGAAGGCTGCTTGTACATCTTCCTTCAGGATGGAAAATAGTTTGTGACCCGAAGCGTCTAACACTTGCCTGGACGCAGGTTGGTAATTCTGTGCGATAGCGTAGATCAGCTCGGGACAATGGTGAGCAGGCGGGGTTAAAAACCAGTAAATCTGGGAGTAATATGCAGTAGCTCTCTTATTTTTTGGGGTGAGTCTGCTTGTCATGAACTCTATGGTGCGTCGGAGATCGGATACACCCTTAGAGAGTTGTGTGTCTCTGATCTTCTCCCACCCATCAATTGGTGGCTCCACAAGCTGTTCTTCTTTCGAGTCGTCCCCCTCTTCCATTGGCTGCTTTTCGGGTCGAAGGGGGAGACTTAGCTTCTTCGGAGTACGCCTTTTTTCTTCCTTGCCCTTCTTTGTTTTTTTGGGGCCTGCAACTTCGAGCTCTTTCCCCTTCTCCTTGGAGTTTTTCTTTCCCATGTTGCAAGTGATAGCGGCAGAGTTCTTGATACAGAGGGCTTTAATGTGAATGGCCAGATGCAAAGGATAGGAGGGTTGCAGAGTATCTGAAGGTTCTTAGTCTAGCTTGAACTGATGGACAAATAACTTCCCTCTTGCTAGGAATTCGGTTTTATAGCCTAAAAAGGCAACCACCTGAATTTATGGCACCTACTAAAATTAAATTTACACCTCGGACGGAAGAGGCTATCGTATTCTTAAATTGATTCTGCAGCGACGTGGTACACAGGGCTGCATGCTTCGATGATTACACTTTGTATTGGAGATGCAACCCGCTGCCACCTCGTACCTTGGTGCGAGCTTTTCCTTTCCCTTTTTCTAACTCGATTACCTCGGGAAGTGCTCCACCACCTTTTGCCTTAAATTCATCCACTTCGTACTCCTTTCAAGGCTGCTTCTTGACATGTTCTCCGAGGCACATTTCAAATTCTCCACCTCACGCATGGTTGGTTCGGTGAATGTGAACTCAATGTTGAAAATGCTTCACGATGAACCTTTGGTTCGAATAGCCTTTTGATGCTTCGGGCCCGAAGTACTTCTTCTTCGCCACGTTGCCGCTCTGCTTTGCGAAGGTCGCTTACCGAAGCTTTACCCTTTTGGAAACTGCTTCACCAAATTCTCTTCCCTCCAACCTCTTAAAATCTACTTCACAAAACTGCTGCCCGAAGTGTCTACTAAAAATGCTTCGGGTGCGAAGCTCTTTTTGTGCCTTTGGTTCGGTCCTTTTGAGAGTAACATACTTCGCAGCGAACCTCCTTGCACTTGCTACTTCGCATCAAAAGTCCCCGAAGAGGGTTTGGAAGTGTAGTACTTGGATTTTGTGATCTTGGAGTTGGATGTACATACACACATGCAAATTATATACAAAAGTACATATACATACACATTTTTTTTTAATAGAAAAAAAAGAAATTTTACCTTAGCGGTGAAAAGTCTTCAGATGAAGACCATTGACAGAGATCGGCAAAACTTGGCCATCTGCATCTTTGAGGATGAAAGAATTGGTCGAGTTCACCTTCATAATTTCGAATGGCCCATCCCAAAAGGCATCCATCTTGTCATGATTCCCAGGCTTGGCTTTCCAGGAGTCCCACTTCCATACCAGATCTCCCACATTGAATGTGCGATCGGATGATTTCTTCTTGAACCAATCTCGGGTGACCTGAGCATGCTTAGCGAAGTTTTGGTATGCTTCTTCGTGATCTTCCTCTAGTTGTAGCAGCTGAGCTAACCTATTTTCCATTGGGCTAACTCCATCTTCTGCTTCTAACAGCTGCAGTGCAGGGATCTCCACATGGATGGGTAAGATGGCCTCCTTGTCGTAGACCAGGGCATAAGGTGAAGTCTTGATTGACTTTTTGATAGAAATTCGATCGGCCCACAAGGCTTGTTCTAGAAGGAGGTGCCAAGTCCTTTTGTTTGTCTCTATGAGCTTTCTTAGCATCCTCAACAGAGTCTTATTGGTGGATTCTGCCAAGCCATTTCCTTGTGGATAATAATTGGAGGATACTTTATGATATATCCCATATCTGTAGAGGAATTCATTGATTTTAGCACCTGTGAAGCCAGGGCCATTGTCCATGATGATTGCTTCGGGGATGCCGAACCTGGTGATCAATCCTTCTAGGAAGGTGACTACAGTCTCTTGATCTGCATGCTTTGTAGGAATCGCTTCGGCCCACCTGGTGAAGTAGTCAGTTGCGGTCAGGATGAACTTATGTCCCGTGGAGGAGTTCGATGATACGACCCCTATAAAATCCAAACCCCATTGCTGAAAGGGAGTTTCTACTTGTATCGGATGAAGGGGCATCGAAGCATTTTTGCTTCGGCTGGTGAACTTCTGACACTGCTCGCATTTGCGGCAAACGATGAAGGCATCAGCGAAGAGTGTGGGCCAATAATAACCCGCTTTGATAATCTTTAGTGCCGTTGTTCTTCCTGCGAAGTGACCTCCAGATAGTCCTGAATGGAACTCTCCTAGGAATTTTCTTTTATCATCGTCTTTGATGCATTTGAGAAGGACCCCATCAATATTCCTAAAAAATAGGCCTTCGGGGCGCAGAGTGTATCGGGAGGACCGCATCCTGAAATGCCTTCGCTATGAAGCATTTAGATGCGAAGGACAACTGCCAGTGTGGAAGTATTCAACTATTTCACTGACCCAGTCTTTCTCGTCCTCTTCCTGGTTAGCGAAGCATTCTTCAACTAGTAAGTCATCCCACTGAGATTCTGTCACTTCGGCCGTTGCGCTCTTTGCTAATTCTTGACACAATGCACGACCGTGAACCAATTTTGTGGGCTTGATCTCAATGTCAAACTCCTGTATCTTGTTCACCCAACCAGCTCTTTTGCTTCCCAATTCTCCTTGGATGATGAAATTGCGCACGTCGGGGTGAATGACAAAGACTGTGACCCGACTTTGAGAGATGAACTGTTTGAACTTTCTGAGGGATTTCATTACTGCATGCACCTGACGTTCTATGAAATTATATTTCTCTTCATGGGGATTGATCACTTGGCTCAGAAACGCGATGGGGCGCTCCTCGCCATCTTCCCCCTTTTGTGTCAGGACAACAGCATAGCTTTCGGGCTCCCCTATAGCATATAGGATAAAATCCCTACTGTAATCAGGATTGATCAAGACCGGCGCCTGAGCGATTCGAGCCTTAATCTCTTCGAATGCTTCCTTTCTTTCTTTCATCCAGCTAAATTCGGTGCCCTTCTTCAGGAGTTGGGACATTGGCTTGATGACTTGGGCGAAGTCAGGGACAAACTTCCTCACGAAGTTGATCTGTCCGAAGAAATATTGAAGTCCCTTCTTGTCTGTTGGGAGTGGGAGCTTCATTAGAGCCTCGGCTCTGTCAGGATCTACAACGAGGCCCTTTTTTGATATCGCATGTCCCAACAACTTTCCTTCACTGACTACGAATATGGACTTCTTTGGATTGATCGAGATGCCGAACTCTCGACATTTTTCAAAAACTTGTTGTATATGTGTGGGGTGATCTTCCCTTCTTCGGGAGAAAATGGTCATGTCATCCAGATAGATGATGATAACCTTATTTAGAAGCTCGCCAAAAGCAAGATCCATCGCTCTCTGGAAAGTGGCACCAGCATTCGAAAGGCCAAATGGCATTCGCTGGTAAGCAAATGTCCCCCACTTGGTGGTGAATGTTGTTTTGTGCTGGTCTTCGTCCCTGACCCAGATCTGATTGTATCCAAGAAAAACCATCGAGCAGAGAGAAGCGTTGAGCTCCAGCCATCGAGTGCAAGATTTGATCGATTTGTGGGAGAGGATAGTGGTCCTTGAGGGAAGCCTGGTTCAGGTTGCGAAAGTCCATGCATAACCGTATATCTCCATTCTTTTTTTTGACTGGGACCAGGTTCGCTACCCATGAAGAGTGCTTGATGGGATAAATGATCTTCGCCTCGAGCATCTTCAGGAGTTCGGCCTTCATTAGGACCTCGATCTTAGGATTAACCGGTCTTTGCTTTTGTCGGAAGGGTTTGACCCCCTCCTGCAATTCGATTGTGTGTTGAACCAGCTACCGATTGTATCCCCTGAGATCTTGATAAGACCAAGCAATTATGTCGGAAAACTTTCTGCACAGATTATGTATCTGTTCTATCTCTTCTGAAGTGCAGTCGGTTCCAACCTTTATTGCTTTTCCAGGTTCAAGCTCTAAATCCTGATACTGCTTTTCATTGACTTTGATCATGTGAGAGAGGGCTCGGTCATTCCGATCAAAGAGGCTTTCAAGGGTGATTAGTCCCTTGGGAACGTGGTTATTCTTCAATTGAATCAGCCCTTCATATTCTCCTTCATCAGAGCTTCTGTCTTCGACTGTGGCGGCTTCTTGGATCATGAAATTTACAATCTGCTCATCATTGTCAAAGACTTGCCAATGCAGATCTTTGTCTGGGACAGAGGGTCTGTAGATCATCCTCACAGCTTTGGGCTTGTGCACCATGTCTTCTACTGGAGAGTACTTGGCTGCGATGGATGCCAGAACATCGGCATGTCGGTTCTTTTCTCGTGGGATTGACTGTAGATTGAGAGATTCAAACTGGTCGAACAAGTCCCATACCCTATTGCGGTATGATTTTAGATAATGCTTCTTTGAAGTACACCTATTTGTGACCTAGTTGCAAACCAGTTCAGAATCTCCGAAGATTTGGAGATGCTTTATGCCTAACTTATCAACTTTCTTGAGTCCTAGGCATAATGCTTCATATTCTATTGCATTGTTAGTGCAGCTCCATGTCAACCGGTAGCAATATTCCTTTTGCTCTTCGGAGGGTGAAATTAGAAGAATCCCTACCCTAACGCCATTTTTACATCGGGCACCATCGAAGAACAACTTCCATAGTCCTTCCTGGGCACTTGTTCTATTCTCTGGTTGGGAGTGTTTTTTAGGCTTGGCGATCGCATAACACCCTATCTCGGTCTCTACCATGGCATTAAAGTCTGCCAATGAGAACTCATCTTCATAACTTAATTGCGCAAGAGATTCCTCGACCAGGTCTACCTGCTCTATTTCCTCCACCATTGCATTCACTGGTTCGCTACTTTCTTCCTCGGACATCTTCTGCACAAGAAAGGAAGAAGGTTTTTCATTGTAGATCTTCACCTTCTTTCCTTTGAATGGAATCTCCAGATGAGAGTAATCCATAGACAGATATCCACCCAACTTTGCCGTGAATTCCCTTGACAAGCACATACTGAAATATGGCTCCAAGTCGACTACCACTACCTCTTGTATGACCGTGATCTGAGGCATCTTATGTAGTCGGATAGGAATGTCCTTGATCACCCCTACAGTCTTCACTGGAGTACCATCCAACTGGAGTACACCTTGGCTGCTTCACGTATATTCCATCCCTATTTCTTCGCAGATTGCTCTTGGCATTACTGTTGTAGCGGCCCCAGAGTCGATCATGCAATTATGTACAATATACCCTTCCATTTGTAGGGATAGGTAGAACGGAGGTGGTCTATTCTTCCCCGTGATGGATGTGGATAGGGTCTGCACAAGAGCAAGCGGTGCCGCATTTTTTGCTTTAATTGTCTTCAATGATTCTTGCAGCAGGTCTACTTGTCCAGGTAGTTGCAGTGCATCGTACAGGCTGATCTTGGCTGGAATCTTCTTCAACTCCTCTACAATGTTGTATGCCAGGGATTTGAGTGCTTTGGGCTCCTTTCTAGGTTCATATCTGGTGTGATACTGCTCTGTAGCTTCAACTCTTTGTCGCTTAGTTAGTGAAGGAAACTTGAGCTTTTCCTTAGCTTGTTCCTTAGTTTTTGCCTGAGGTGGCTTGGCAGAGGCCTTTTGAGCCTTTTCTTTGATTGATGCAGGTGGAGGAGCTTCATTCAAAGTTGAAGAAGATGATTGTCCTTTCTCAGGTCAAACTTGCTCTTTTGAAGGAGCCATCTGAGTAGCATCTACTTCTATTGCCTTCTTTCCTCCTCTGGTAAGCACTACAACCGGCTCCTCCTCGCCAATTGTCAGGTTCTGACTCATCTGCCTAATGACGTTGACTTGACCGCTATGACTACTATTTGCCAGCATTTGTACATAGTGTTGGTGCAGGGTGCAGGTATTCTCTTCATGCGGATCATTGCACGTAGAGCACCAATATACATAATCGAAAGTGCTCGGAGCTTCATCAATCGCAACATTTCTCGTCAAAGCCTTCCCTTGCTGGACTGCTTGGTCTTTGGTAAGCGCAGGCGTAGGATAAGATCTTCTCGATAGGAATTCCTGTTGTGCTTGCTTCTTCTTCACAATGGTCATGTCATTGGACAACATCTGAACTGTAGAGTTCAGAGACTGCATCTCCTACAGAATTTTAGTTTGTATATCATCGACTTTTGGAACGAGTGGCAATGAAGCCATCGTCGGTATTGGAGGAAGGGCGGGGTGTTGAGGTGGTGCTGGTAGTACAAGAAATGCCGAAGAGATAGTGGGCTATGGAGTTGAAAATGTAGGGAAGTGGATTTGTGGAGCGGTGATTTGAGACACGATAGGATTCGGGTTCCAAGATGAAATCGGGAGTGCAGGGGTTGTGGAGATTTGCGAAGCGGCTGCGCTTGCATACTGGAATTGAAGGAATTCGAGAAGTATGGGTGTCGACATCCTTTGGGGAAGCTTGCCCATAGCTATCAAATCCATTTTTGCCCTCTTGGCTAACTCATACAACTCGGGAAAAGTATTAACGTTAGAATATCTTACCATGAGACTGATATCAGGATTGAAAGCCCGAAGGAAATAGAGTGTTGCAGCTTCGTCGGTTGGTCGAAGTCCAATTGGCACTCTCTGCCAGGTTCGAGCGAACCTAACATTGAAATCTATGATCTCTTCTTGTGGATGTCTCTTGATCGAAGTGAACTGATGCAGAAGAGAAGTAGGATCGGAAGACTCATTGAAGTTTCCCATCATTTGCCCAGCTAATTGGTCCCATCCCGTAATACTACCGGGTGGTAGAGATCTATACCAGTAGAGGAGTTTTCCTCTAAGGGAAAGAACCAGAAGCTTTACCATAATTTGTTCTTCTGTAATGTCATGGATCGTCGCCAGAGATATTATGTCCTGGATATGCTCTAGAGCAGTCTTCCCAGTTCCATCGAACGTTGGGATCTTCTTTATGGCAGCAGGCGGCACTTGCCCTTGTCCCGCTAGATTCAGTGGTGACAAAGAATCCCATGCTGGGCACAACCTGGGTGGCTGTGGCTGTTGCATTTGTTGTTGTTGTTGTTGTTGTGCCATACTTGCTCCTAGATTTTGAGAAACAAGAATTCCCGAAGCTCCCCCTTGATTGCTAATAGGACAACTAATAGGAATGGAGGGACTAGGACGCTTCGGTGAGTTGGGAGGATTGGGAGGAAAACTAGATGATGTACTATCAGGAGTTAGGCCTTGTTCACCAACAGAGGATGTTCCTTGTAACAATGACTCGGGGGTGACCAACCTTGATTGCTCCCCAAAGGCATCAATATCTAGCTCAAAGAACTTGGTTTCCTCTCCTCTATTCTTAACTCTCCATCTCGTTTGCATGAAGGCACAAACTTTTGGTACTGGTCTTTACGACTTAAAGATTCTTGGGTAAACAGAGTCGCCAGATGCTAAGAGTCTTTCAGTAATGAGGGCATCGGTCCTCACTACCACTAGTCAGGTGAGACTGATCGGGTCACATCGAGAACTGGTTAGAACTATTGGCCCCGGTGAAGACGGGTTTGAGATTTAAAATATGGGACCTTGACTGGTTATGGATCTTACTGAGACAGACACAGTCGGTCCCACCGGGCGTGCCAAAAATTGTTGGTCATCAAATCTGCCTAGGAAAGGATTTTGAGTAAGTGTATGCGCCCTAGACCTAGACCAACATTGAAAGGCCGAAGGGAAGAGATGCCCCTCATGCCAATCTCTAGAGAAAGGTCGGCTCCTATACTAAACTACTTGGGTGTTTGAAGATAAGGGTGCAGGAAAGAGATAAAAGGAGTGAGGGTTAGAGAAATTGGTGATTTAAGGTGGGAGAGAACAGGAAGCACGATCACTAACTGGCAACTTGAATGGAAGCAAAGAACACCAAGAATAAATGAAAGAAACATAATATCAACCTTCCTATGTATCCTCCAGGCGAGTTTCAGAGTGCAGTCCCCGATCGCACACCGGACGCAGGGTTCAACTTTCTCGATGTACAAAAGAAGAAAGACAAAAGAATCAAGCACAACAAGCAGCATAAAAGAGAGCTAATAAGACATTTTTCCACTCCTATGTATCCTTCAGAATGAGTTTTAGGGTACAGTCCTCGATCACACACCGGACGCAGGGTTCAACATCTCGGTATACAAACGAAGAAAGACAAAAGAATCAAGCACAGAAGGCAGCATAAAAGAGAAGAATTGAGCCCAAAGCTCTTTAGTATTAATCGCAGGACATCAAGTTACAACAACTTTCTTAGCAGATAGTTCCCCCCTTTTCTATTACAATGCCTAGGTTTTTATAGAGGACCCGGGCCTCTGAGTCATAATTACATAGCAATGAGAAGTACGCCCTCGAGCCCTGAGAATTTGGCTCCCCGAGGCTCTCGTGATCGAGCTCTCAAATCTGTTACCAAAACTAGCAACCGTGATCGGGTCAACCATGGAAAGGTGCATTGATGAGCCGTCTGGACGTCCTTGGTCTCGAGGTGCGGTGCTCGAGTGGCCGCCATGCTCGTCGGGCTCTCCATCATGGCCTGATACTTCATTTTTGATTGCCAAAAATGAGCAGAAAGCTTATCGGGCACGAAAAATTGCATTTATGAGGCACTTGATCACCTCGAGAAAATACCCAGCTTGGAACGCGTGCCCGTGAAGCGCTTCGCTAAGTTTTCATTCACAACTTCGCTTCGCAATGGTTCTGGGCCGAAGCAAAAACTCCTCTTTGGTTTGTACTTCACAAAATTGAGCTTCGCAAAACTGCTTCGGGGTGGGGAGTGCCGAAGCATATTTACTTCGCAAAATGGGCCTCTTTGTCCTTGCCACTTCGTTGACAAAATTGCTTCGTCGATGCCTTGGAGAAATACTTCGCTGTGATCCTCTTTCAAAACTGTGGTTCGGGAAGATTTCGGCCGAAGCAATTGTCTTCAAAAGATGTTGCATCCTTTTACTTCGGGTAGAAGTACTTCACGCAAAATTAGCCGAAGCAAATGCTTCGCAATGACTTTTGGCGAAGTAAAAATGATTCGCTGATGGAGGGGCCCGAAGTGAGTGCTTCGGCAACTTTCTGGCGAAGTACTTTCAATGCTCTTTCGAGTCCCGCTTCGCTAGTTTTCTGGCCGAAGTGACTGATGGAAATACTTCGGATGCGAAGTAGTTTTCTTGCCTTCTCCTTTGTATTTTACTTCGGCAACGCCGCTTCGCAGAAATCTCTCCCGAAGTATTTGCTGGAAATGCTTCGGGCCCGAAGTAGTTTTCTTGTGTTTGCTAACTCGGACCGTCTGGACTTTCCTTCTTCGACGAAATTGTTCTTTTGGATGCTGCTTCGCTCAACTTTCGCCCGAAGTAAATACTTGAAGCGCTTCGGGCCCGAAGTTCCTTTTATCGCTACCCTTGTATTTTACTTCGGTGATACTACTTCGCAAGAAACTCTACCCGAAGCAGTGTTGAAAATGCTTCGGGTGCGAAGCTCTTTTTCTTCTGAACGCCGCTTCGCTCAACTTTCGCCCAAAGTAGCTGCTGGAAACGCTTCGGGCATGAAGTAGTTTCATTCTCTTTTCTTTGTATTTTACTTCGATGAAACTACTTCGCAAAACTTTTACCCGAAGTAGTGCTGGAAACGCTTCGGGTGCGAAGCTCTTTTCATTTTCCCTCGGTGAAGCTCTTTTCTCTAGCTTGTTCGGCAGTGAAGTTCTTTCTTTTCTACTTTATATACAAAAGGGGTGGCATTGGAAGCCAAAATTGCTGCAACTTTTCAAAATAAAAAACAACAAAGAAAAACTTTACAAAATACTGTACAAAATTTGACCCTTTTTTACCCCTTAAGAAATGTGACAAAATTGTCAACAGTACAAGATGGTGCAAAGTCTAAGCTATCACCTCCTTGGATCCCAAACATAATTAGCACATTTCAAAAGACATATAACATTAGACGCACGCAAAAATTTATGGGAATCCAATGAAAACAATATTAGGCCAAACAATACCACAATCTTCATCTTACCTCTCTTGCCCCACCAATTTGATTTGAGGGTATTAGCAATTCCAAATTGAAACTTCAAATCGTTAAATTGATAAGACAATAATTGATTTTCAATTGTTTCTTGTCTATTCCTTAACATGTAGATTTCACAATTTAATTTATTATCTAGAATTAGACTTTATTTTTCAAATATGAGATCTTTCAAGTAGGAGCCTATTTCTAAATTTTTTGAAACCACATCATTTTTCATGTTTTTAGGCCAATCAAATTTATGCAGCCACTTGTAAGAATCTAGGATATTTATTAAATGAGGATCCTCATACATTTGTATCCTATATTCAATAATTAATTAATTATGAACTTGATTTAACTCTTCAAGCATATGAATTTATTTTTCATTCAACAAGGCATTCTTATTAGTGGTGTGAGAAGAAATTGAATCAAATTCTTCATCAACCACAAATGGCATTTCATCATTGATAGTATTTGAATCTTACAACCCATTAGACAAACCTTCACATGGATTTCAAATGGTGGAATGCAAAATGTGAGAATTTACCTTTGATACACTTTCGTTTACCAACACTTGGTGAGTCATCGTGATTTATTTCTTTTCTTCATGGTCTTCATACTCATCAACATGTAGCACTTTTTCTTTGTCCATGACCTGTTTATCAAAAACACCAAAATTAGGCACCCAATTAAAAACATGTTCATCCTTTTCAAACCATGAGTCTTGTCTATCTAGGGATGTGTCAAATAACACATGCTCCTAATCAATTGCTTGGGTTTTTTTTTAGATAACGTAAATTTTTCAATTGAATCATCGATGATATCAAACCCAAACCACTCAGGCTCTGGAATTTCCTCATTTTGAGATGGCATATACATTGTAGAACTAATAGGTGGATCAATATTTTTAATTTCTTGTCCCTTAAAGGGGACCAAATAAAATGGTCCTCCCTCCTTATCCATGGTAGTAGAATCATTATTACTTTCCAATGTTTGATGATATTCAAATCCTTCTTCCAAAACTATCTCAAATTGTACAGGACTTGTAATGTCCTCATGTGAGAAATTAATTATATTATCCTACATATCAATTGACATTAAAAGTTCATTAGAAGGTTTGGAGTGAGCATATTTTTCCCATTTCTTATAAGAATCATTGTAATCATCTTCCAAAATCAATTTGTGATGCTCAACTACTTTTTCATCATCTTCCAATTCATCAACATGTTTCTCATCAAATTCATCGTCACATTCCTTAGATGGTTCAAGTATTTCCAAAAGTAGGTTATTTTTTATATTCAAATTTGTAAGGCTATCATAATCCACATTGGTAACCCATGATTGAATTTTATCACAATTTTGAATGTGTGGGTTTTCTTGGCCATCAGTTTCAACAATATCATCCAAAGTATCTTCTGAGAACAAGTGATGAAATCCTATTATGTCTTTGCATTTATTTATTGATTCTCTTTCAAACTCACTTTCAACCACTTTTGATGGCTTAGGGGTTTCTATAATGGAATCAGTTTTTACATTCTTCTTTCTATGATCATCCCAATCCTCATTTTTAAATAATGATTCTAAATCCTATCTTTCCTAAACAAAATGGTGATCATTTGGTTCCAAATCCTTGTTACCCATCCATAGTATTTCTTCTTCATAATATTCAAGATCTTAAAGAAATTATAAATAGGCATTTACTTCAATGCAAGTCAGATCTAGACCTTCTCTATCATCTGAAGGAGCATAACATGGAATATCATTAAGATTAGTATCATGAACTTGATTCCTAGGATGATTAGGAAGCCTAATTTGATGTGATTTCTTTTGTAATGGAACCATATCTCTATTTAACTTCTTAAAAAACTTCTTTTGATATTTTACTTTTGACAAAAAATCTTTGGGTTTAGTGGTAGAAGTGGTAGGATTATTTGTATTGACCTGAGTAGGCAAAGTCTGAACACTTTTTGCTATAGCTCCATGAGTGACCAAATGGTTCTCTAACTATGATGGAGTGGTTGTATGGATAGATGTACTCGTATAAGCACATATGGTAGGATAAGTGAGTATGGTAGGATAAAATTTATTATAGGGCAATGCATTCAACATCTGATTCTATTCTGCACATGCGTTGTTTATCATTGAAGTTTGATCATAAGTCCCTAGTTGTCCTACCATAGGTAATTTTTCCATCCCAAAACCTTGTGGTCTTAATTATTGATCACAGTCATAGATTTTGTGTAGGCCAAGGAAATGGTGGTGACCAAATAATTTATCCTAGTGAACATGGCAAGCAAGGGATATGATGCCCCAAAGTATATTTGAATATCAACACTCTCTATGATAGTAAAGGGAGTAATCAATATTGCATAGATATTTAGAAATCTCATGTTGAATGTTCTTAATGGCTCATTAGGTTCTCTTCTACAAGAAGCAAATTGATAATAAAGTGTGGAAGTATCTATGGGCAACCTAAAATGATTGATAAAAGCAGTTTCTAATTGGGCCCAGGACGTAATAGATCCAAGGGGTAGATTGATGTACCAATCATATATCGTATCATCTAGGCTCCAAGGAAACAATCTACAAGCTACATCCTCATGTTCAACATTTTTTCTAACTAGGACATCCACATAGGACTGAATGTGCTCCTCGACTAATTTTGTGTCATTGTTTTTAAACTTGGGCAAAAGTTCCTTTATTTTCTTGGGTAGGTCATGAGCATCTCCACTAATGTTCAGAGTATTACCATGCATCCCATACCACTTTCTAGTATTTGTAGCCATTTGATTAAGTCATAATGTGATTAACAATGACAACAACAAATGATTTTTAGCAACGCCTCACAATAAAAATATTTCCAAACAAGATAAACGGTTAGCATCAACCGAAAGATATGCATCAATTAAACCATGACATCAAAGAACATTTTCCAATTTGTAACAAGGTTAGCATTAAAACATCATCAATTAGAGAACGTTGGAATCAATGAAAGTGATCATATGTAAACAAAAGTTCGTTAGTCCAAACCAATGTCTTTGAATAAATATTTCAAGTAAAATGAACAAGTTAGAATCTAAATAGCAATAAAGTAAACCAATATAGGTCCTCATCCTAGCACAAAAATTTTGAGTGTTAGAGGCCCAAGATGCTAGTCAAAAGAACTTGAAACATTTAGAAATTTAGAGCTCTCAAGATTACACCACAATCATATTATTCATTCCATGAAAAATTCAAAAGCATTTGAAAAAACAATGAACAATTTAGCATAAATAAAATAACACCAATTCATGCCCTCCTTCTAGCACCAATATGTTGAGTGATAATTTTACCCAATTGCAAAACCACACTCACCCTTAGGATTTTGATCACAAAATTCTCTCTTGCAAAGAAGTTAAAAACAAATACCACTTCTCCAAGGTTCCGCTATGTAAGCATTGCACATGTGTATTAGTAATCTCAATGAAGATATATCAATTAAATGCTAGGAAAACCTTAGTGATTGCAAGTAACTATTAACAAGGGGCATGTGTTGGTTTATTTTATCATGCTATACTAATTATTTTTCATAAAACTTAAAGAAAATAAAATGTGAATTGGTCCTCATATGACCACGATGTAAAGCATTGATTCCTTTTATCTTGAAATGTTTTAAGGTATATTTTATCTTCTTTTGATTAAGTAGATTTTAAACAAGTTTTACCTTGCATTAAACCCTACTTTGAACATGAAAATGAAGATTAAAATCTATCTATGAATGTGAATATGAAATGATGAATAGATTCATTAAATGTAGCTTCTATCATGAAGATAAATATATCATTTGATAAATAGTCCCTCTTTGATGAAATTAATTTTCATAAAGAGAAAACAATTTATTACTTCAAAATAATGGCCTTAAAATTTCATAATAAATCTTATTTGTTATCCTTATCTCCTTCTGAGGTTCTCATTCCTTTCAATTTAGTGTGGCTTAAATATTTAACTCCTAAGGTTGCCTTTTTTCCTTGCTAGTTATTCAAGATAGAATCCTCTTGGTTGAGAACCTTATTAAACGTGGTATTCCCCTCCCTAACAGATGTTTCCTTTGCCTTGTTGATTGGGAGTCCACTTCCCTCCTCTTTCTTTTTTTTCCCTACTCCTGGTCTATCCTTTGCAATATTTTCCTCAAGTTCAACATCATCTAGGCTTCCCCTTCTTCTGTTATTGAACTTTTTATTCATTGGCCAAATCCTTTCAAAAAACCTTTTATTAAAGGCTTCTAGAGTTTTTGTCTTTGCAATTTTTTTTGTAGATTTGGTTGGAGCACAATAGGTGCATTTTTTGTATGGAAGCCAGGGATTTTGATTTTATTTCCAATCGTATTATCCTTTTTGCCAAATAAAATACTTTGAATGCCCCTTTTGAATCTACACCCATTTCCTCATTTGATGTTTCCTTACTCAATTCCTTTAACATTTCTTTGGAGAATCTTCATCCTACCAATCCTAATGTTTCCAAAACCAACATCAAATGGAATCCCCCTTTGGGATGGGTCAAAATCAATTTTTATGGTGCTACTAAAGGAAATCCAAGTAGAGCTGGAGCTAGAGGTATCCTCAGAGATCATCAAGGAAATTCCATTTTTGCTTTTGCTAAACCTTTAGGGGAACTTTCCAACCATTATACAGAAGCAAGGGCTCTATGGAGAGGTTTACAATTCATTAAGCAGGTTCTAGTAAAATTCATCATCAAAGGTGATTCTTTAAATATTATAAATTACCTATAAAATTCCAAATATCATGGTTGGAAAATCAAAAACTTAATTGAGGAAGCCAGGGAAATTCTTCAAAACCAAATGGAAGTCATTGTCCAACATGTCTTTAGGGAAGCCAATGTTGTTGCTGACAAGTTTGCTAATATTGGTGCCTCTGCTCCGAGGATGCTAACTTGGATAGATTCTCTCCCATGTGACATCAGTGAAGTTGCCATATTGGACATAAATTCTTCCCAACAAAATGAATCATTATCAATCCACATGTGATCTTCTAAGTTTTTGGTCCTCGACCCTTAGGGTAAGAATTTCTATGGGAACCAATTTTTCTGATATGATGGTGGTTATCTCAATCATTTTAATTTTGAAAATCCTTTCCAACCTTTTTATTTTCCATAGGCTTCTCCCTTTTTGAAGCCTCTCCTCGATTGTATCGCTAAGGCATTTTTCCACAAGGCGGTACTCTTTTCCCATGTTTTTCACTCATGCCACCATATTTTTTTGGTTAACTATTACCTGGATGATAACTTTTTTTGTGCCAAAAGCCTTTTCTGCCATCATTTTTCATAATTATGGGCTTTTGTTACATGTTCGCATCTCTACCGTTAATTTGAGATCCTTCCTTTTTCATTGGTCTAATTGCATTACTCCAAGAACTTTTTTTGTGCACGCTTCTATTCCTTGGGTTTATGAATCTACCCTTGTTCTTTCCTTTCTTAGAGTCTCAAGTGTCCCAATTTGTCAACTTCCCTTGATCATGGTGCACATTTCTATTTTCACTAGTGATTTTATTTTTTGGAAAATCCTCTATTGCAGTGCCTACAATCAATTGGTCTCTTTTATCTGGCATTCCTTGTTTCATAGATGAAATGCTTGTGTGAGAAGCTAGACAAAAATTCTTTCAAATCATTTTTGTTCCTTCTTAAACTATGTTAAAGCCATGTTTTGGACCTTTCTCGCTTTTTCTTTAATCCTCTACATATTTTTTGAAAATTCTTGTCTACATTTTCTGAGTGATGCTATGACGAAGTATGTCGAGCCTAAAACCTTCTCCATTGAGCACATCACTAAAGGGATCCTTAAATATAGGTTTCATTCCCTTTTCCAAAATGTTTT
Source organism: Wollemia nobilis (assembly GCA_028583015.1). Taxonomy (NCBI): domain Eukaryota; kingdom Viridiplantae; phylum Streptophyta; class Pinopsida; order Araucariales; family Araucariaceae; genus Wollemia; species Wollemia nobilis. The sequence goes on from JAQPPZ010002954.1 coordinate 1,390,681, forward strand.
TTAGAATTAACTGGGATGCAAGCATGGCGTTTGCCTCTTCCTGGAAAAATGGTATCGTCATCATCCATGGAGTGGACTTTTAGGTGACTGTTGAGTTACTTGCGTAACTTACTAGATAGAGTGTTGAAGAGCAAACTGTAAAGAAGAACAAACATAACTGGGAGGCAAAACTTACTCACTTCAAAGATAATTCACTGTTGAGGAAGATCCATAAGAAAGGTTTGTATTGTAAGGACTTGCCAACCCATTGGAAGGAGGTAATGAAACCCATTATGCAATATATTACCGTAGATGATCCTGAGTCCTAGATTTGTATTTTCCATCTCTCATTTTTGAATCACTTCATAGATGTAAAATTCCTCAACATACTTGGATTCTTATATTTGTGCATTGACTACACTATAACCGCCACTTGTGAAAAAAATGAGGAGGATTGGCCTTTTCGTCAGGGTTTTTTCAATATCCTTTACACCTATCTGTTATAGAAATTTCCTAAAGAAAACATCACTGCTCCATAAAATACTAAGGATGATACCTCTTCCACACTTGTCCCTGGGATGAGAGGGGCCAAAAGGAAGGGTAAGCTTGAAAAATCGAGGGAATTTCTTAGTGAGAAGAAAAATGTCAAGGTTGATTTTACTCCCACAAGGAGTTCCCAAAGGCTTAAGAGTAAGGCATCCCTGAGTCTTGAGAAGATCAGAGGAGGTGAGGATGACTCAGCCAACATCGTAGAGAAATACCTTTATAAAATGGTCATTCAATCCACATCTACTACTATTGGCCACCTGGAGACTGCATGGGCTTCCCTTGGAAAGGGCATTGCACAATTGAAATGTCAGAGGAATGGTTTGAGTCTATTATTTTTCTATGATACCTTCAATGAAGAGGCCCCTACAAATTTTGTTGCTGCCAGCATTTTCGATGTTGAGGATGATGTTGAAATCCTAAGGAATTATTTAAGGAAGAGCCCAAGTATAAAATAAAATAAGGTGAACAAGAAACCACTAAGGCACCTCCTATGGAGAATTTACCTACCTTATTCTTGTGGTTCTCCCTATGGGGTTTCCTTTCTTTCTGGTTTTCCTTTGTATGTCTTTTGGTGTTTTCCTTTTATGCTAAGGATGCTTTTGGTGTCTTTTTTGCATCCTCTTTCCTCTTCTCTTTCTTCTACTTCTCTAGGATGCACTTTTGCTTTTCCTGCATCCCTTCCTCTTATGTTGTATTAAGGCATTGGGGCACCTTTCAAATTCCCCCTTAATGAAAAAATTTTAACTTACAAAAAAAAATGTCATTATAAATTATCCCTCTTTAATGAAATTAATTTTTGTAAAGAAGAAATAATTTAATGCTTTAAAAAATAACCCTTTGATTTAATGTGTAAATTACTTCTCTTTAATGAAATCAGAATTTTCACAAAGAGAGGTGAATTTATTGCTTCCAAAATGATGGTTTGTGAAATGCCATTAAATTTACCCCATTTTAATGAAATTGAAATTTTCATAAAAAGAAGTTCATTTATGCTTGCAAATAAAAATGTAAATCTGAAAAATCTGATTTACCTTCAAAATGTAAAAAAAAAAAATTCGAAATTATAAAAATCCTTATAAAACAACAATTTTTATAAAATCAAAATGGCTTCGAAATGAGTTTAAATTTGTTTCGGATGATAGATTGTAGCTCATTCTTCACACCCATGTATTTATTTTTGTCATTTTAATTTTATTTTTTTTAATCATCGAAGTTTAAAAAAATCTGCAAAAAGAAAAGTTAGAAAAATAAATATAAAATTTGGACATGGAAATAAAATGTAAAAAATCTAGAAAATAAACTAATAGCAGTTTCATGCTACCCTATCATGCAAAACCCGAGATATGAGAGTTTTTGAACATAACCCAACCTAACCGGAACTACATTTGCACATCCTAAAATAAGTTAGATGCAAGCTTCTAAGGAATAAAATGACTCATCTATTTCCAAATATTCATCAATGCAACCATGAAATGCATTAAACATTTCCTATAAATCTAAAAACTAAGAAAAGGAAAATGAACATTAAACAAAAAAAAAGAAAACATTCAAAAATGATTCTCCTCTTATTTTGCTCAAAAAAATACAAAAATCCTACAATATTTGCATCAAAACACACCAAAATATTTATGTTTTACATATTCATTCTAGCAGCATCTAGCCTTCCCAAAAGACTCCAAATTGTTATTTTTGTTTTGATGGCGTATTTAAAAGTTTTGCAGAAAACCCTTTCGTTTCCTAACTTTCATTTGCCTTTCCATAGGGTTTTTATTTTGTCTTAAAAATGTTTCACTTCCCTAGAAAGTGGACAAAATTCCCTTGTTTATTTCATAATATTTTTATTCTTTCTTATTTAATAATTGTTTCTCAGGTGTTACTTTTGATCTCACTCTACATGGTCACTTACTTCTATAGGCTTGCCCTGCGGTCGAACGTTTGTTTAGGATTACGGTCATTGCTTCTCCAATGGGCTCCCGCTTGTAATTTTCATTCCCATATCCACCTTGAAAGGATAAATGGCAGTGGGATTGCTCTTCTAAGATAACAATTTTGCTCACTGACATAGCTACCATTCATCCCAGTATTCCTCTGCCGAATCTTTTCGTTGTGGCCAACTTCGTTTTCTTTTTACACTTGTAAACAATAATAGTTAGCATCCATTATGACAACCTATCACCATGTTCCTCACCTAGGTATGAATCTCACCATCCACAGTGTGGCAGTGTATTGATAACTCATGCTCATCGCTCGTTGAAGTGTTAGTGCATGTATTATGCATCATTACCACCAAACCGACTCTCTACCCCGGTAACTAATGCCCATGTCAACTTGCTGCTTGCCTTTAGCTCGATTTTTTCTCTCCTGGTTTGGACTCCGCAATACCCCTAAGCATAAATTAAAATCATCATCATCTTGTGCTTAATCCCCAATTTATTTGCCACATAGGACTGTCCCACTATCTAGACATCGTAAATGTTGTATCATCACCATCATTCTTAACATTCAAGACTGTCCATGGTGCCATGTTGGAATTCACCGATTTGTTGTTTCATTGTAATCTCCTCCGTCTAATGGTGCACATACAGTGGCCTTTACTTCATCAATCAATCTATACTTGTTTGGTTGTCCACTATGGCTATCTTTGAATCACTTGTTTCCTTTGACCATGTACTATACTACACATCAATCCCACTACCAATACCAATATTGTATGTTTCCCACTATGCTACTTCAGCAAGTGGTCTGCCACCTTGCCATTGCTACATTCACATTGAGTCACCAAATATTTGTGAGAACCTTAAAACCACTACTCCATACTCTAAATTGATTTCGACATCCACAAATTATCAAACCTGATGAACTGCTAATTAAGCATATAGGGGGAAATATAATTTCCTTCACCCTTAGCACAACACCAACCTCCAATGCTGAGTCTATGTGGCAATCCAAGTCAAGCTCCCTTTGTGTAAATGTATCCACCCTGCAACACAACTCTAACCACTATGGCATCCATTATGATTGGAGAGCATCTTTTATTTATTCGCCTATCAATGCCCGTAGCATCCATGTTGCATATAAGTGGTCTTGTCTATGCCACTGTCTTTTACCATCATGATGGATGAAGGTTTTAGGATTTCAAACTCTCGCTAAACACCGTTCATATCACACCATCATTGGTCCAAGGTGCATCACATTCACCAAGCCTATACTACATCCACACTCGATGCTAGCTATTCAGCGATATCACTAGTTCATTTAATTCCATATTGTATCGATAACTCATGGTATTTGGGTTGAAACTAGCGACATCCTAAAACTATCACCCCTATCGAGGAAGATGATCCCCTCATCTCGCTACACTCCATGCTCAATGCTACTAGAGTTCGTCCACATCGACGAGTCACTCCATCACTGTCCATAAATTTTCACTACTTGCCACTCTGTCCATCGAGGTTGAAGTCATCACCATGCATCTAGTCGTGAATGTCTGTGTTGTGATTTGCCACATAGATGTCCATGTTCTCCCATCCCATAAATATCCCTAGTTTTAACATCTATAGTGGGGTCTACATCACCTCATCACTGGTCTTGCAAGTCACGTCGTGCTAGACTTCTATCATCCACCCATCCACATCTATGTTCTCCCAACAAAGCATCCTCAGTTCATCGTGGCCCAATTGACATATAGATCTCTGTGTGGTCCGTATAATTTTTGCTATGAGGCGTTGGTTCACCCACATGCTGTGTCCACCTCAGTAGCCACTCGACATCTACGGCTAGGTAACATCCCTATCTCAGTTTGGAAGTGTATGTGCTGCTAAGGTAAACCTATCCCAAGCACGATGTCCCAAGTTCTCCCAACCTCCAATTCAACTATGCGATTTGAATCAATTGCACGGACAATTCGTCTGCTTTTAACTGGTCAGTGGTGATTACCGTTCATTGCTATCATCGTCGATCTTCGATTCCATAGATGTCTACTTCCTTGTCGGGGTCCACTTTAGGAATCTCCTTAGTCCATAGTGGTCCACTGCACCACCATCTTTGTGTCGTGTATTTGATCCCTTTCCATTGCAGTCCACTCATTCAAAACACCCTATCAGAGCCCACATCAATGATGTGCCAGTCATACCATCCACGTTGCTGGTTCACTTCCCACTACCACTTCCATGGGGTACTCTACATCCACTTGGACTTGCCACATGTGGTTGTTGCCTCGCTAACCTGAATATGAGACAAAGAGTTAATTAATGTAAATACTAATGGAATTTATTATATAATAATAAAATACTATATATAAAGAGGAAGCATGGCTTCACTTTATTTTTACGAACGATCATTTCATTTTATTATATATATATATATATATATATATTAAAAAACAAAAAACAAATTATATTTTTTATTTTTAAACATATCCATATACAAACATATAGGGATATTATTATTTTATTTTTATTGATTTTTATTATATGCTTTATTTATTTAATAAATTTCAACCAAAGGTAATGATTAACTACAAAGCATTAATATTAATATTAAAAAAATAAAACGAAACAAATAAACTAAACTAGACTAACACACCTATACCACTCAAACGATGGAGCAGGGGGACATACACCAAAATGAATCTCGGCATCTACATGGAAAAATATAAGGGTAAAAACTTTATCAAGAAATGCAACTCAAAGAAACCCAAAATCATCCCTCCAAGGATATCAAAAATTTCAAAAACACTAACAAAAAGGTGGGTCCCCAAGTTTTGCGGCTAGTTGTGGAGCAACCAGAACATTAAGAAAGATAAAATAAAGTAGTAGAATTAAAAGTTGTAGTGGATTGAGAAGCATTCAAAGCTTCCTAATAAATATTGAAGAATAAGATTCAGGTCATATTGACTTTGATATAGTCCTAAGAGGCCAATATAGGAGAAACAAGGCCTTATAAAGAAAGAGGTTCTTATAGAAAAGAGAAAGGAGCTCTTATAGAAATGAGAAACAGTTCTTATAGAACAAAATAAGCATAAATATTTCAATAGAGATTTGGCTAAATAATCCAAGAAGGTAAAGGAAGGCTCTAATATTACTGAAAGAAGCATATGGGATAGCCATATAATGGAAAAAAGAAAAGAACTATTCAGCCAACTCAAGAGGTAAGGCCATTCATCCAACTTCAAAGGAAAGGAAAATAGTATATTAAATCTATGTTAAGAGCATATGAAAGCATACAATAAAGATACATAAGGGAATAGCCACACTTTGAGTGGTCATATCATAATAAACAGCTTGAGCAACACTTAGCAATATGTGCATCTGAGTTCTCTCACCACCAGTCATTGAAATTAGTTTATTCATCTTCATCTAGACTATACATTTGAGATTTAACAAAAAATTTCAAGCAAGGATCAAGTAAACATAAGCTCATAGAAATCTAACAACAAGTAGATAGCTCAAGCAAGCAAAATATCATAGAGATCTAATAATGTCTAAGGAAATCAAACAAGAAAAATCTAACAATGGCTAAGGAGAAGTGCAAGTAGCAAAGTAAATGGAAGCTATTAAGAGCTAAGGAGAAGTGCATGTAGAAGCTAGTATAACCTAAGCATATATGTAAGAGAAACTAATAGGTGCTTAATATAAATTGAATCCAAAGAGCCTAGAAGAAATGAAAGCTAAAGTGCCTAGGAGAAATGGAAGCCAAAGTGCCTAGGAGAAACGAAATCTAAAATACCTGGGAGAAATGAAAGTCTAAGTGGATTAGAAAAACAAAATCGAATGAACCACGTTAAAGAGAAAGTCTATGTGAACTAGAGGAATTTAGAGTGAGTCAAGCATAGAAGGTGGTAGAGTAACATAAGATTCCATAATGTCTAGGAACATTGTAACATTCAAGAGTGATTAAATTACCATTGAACGTGCAAAGAGAACATCTTGTAAGTGAACATTGGACCTAGGGTTAACCAAATTTATGAGTGCTAATCATGCTACCTAAGGGAGAGATTTAAAGAAGTGCTGAGTAATTTGAATCAACTAAGGTGGAAATAAAGGTAAGTATTAATATTACCTTTATTTATTTTTTAGGAGTCATAAGGTATTTTTATGTTTTGAAAAGTTAATAGGAGTTATAAGGAATTAAAGTTTTTGGTTTAATTTTAAAAGTGTAGAGTGATAAGTATTTCTATGTTTGTTTAACTATTATCAAGTATTTGAAATTTTTAATAGAAATTTTAATTTTGGGCATTTTCAAACTTTGAGAAAAATTTTAAATTAAATATTCTATTAAAAGTTTTTGAAATTTTGTGAATTCAGTTTTGGATTTAAAAGGTTTTCAACATCAAAGGATAGAAAAATAAAAATTTGAAAATTTCATATTGATATTCTAGGGACTCATAAGGTTTGCTACTTCAAAGGAATCAAAGTTGCAAACTTTGATTAATATGGATGGGAATATGGAGTCCATAATTAGAAAGGAAATATTAAAATAATATAATTTAGCATTAATAATTTGATTGAAAAATATAAAGGGAAGATAGATATGGTATTACAATTCATCTGTAGAGAAGCCATGGATGAAAGTTTTGAGATATTTTAATACTATTCACATTAAAGACTTGTTGAAGAAATTGATAATGCAAAGTATAATATAATGATAGCTCTAGATATATGCAGCATAATGTATATGTCATTGCTTTCAATTAAGATTTATAAAGATAAAAAAATTAAAACAAAAAGAGTTGATTGAAACTCTAAAGAAGGAAGTAGAGACTGATACAAATGAATCAAGTGAATCATCTATAAAAATGATATTTAATATTTCATGAAGCATTGACATTCCAAGTTCATCTAATTCAATATTTTTTTTTGATGCTCTAAGTGAATGTGCACAATTTATTATACATGAAAATAAATAATAAAATGAATCTAAGGTCACAGACAAAGGAAATATTCTTATGCATGAACCTGATGACAATGAGAGAGTTCAACTAGTTTGTGATCCAAAAGACCCAAAGTCTAAATATAAAGTTGAAATCAAAGAAGTTGAATATGAACTCAAAGTAGAATTCAAGCAAGAATATGAACCTAATGGATATCAAGTAGGATATCATACACAATGTAAGGTCACTTGAATATTAAAGACAAATACAAATACCATGATTGAAGGCTAAAGTCTTCAATAACAAAATAATGTAACACAGGAGGGTGTTGGAGTATATTATATTATTTGGTACATGATAACATACCCCCATTGTACCTTCATGGTACATTTATAAATAATATATTAGGTTTAATTCATAGTTTAGAGTGTGAGTTATTTTCCCTCTTCATGTAAGTGTGAATGTATAGGAAATGCACAAGTCTCTTGTAAGTTAGAGTGCAAGTGTAGGTTGAGTAAATATGGATAAGTGTCTTGTATGTAAGAGTACAAATATGTAATGTGAATATGTGCACAAGTGTCCTATATTTGAGAGTGCAAGTAGCAATGTAACTGTTGGAGATTGTTAGAATAATTTAATTGTGATTGATGTCAAAGATTGTTTTCGTTGATAGCAATTCATGATGTACTAGAGCGAAAGAAAAATATATCATCAAGGGTATGCAAGAAAAAGTGTATGATTTAATATTTAAATATTAGAGTGGGGTATACTTTAATATTTAAATTAAATATTAAAGTAATGGTCTAGATATAAAAGTTTAAATATTTAAATCACAAATTTAAATATTTATATAAAGTGGAAGGTTGAAAGTGTGGGCCGACCTCTTAAGGCACCACATGAAAGAGAGTATAAATAATAGATTGAAGTTCATTTTTTATGAAGCTCTTTGAGAAAAAATCCTTCACAATTCATTGTCATCATTTGTGAGAGCCTTTCAAGTTTGTGTTTGAAGAGTGGAGGGTGAGAGCCTTTCATTTTTGCATTTGGAGAGTGAGATCCTTCATTTTTGCATTCGGAGAGTGAGAGCCTTTCATTTTGCGCTCGGAGAGAGAGCCTATGACTATTTTTGGAGGACTATCCAACAAGTACATTCAAGAGAAAAATAGAAGAGAATATTGTAGTATACACAAAATAAGTAGACTAAAATTCCTTCCATGAAGGTGCAAAAGGGTGTTTCAATGTTTTAACAAAAGGTAGATTTCATAAAAGAATAGAGAAAAGCTTTGTGGTATACGTCTTCAATAATTAATAGCTCGATAAAGTGCTAAAGAGAAATAAAGAGAAGGAATTTATGGTTAACATAATGCATAACTAAATAATGAGGAAAGCAAAAAAATTTAAAGATGCATACGAAATGAGAAAGATGTTACAAGTGTAACCCTAAGAAGTCTGATTTACACCAAAAGACAAGTAGGGATTTGCAGAAGAAAGTCATAGTGAAAGACATCAATTTTTATGCTAGAGAAATAACTAGAACAACAAGACGTAATAAGAAAATATAAACAGAGCAGTGGAAGTGTCACAATGAAAGACATCAGTGTTTATGCAAGGAAAAGCACCAAAACAGTGAGACGTAAGAGTCAATCTACGAAGACACTATGTGAAGCAAAATAAAGAGCGACAACAAACCATTCAAAACAAAAGCATTGAAGTGCCCCATGAAAAATCCATCATTCTTCATGATAAATAATACACAGGACAACAAGTCATGAGATAAGTATTAAGAGCTCATAATAAATTTTTTGTATTCTATGTTGGAGAAATAAGGTGTACTATATAAAAATCAATTTTTTTTATATAAGGTTGGAATCATATAATCAATTTTTATTTTATAATGTTGAAGTTATAAGATTATTTTTGATGTTATAAGGTTGGATTCATAAAAAAAAAAATTATTTATAAGGTTGAAATTATAAAATTATTGTTGATGTTGTAAGGTTAGAGGTATAAGGTTAAGTGTTGATCCTATAAGTATAGGCAAACAATTTGCATTTGAAAAAGTAATGAAATATTAAGTGGATGTGTAAGACAAAAGGAAAAGTGATTTTTTTTGAATAAAAGGTGCATTCTTCTACATCTACTTTGAATATTATAGTTTTGCATATTTTCCTCCTATTGAATGGTTAATTGAATATTGAGAAAATGCAAAGGATCAACATACTGCTAGACAAATGTTACACTTTATGAGAAATATGAAAGCGACATACTTAATGTATTAATGAATGTGAAGTGGATTGTTATGTTTGATTTTGATAATAAATGAGCATTGTTTGTATGCAATATTTGTGAATAAATAAGCATTGTATGTATGCAGGATTTGAGCAGATTTGTGAGCAGGTTTGGAGCAGATTTGAGCAGGTTTTGGAGAAGAATTAAGTGGGTCTTGTGAGAGTGGATTGGTGTCTCCTGTGGATTGGTGTCCACAAACTAGAGTAGAGGGAATTGGTGTCTCCTATGGATTGGTGTCCATGAACCAGAGCAAGAGAGGATTAGTGTCTCCTATGGGTTGGTGCCCATGAACATTGAGAATAGGGGATTGGTGTCTCTTGTGGGTTGGTGCCCATGAAATTTATTGAAGAAATTTATAAGCAATATTTCTCCATGGATGTAGCCCATATTGGGTGAACCACATTAAATATGTGTCTCTTATGTGTGTGGTAATTTGTGCATTGTTTCATTATTGCAATTGATAATATTTGAAGTTATTGCTTTGGAAAGAAAAGTAAAAGTTTTATCTTATACTATTCACCTCCCCCTCTCAATATAAGCTTATGTTCTTCAATTGGTATCAGAGTAGGTTCCTTCATGAAAGCCTAACTACTTGAAGGAAGATCTTACAAGAACACACATGGCCACTAAGGTGAAATAAGATGCTCCTATGGTTGAAATCAAAGAGAGAGATCCAAAAAATGGAGAGAAAGCCATGGTTGACATAGAAGAAGAACTTATTGTTGCTCTTGAAGAATTAAAAAGGGTTAGAAAGAAGAATTCAAGATTGAAGGCTCAAGTACAAGAGGATGAGGAAACAAAGACAAAGCTTCTACAATATCTCATCGACTTAAAAGTGAAGGTTGAAGAGACAAAGAGAATTGAAGAAGCTATGGTTGAGAAATTAAAGGTAAAGGAGCTGGAATGTGAAAAATTGGAACATGAGGTTGTCTCTCTAAGAAATGAAGTGGAAAAATCTAAGGATAAGCTACAACAAAATATGAGGTTTGGGAAAAGCACAAAAATATTGGATGATATTATCAAAGGACAGAGACTTTCAGGGATTAATACTGGACTTGGTTTTGAAGAAGGTCAAGAGAAACAGAAAGAGGAGTCAAGCTCAAAAGGAACAAAGACATCAAAGAAAGAAGAGCCCATGACCTATGTTGATGTATTGAAAAGTGAAAGCATCAAGGAGGAAGAAAACAAAGAATCATCATGGATAGAAGTCAATCACAGAAATAGCAATGAAAGAACCATGCGACCATATCATCCAAGGCAATCAAACAAGTTTCAATATTTCTTCCATGGTTATTGTTTTTCATGTAACAAATATGGTCATAAAGTTGTACATTGCATGGTCCATGTGAAAAATGATGTTGGCTTCATCAATAGAAATTTCAATTCATTTGCACCTCTCATGGATTACAATATCATTTGTTACAAGATAATTTTGGGCACAAAGCTAAATGGTGTAGAACAGTGTTTCCTAAACTTCCTAAATCAAGCAAGATGGAGGAAGGTCAAATAGTTCATAAAGAGATGTCCTCAAAAGTTTGGAAAAATAAAAGGGAACAAGAAAAAGAAAAGTCCATGTTGGTACAAACAACTCTTCATGTGCAAAATGAATGAAATAAGTGGTACATTGATAGTGGTTTTTCAAGCCATATGATAGGTGACAAAAGTAAATTTCTCTCTCTCAAGGAAATAAATGGAGGAACAATGAAATTTGGTGATAATGCTTCTACCAAAATTGTTGGAAAAGGGACTTTAAGTTTAGATAATGGAAGATCAAGGATAGTAAAATGTGTTATATATTGAAGGATTGAAGCACAATCTACTAAGTGTAATTCAACTATGTGATCAAGGGCACACACTCACATTTCATCCAAATGGATGTGAGATCAGGAAATCCAAGACAAGAAAGCTTATTGCCCATGCTGGTAGAACTACAAACAATCTCTACATGTTGAGTAAAATTAAGGGAGAAAAATACTTTTTATCACAAGAGGATGAGAGTTGGTTATGGCATAGAAGAATGGGTCACCTAAACTTTGACAACATAGTGAAAATAAGCAATAAATAGGCAATCAGAGATTTTCCCAAGATAGCAAAACCCCCAAGCACGATTTGTGCACAATTTCCAGCATGGTAAGAAAACAAGATCAAGTTTAAAATCAAAGGATTTTTCTTCATCCAAGCCTTTGGAGCTAGTTCACACCAATCTATGTGGTCCTACAAGGACAAAGAGTTTACAAGGTGAGAATTACTTCATGTTATTTATTGATGATTTCTCTAGAATGACTTGGGTAACATTATTAAAATAAAAATCAGAAGCATTTGAAAAGTTCAAGGCATTCAAGGCACTTGTAGAAAATGAAACAAGAAAAAATATCAAGTGTCTAAGATCAGATAGAGGAGGTGAATTCACTTTAGGTGAATTTGTAGAAATCTATGAATAACATGGAATCAAGAGATAATACTCTGTAGCAAGAACTCCACAACAGAATGGAGTAGTTGAAAGGAAAAACAAAATTGTTCAAGGTATGGCCAGGGCTATGCTAAATGAGTCTAAGATTTCTGATGCTTTTTGGAAAGAGGTAATTCATACAATTGTTTATATCATCAATAGAGCTCAAGTAAGAGTAAATCACCAAAAAACCCCGTATGAGTTTTGGAAGGGAACACTAGCTACTGTGAAGTACTTCAAAAATTTTGGAAGCAAATGCTACATTAGACGAGAAGAGAAAAATTTGGGTAAGTTTGATTTCTAGGTGTGATGAGGGTATATTCCTTGGATACTCCACTAAGAGCAAAGCCTATAGATGCTACAATAAAATATCACATACAATTGTGGAAAGTGCAAATGTAAGAGTTGATGAAGAAATAGATCTAAGAAAACTAGCTCAAGAGATTGTGTATCAAGAAGGAGAAAGTTGCAAAGAAGAAGAAGGTGAAGAAACTGAAGAAGATGAGACACTCTCAAGAAAGGCACCACCTAAGACACCATCCAGGTATGTGCAAAATAACCATCCAAGAGAACTGATTATTGGGAATCTAGATGAGAGACAAACAAGGAGGAAGATAATAGGAATAAGTGAACATGTAAATTTTTCTTTTCTATCTAAAGTTGAGCCCAAGAATTTCAATGAAGCAAGTGAAGATAAATATTGGATTAAGGTAATGGAAGAAGAGTTAGACCAAATAGAAAAGAGTGAGACTTGGGAACTTGTTCCACGTCCAAAAGACAAGAATGTAATTGGCACCAAATGGGTCTACAGAAATAAGTTGAATGAATATGGTCAGGTTGTCAGAAACAAAGCAAGACTTGTGTGCAAAGGCTATGCACAAGTTGAGGGGATTTATTTTGAAGAGACATTTTCTCCTATTGCACGTCTTGAGGCCATAATAATTTTCTTGGATTTCTCAAGTTTCAAAAACTTCAAAGTGTACCAAATGGATGTAAAATCAGCATTTCTTAATGGTTATTTAGAGGAAGATGTCTACATTGAGCAACCATATGGTTTCATCTTGACAGATAAGCCAAACTATGTATGCAAATTGAATAAGGCTCTCTATGGACTAAAGCAAGCCCCTAGGGCTTGGTACTCAAGGTTGGATAAATATCTCCAAGAACAGGGTTTCAGAAAAGGTGTAGTTGATAGAAATCTATACATCAAGAATGAAGGAAAAGACTTGTTGATTGTAGTGGTCTATGTGGATGACATCATTTTTGGAGGCAATAATGACAAGATGTGTCAAAAATTTGCAAAATCTATGCAAAATGAATTTGAGATGTCAATGCTTGGTGAGTTGTCCTTATTTCTTGGTTTGCAAATTTCACAATCCGATAAAGGTATATTTCTCTCTTAGACCAAGTATGTAAAAGAAATGTTGAAAAATTTAGGATGGAGGATTGCAATCTTATGAGTACCCCCAATGATTACAGGATGCAAGTTAAGTAAATATGATGAGTCTCCTAAGGTAAATCAAACATTGTATAGATCTATGATTGGAAGTTTACTATATGTCACAGCTACAAGGCCAGATATAATGTAGGTAGTTGGATTGGTAGCAAGATTTCAAGTTGCACCAAAGAAAATACATGTACAAGTAGTAAAGAGAATTTTTAAGTATTTGAAAGGAACTATGGAGTATGGACTATGGTATCCCAGATGTAACAATTTCACTCTCATTGCATATACAAATGCGGATTAGGTGGGCATGCATTAATGATAGGAAGAGCACAAGTGGAGGAGCATTTTTTCTTGGAGATTGTTTGATATCCTAGCTAAGTAAGAAATAAGCATCTGTATCCTTATCTACTACAGAGGCGGAGTACATTGCAATAGTTGCTTGTTGCACATAGGTTTTATGAATGAAACAAACACTAAGAAATTTCAAAGTTGATCATGATCATCCTATCTCTATATTTTGTTTTTTTTTAAAATCAAGTCTATCATTAAACCGGGTTTTAACGATTGACCCAAAATCGATTTACAAAAATCAGCCCATGGCTGAGGAACCCCACCAGGAACCAAACTAAGGAAACTTTGTCCTCTAACCTTACACTACTGCCTATATAGAAACCAAAATAACTAGACCATACTACCCACCATAGTTGAAAACCCCATTAACAAAAAGATACAGAGGTCCTATCAGGACCCTAACTACCCCAAGCACCCAAACTATGCATAAGAGATCACTCATAAGCCCACAGTAAACAAAAATCCACCGTCACAGCCACCACAACAAAACAAAATGTAGACCATCCAGCCACAGGACAAGCCAATCGTAGGAAGACCCTAGTCCTCATCCTCAACCTCCTCTTCCTAATTTTCATATTTGTCTTTTTCATTGTCATCAGTCTCTGGGTTGTAGACCATCGGCTTGTTGCTATGGTATCTTTCATTGAAGAAAAACTTGGTCAAAATATCTGGTAATTCTTGTATCTACTGATTGATGTTGGCCACTTTTTTTAGGACATGCCTTTTCATTCCATGATTGTAGGGTTAGGACCCTCATCTTCAGACATAATCTCCATGATTTTGCTGCTCCCCTAAACTTGCTTGTTTTTTAGCCTCAGGGAAGACCTAATGGGTTGGTCATAAATTCTTAGCCTTTTCCTTGTCGAGCCTACCTTAGCGCTAGACTCACCCTCAAACTTCATTACAGGGGAGGTTTTTTGGATACCAGGGCTCTTGCCTCCCCTTGAACTTTCACCATGAACCGTCGGGGGATCCTTAGGAGGAGGGGCAGGGACAGGTTGTGGGCATGGAGAAGGACGTATTTGTAAATAACCTTGAGAAGGCCTTGATGCATGGGCATGGAAAAGCCTTTTTTGCTACTCGATGAGGTTTTTTTTAGGGAGTTCATCAGAAATTATGGAATGCTTATGGGGTTAACATCCCAAAAAAAATTGACAAAGGTGTAATGGAAACTGAGTAAAGTTTTACTAGGGTCCTCCGTCGTGATGAATTCTAGCACATTCTTCATAACCGCATTCTAGGGAGTCAGGAGGTCCATCCTTGTGAGGACATTCTTTGCCTCATTATAGATTTTTGAGTTATCCCTAAACTCTTTGAGATCCACCTCCTAGTGGTTCTTTTGAGGGTGAATTGACCTACCCTTGACCGATTGGCCAGTAATTTTTACTAGCAGCTGAACATCAATGACAAATTCATGACCCTTGATCTCCACGTGACCATCCTCCCATGTTTCCATCATAGCCAGCATAATTTCATCTTTCGTTCCTAAAAATAGATCAAAAAATTAGGTAAAATGCCTATTTATTAGGATAGCTTGAGCAGCAGGCTCCATGACTACCATGTTGGGCTCAATTTAGATCATATTTGATAAAATTACTTTCAAATTCCTCTCTAAATTGTCTGAAAGATCACCACTCATGGTTTCCTTCAATAGACTCCAGTATTGAATGATTAAAAGGTGGTGGTTTCTTCGCTTGCCATATCTGTCTGTTGCTAAGTCCTTAAAACCCATGCCAAAACTAGAAATGACTCGTGAAGCACCTTTGCCTTGATAATCATGCCAAATAATTATGTGGATCATGCCACTATAAGCCTTGAATCTGTTGATAGGATCTGGTTTCTTGGTATTAATGTGGAGGTTAGTTCCAAAACCCCTCGTAGGAAACCCACTCCTCTCGGGGAAGGTTGGCCCATGTCTCAATGTGTTTAAAAACTTGCACCTACCACCATGGTACACCCTCCTACATAACTGTCCCTTTTAGGAAATAACACCACCATCTCGTAGTCCCGCCACTTGTGAGTATGAGTTTCCAAGTTGACCTTTGGGTTGATCACAAAAAAATTCCAACCTAACCACAGCCAATGATAAAAGCCTTCTTCTTTGGGTATTTTTCCCCCTCATGATAGTGATCCCTGAGGTACACGTGACTTGCCAATGCGATAGCCTCATTTTTCCACTCATAGTCTTTCTTATTGGATGATATTTTCCACATCACCTGGAACCTCATTCATCCACGTTATCAGCCTGTCAGCCTCGACCCTGATGTTCACCAATTTTTCTGATGCTCTATTGGCTTCGTGGAACACATGTTGGACGATAAAATCTTCCCTTGTGTCAGCAAGTATCCTTGCTTCATTGATGATGGCCTCAATCCTCAAAGGAGGTTTTATTTTGTTATTGATGAGGTTGAAAATATTAAATGAATCCCCTTCCACATAGCATTAACCTTGAACATCGTGGAGCAAATGCAACCCTCTCCACAGAGCTCTAGCTTCGGCCTCATTATTGGTTTTGATTCCTAAGTTATCAGAAAAAGCCAGCATGACCTGTCCTTGGTGGTCTCTCACCACGCCTCATGCTCTGGCTTTTCCAGGGTTGTCCTTGGTAGCCCCATCAAAATTTAATTTGATCCAATCCATAGGGGGGGAAATCCATCTATACTTTGCCCTTGGATGAGGTTTGCACACTCCTATGGACTTGTCCAAGGAAATATCAAGAGATTTAGCAAGGATTTTATCATGTAGAGGGATGTATTGGATGAGGTTTGCACACTCCTATGGACTCCTATCTCTATATTTTGTGAAATACAAGTGTCATCAATGTTTTGAATAATCCAATTATGCATTCAAATACTAATAATATTATGATCAAATATGATTTTTTTGAGAGAGAAATTGGTTGATCAAAAATTTAAGTTGGAATACATTGCTACAAAGAAACATATTGCTAACATCTTTACCAAGCCACTACCAAAGGAGATTTTTGAGTATCTCAAAGAAAAATTGGGAGTAGTTTTACTCTCATCTCAAAATTGAACTTCTCAATAAAAGCAGTGAGTAAGGGGGGCTATCGAGTCCCTTATCACATAACCCCAATAAGCCTTTTCCATTGATGTCAAAGGGGAGAATTTTAGTAAGGTAGAGCAATTCAAAATTTTAGCAAGAGGAAGTAGCATCTCAGGGGGAGCATCTTAAGAAGAAGATAGTTTTCTTTATAGGGTTGCCATCAATGAAAAAGGGAGAGATTGTCAGAGATTGTTGGAATGATTGAATTGTCATTGATGTCAAAGGTTTTTTTGGTTGATAGCAAGTCATGATGTACTGGAGAAAAATATAAATATATCTTCAAGGGTATGCAAGACAAAGTGTATGCTTTAATATTTAAATTAAATATTAAAGTAATGGTCTAGATATAAAATTTTAAATATTTAAATCACAGATTTAAATATTTATATAAAGTGGAAGGTTGAAAGTGTGGGTTGACCTCTTAAGGTGCCACATGAAAGAGAGTATAAATAACAGATTCAAGTTCATTTTCTATGATGCTCTTTGATTAAAAAATCCTTCATTGTTCATCATCGCTATTTGTGAGAGCCTTTCGAGTTTGCGTTCAAAGAGTGGAGGGTGATAGCCTTTCATTTTTGTATTTGGAGAGTAAGAGCCTTTAATTTTTGCATTTTAAGAGTGAGAGCCTTTTTTTTTGCGCTTGGAGAGAGAGAGAGAGCCGACTGTGTTTGGAGGACTATCCAACAAGTGCATTCAAGAGCAAAATAGGAGAGAAGATTGAAGTATACACAAAAGAAGCGGATTGAAATTCCTTCCATGAAGGTGCAGAAGGGTGTTTTGATGTTTTAACAAGAGGTAGATTTCATAAAAGTAGAAAGAAAAGCTTTGTAGCATACGTCTTCAATAATTATTAGCTCAAGAAAGCACTAAATACAAATCAAGGGCATGAAGTTAGGGTTCACAGAATGCACAACAAAAGAACAAGGTAAGTGAAAGGTTTTGAAGGCACACACGAACAAATAAATGAGATGTTACAAGTGTAATCCTAAGAATTTTGATTTACACCAAAATACAAGCAGTGATTATGACAAAAATTTACAGTGAAATACGTTGGTTATTATGCTAGAGAAAGCACTAGAACAATAAGGTGTAAGAATCACATCAATGAAGTAAGCAGAAAAATATATGGTAGGGCATTCTGAACAGAGTAGTTGAAGTGTCATATTGAAATACATCAATGTTTATGCTAGGGAAAGCACCAAAACAACGATACGTAAGAGGTAATTTGTGAAGATGTCATGTGAAGCAAAAGGAACAGTGATAGTAGACCATTCGGAACAAAAGCATTGAAGTGTCACAAGAAAAATCCATCATTGTTCATGTTAAATAAGACACATGAAAGCAAGTCATGAGATAAGTATTAAGAGCTCATAATAAGATTTTTGTATTTTGTGTTGGAGAGATAAGGTGTGCTATATAAAATCAATTTTTTTTATAATGTTGGAGTCATAAAATTATTTTTTATTTTATAAGGTTGAAGTTATAATATTATCTTTGATGTTATAAGGTTGGATTCATAAAATCATTTTTTATTTTATAAGGTTGAAATTATAAAATTATTGTTGATTTTTGTAGACACCAAAATCCAGCCACTTGTAAGTCATCTATACCTTCCTGCCAGCCACGTGTCATTCATCCATCCTTCCCGCCATTATTTGGCCCAAATCCACACTTTCCCACCATTATTTGGCCCAATTTCACTTTTCCCGCCATTTTTCATCCCCAAATTTATTTAAATTAATATTTATATATATATTTTAATATATTTTAATATATATATAAATAAAGTTTAAGTGATTTAATCTGAGCCGTCCATCCTTCATTTAATCTCATCCGTCCATCCATCTTAATCCGTTTCACAACCTAGATTTATTCTCTACCCTTGGATCCACTTTAATCTTAGCCACACGTTCAAAGTGTCGTTAAAACCCTAAAGTGTGCCCTAAGAGTAGATTATAAATTGAGTCACCTTGATGGCTCAAACCCTATCTATCTCTTCGGCTAAACCTACTTATCTTCCCTATCTAAGTCTGGAGTTGGCTATTGCTGTTAATCCTGAGTCTTCTGAGTCTTCTACGGCCCTAAGTCTGAACTAAACCCTTTCGCCGCATCCATCGCCGCCGCCCGGTCTCACCGCGTTAACAGGAAAAGGTATAGATTCGTCTAAAGCAAGTAATCTTTCTTTATGTATTAATCACGTTGAATTCTCGCATTCTGTTTATTTTTATTTCATAAATCTAGGGTTTTAGACTATTTCTGAGGGCTCACACAGTGGAGCCCTCTTATTAGTTTCTAACTCTTTGATAATTTTAATGTGTGCAGGATTCTAGTGGTAGATCTGATTTGTTGATAGCAAATGCTTAAGCTGGAGTGGTCCGAGCCAAAGGATACAACGAAGCCCACTCATTCTCGTTGAGGTTAAGGATACATTCTTCGGAGACGCCACCACATTGTGCCGCCTAGGGTTTCGGAGAACCCTAGCACAAATTGTAACTTTGTATCACGAAAAGGGTTACAGGCCCCGTTGTACTTAAAAGGAGTTTCTAAACTCCATTGATTAATAAAAATCATTCATTTTGTACAACTGTTCTGCATTCCTTTATTGTGATTTCTTTATTTCTGTTTGGCGTTGTATCTTTAATCTACAAATGGTGATCACGGTGGGACCCCCTAGGGTTTCATGTTTTTAATACTTGCTTTACTGATCTATTCCTGTTTTTGTTTTATTTTGTAGGTTTCGAAAATCGTGAAATTCATTGTTCCAACGAACTAGGGTTTCTGAGGAGTTTGCAGAAAATGCAACAGACGCAGAGCGGCGTCTGGAAGTCCGATCCGAAACGCAGAGGTGCGTTTCAGCCTGCGCAGACTCCCTTGGGCGTTTGAAGGCAGTTTTACGTAAAAGCGTAGGCTTCCGAGTAAGTGCGTTTTTTTTTTTTCTTTGTTAAACTGTACTTTTTACGTTTTTGGTTTTTCTGTTGTATTCTGTTTCTTTTTCAGATCATTGCTTTAAAATGAACAAAAACTAAGTAATCTGGAAAAGAACAGTTAAGCTGTATATACATTTTTTTTTGTTACATTTTTAGTTACATTTTTCTGCATTGCATTATTGGTTGTTGCTTGCATAAAAAAAAAATTGCATACCTAGCTGCATATTAGAATAGCTACGAATTATCTGTTTTAGTTATCTAAGTAGGACTATTGATTGGATGTCAATAGTACTCCTGCCATTGGGTGATTCCAGGCAGAGAAGTGGACTAACCTTCCGGTTGCTCCTTTGATATCTCGATATCATTGGTAGGCAGGGGGGTTTTAAACGGTGTACTCCACTTCTTCGGAGGAAATGGCATATTTTTAGTGGCCTCTTGCTTAGATCATTAGAACTTTTGATTTATAGCTTTGTATGTATACATTAGACAACTAAAACACTTAAAATAAAATTCACCGCATTTCATATTGCATTTAAAACAAGTAATATCCGGATTTCATCACTGGGTATTGCTTGAAGTTTAGTGACGGTGGAATTCATCTCCATCCATTAAACTTCTGCCTCGTACACCATAGGTCACCCCCGAGCAAACTTGCTGGATTTCATCACCAATAAGAATCTCGTTGTCCTTTCCTAGCCATAGTTTTTACCTTTTTTTGTGAATAATTCAAGATTAGATCACATGCAAAACTCATAAACCGGACACTTAAAATTTACTACAGATTAAGATCAGAAAATAAGTAATTAACCGCAGGTAAGACACATTGGTTGAAACCTAGGTTGTGACTGTTTTCTGATAATTTCTTTAGTGTAAATTTATCATTCAAGTTTTGCATTCTTCTTTTCTGAATTTGTTTAGATTTATTGCGTTATGGTCTTAACAAGGAATCAATCTAAAGTGTTAAATCTAAATAATCAAATGAATAATTCACATAACATCCCCACCACCAACATGACCACTTATCCTAGTGAATTTCAGCAGTGTTCGCTCGCTGGGTCTTTCACGTCCTTCTACCGTCTATCGCATGGCCATGCCCATGGAGGAAGACAATTCCCGTCATATTACCCACATTGATATGGCCCAAGTGCAAACTCACTTAAGAGATGGCACTCGTTATGTCCTTGAGCCAATCCAAGATTCCCCTATGCAAGATTCTATTTTTCAGCAGGATATTGCATCAACCATACCCGCTGGTTTCACTCAGAGTCTACACTAACCCTTTTTTGAGGCTAATGTTGTATCCGCTCACTCGGCTTCATCTCCAACATCTTCCCGGATGCTCAATTGTCCTCCTTTGGAGACAAATGTAGTGTCTTCCCGACCACTTTCTCCTCCATTTACCCGGTTGTACACCAATTCTCTCTATGAGGCCGGTGGAACCTCCTCTAGCCATGACCAATTTCAACCCTCTTCTTCCCAAACCATTTATGGTTTCACCCTACCCGGGGCACGCCCACTCGTTTCTTCCTGTGTACCGCCTACTTCACCCACCTTCATTGCCCCCGCTACGCAGCCTCCCGTGACTACCATGGCACCCCGCCCTCCACCTTCATCCAATCATCCCACATCCCTTGGGTTAGAAATTAATAAGGTTAGGGAGTACCTCGACAAGTTGCTTCAGCAACAACAAGCAACAAAATGCCCAACCACCCGTCGTAGTAAATCCTACACCCCAACCAATTTCTACCCAACCGCCTTTTCTTAGCTCAGGCCCCACCGGGTACCCCAATCTTCGGTGGTGTCCATTCCTACCCCACCTTTCTCCCAACCCAGTCCAGCTCATCATTCACCCCAATCACCTTCTTTTCGGTATCATCCATACCAACAACCCGTCCATTCCACACCGCCTAATCCAGGCAATTTCATCCCATCTCATCATTTTTCCACTCCTCCATTGCATCATCATAATCATCAAACGAATCAAAATTTTCATGAAGATTCTCGACTCCATGCTATGCAACAACAGATTGACAACCTTATGCTCAACATGCCCGGCTCATCTAGTCGAAACCTACGCTAAGGTCGTTGATCAATCAACCAATTCATCCTTCGGTACCTTCACCGCCATATCCGACCGATTTCACATTATCGAAGTTTGACAAATTTCGAGGAACTGAGGATCCTCACGAACATGTGAGCTCATTCATGCATGCCTGCTTTAGAATCCAAAATAATGACGCTCTTATGCTCAGAACTTTTCCTCATACATTAGGAGGAGATGTTGTACAATGGTACAATCATTTACCTCACCATAGCATTTATGCTTACGAGCAATTGATTAATCTATTTTTAGAACGATTCTCCCTAAATGTACAAAGGAAAGTCTCATTGTCCGACTTATACAAGCTCAAGCAACATGACGATGAGACTGTTTATGACTTTGGAAACCGTTGGAGGGCTATCATTAATAAATTGCCATTCTCCCTACCAATGGAGGAGTTAACCAAAATGTTCACCCACAGTTGTCTAAAACCTATCTCTTGGTTACTCCATTTACAACAATACAGGACTTTTGAAGAGGCTTTGGCCCAAGCAAGTATCATAGAAGACATTAAAGTCCAAGAGGGTGTTTTAAAACCCCGTAGAAAAGAATGGCAACAAAAGGGCCAACAACGAAATAATAATTATGGCCAAAACAAACAAGCACAAGCTAGTACAGCCTCAAATGTTAACCAAGTTAATCAAGTGGTGGCGAGCCAGCCCGTAATGGCTCAACAACAACAAGTAATGCAAAGTCAACCGCAACCAATTGCTTATCATGCGGTACCCGCCCCTCCTCAACCAACTCACAATACTGGGCCAACCATGGAAACTCGACCTTGGCAAACAAATCGTCCCAAGCGACAGCTCACACCTTTAGATGAACCATATGCGGTCATATTCAACAAGTTATATAGCACAAATCAGCTTAACTTTACCCGAGTTTAAACCTTTAGAACCATCTAGAAGGGGGAAGTATTACAAGGAGTACCTATTTTGTCCTTATCATAGGCAAAATGGACACGATATCAATAATTGTACAGATTTCAAACATGTGATCCAAGATCTTATTGAGATTGGAGCCATTAAATTGGATAGCCCCTTAGCCCAACAAAATCAAAATCTTGGTGTATTTCAAACACCCCTTCCACATCGGGAGGAAGCTCCAACAACTTCAGTGGGGAGTAACTCGGTAACTCCTCCTAATCAAGTCAACCATGTACAACAATACCAAGGTTTTGTGGGTACTATTAACGTAGTAACCCGGGGTCAAAGGGCGAACCAACCAAATCAGGTCGAACCACAACCACTCGTACAAACCCCCATCCACCTCTGTAACAAGTGACCCAACGACGTGCTAGTACTTCTCAACAACCGCTAAATCATTCTACTCAACGCCAACGACCCATCATGTCATTGAGTAGCCGATTAACTACCAGCTTTAAAAATGGCTTCTGCCAAGTTATCGATCTATGACCTCATTCAACAATCTCCCCCGCATAGAGAGGCATTAATGGAAATATTAAAGTCAATCGAGCTTCAAACTCAAGATACTAATGCCTTCAACAACTTTGTGGGGAGTATTCAAACATGCATGGAGCCCTCCATCACTTTCTATGATTTTGAAATCAAACCTTTGTCAACGGAAAGTATAGATCCTCCACTGCATATCATGGCCAAGATCGATCACAAGCCATTCAAGAGAGTCTTAATTGACACCGGTTCCTCAATCAATATCATTACAACATCGGCGTTGAGTCATCTAGAGTTGTCGCCATCCCTTATCACCAAGTCGACTTTTACTCTTAAAGCATTCAATGATGCTTTATCTTCCACGGTTGGCACGGTTATCTTGCCCATTGAGGTAGGGGCCCGAACTTTGCATACCTTGTTTCACATCTTGGAAGGGTCCATGGCATACAATGTATTGCTTGGACGGCCTTGGCTTAGGGAGATGAGATGTGTCCCTTCTATACCGCATCAATGTCTCGAAGTATGTATATGAGGGACAGGTTCATTGTGTACCCGCTGACACTGAACCCTTCAAACATTGCAACTATGTCTCAAATCCTTATGAGATTGTGTTGCCATCCACTCATCTTTTCTTGACCCCATCTACTTCTTCTATACCATCTTCTTCTAAAGCTCCCATTCCTGAGGAGCTACCCATCATATCGCAACCATCTTCCTCTTCCGCTATTCCATCTCATTCACCACTTTCTTCATCTCCTAATCTTCCTTCTTCTTCATCAATGACCACATGCACATGTGGCCATGACCAATCATCTCTTTCCACGTCATTACCCCCTTCTTCTACACCTTCTTCAACATCACCTATTATTCCTCCATCTTCCCAACCATCACCAACTGATGTTTCACAAGTCAATGAAGCATCAACCCAACCAAATCCTTCCAATTCTTCTATCCCACATTCTTCTATTCCATCATCTAGTCCATCTCCCTCCCAAGTCAAGGTCCATCTAACTGATGCAGGTATTGGTGAGTATGCCATCCAAGATGTCCACATCACACCGTTCAATGTGCAAACAAGCTAAAGATTTTGGTCGTCCACATGACCAACATTTATCCATTGGATCGGTTTATAACATGGGTTCTATGCCAAATTCCATTAATTTTGTATATGGGGGAATAGAGTCATCTTCTAGTCCTACCACCATACTAGAACCCAAGCATCCAAGTCCCCGCCAATATCGAAAGGATGGAGGGTTTTCCCTCTCGCTATTTCCACAGTACATAATTGGCAAGCAATTTGGCCTAGGTCGATACGAGCAAGGGGTAACCGAACGCATCGATATGCCATACCGTAGACCCACCGAGCGTTTTGGTCTGGGCTACCAACCACTTCCATCCCTTTCTTCTTTTGAACAAGCTTTTCAAAGCATTAATCTTAATTCGGAAGAATAAATCCTCCACCCCGACGAATCCGAAGATGAAGCCTATGAAGAATTTGACGTCATGTCAAATGGTGATGAATCGAAGAAGAGTCGGCGCCCATTGTTCCCCTCACCGAACAAGACGAGTTTTATCTCCAATTGTTCCCTCTCCAAGAGGCCATCTTTCGCTTGCTTCTTCCACAAGAACGAGGTGAACCACCCCCTCCGCCACATCCATAAGCCATAATCCAAACCTGTATTATATGTATATACTAAAATAGTGGTTTTCACCACTACCAAAAAAAAAAAAATCAGAAAATTCCCAAAAAAAAAAAAAAAAAATCAAAATATATAAAAATACTTTATTGCTTTATGTATGTGTGTAATAGTGGTTTTCACCACTACAAAAAAAAAAAAAAAACTCAAACTACAAAAAAAAAAAAAAAAAACTGAAAAACTATGTTGTTTTGCATTTCAGGTCTTCCGAGGTCTTCACCGGTTTTCCCTTCCATTCCGCCCATCCTTTCTTCCATAAGTCGACAATGAATTTTGAAGACTTATTCACCCCGCTCCATAATCCATATGATCCGGATAAGCCAATCCCGATCAACCCAAACTTGATTGACATGGATCGGATTTCATCTCCTCCATCTATTTCGGAGTTCATCCTTTTCGAGGAATTGTTAAGGGCTTCCGCCAACTACATTCCTCCTTCACCTCCACATTCACCTTCATCTTCTAAGCCAGAGGTCTTCCAGGCAGACATAGACGAGAGCAAGGCACAGGAGCTCGATGACATTTTAGATGACATAAATCTGATCCCTACTCCCCATCACCTTGAGGAAGGTTCCCACATGTCTATTGAAGAAACTATCGATGTAGACCTTAGTCCAGGCCAAGATGGCACCCAAATTGTGAAACCGGCTAAAAGTCTATCATCAGAGGAACAAGAGCAAATGATTGCTCTACTCAAGCGGAAGAAGGAGATATTTGCATGGTCTTACAAAGACATGCCAGGCCTAGACCCTAATTTGGTTGTCCATAACCTCACCTTACAAAAAGATGCTAAACCTGTCAAACAGAAACTTAGGAAAATGCATCCTACCGTGGCCCTCATAGTTAAATCGGAGATTCAAAAACTTCTGGATGTTAAATTTGTCGTCCCGATTGATTATCCTGAGTGGCTTTCTAACATGGTACCCGTTCGCAAGCCTAACGGGGGAATACGTGTTTGCACCGATTTTCGAGATCTAAATAAAGCGTGTCCTAAGGATGACTTTCCTCTTCCAAACATTGATACTCTTGTCGACACTTGTGCTGGTCATGAAATGCTTTCGTTCATGGATGGATTTTCAGGATACAACCAGCATTCGAATAAACCCTGAAGATCAACACAAAACAACATTTACCACACCTTGGGGAACTTTTTGTTACAGGGTGATGCCCTTTGGCCTTAAGAACGCAGGTGCAACCTATCAACGAGCCATGACTTATATTTTCCATGATTATATGCATAAGATTATCGAAGATTATGTGGATGATTTATTGGCAAAATCTAAAACTCGACAAGAGCATTTTGATGTATTGGAAAAAGTTTTTGATAGACTTCTAGAGCATAAAGTAAGGTTGAACCCTAAGAAATGTGTCTTTGGTGTTACCTCATGCAAACTCCTAGGTTTTATTATCTCTAAACGAGGTATTGAGGTGGACCCAAACAAGGTCAAAGCCATTATGGAAATGTGTCCCCCAACTAATTTGAAGGAGTTGCGTAGTTTGCAAGGAAAGATTAATTCAATCCGTCGCTTTATTGCACAACTTTCTCATAAATGTAGGCCATTTTGCCACCTACTACAAAAGGGGGTACAATTTTCATGGACAGATGAGTGTCGGAAAGCCTTTGATGACATCAAGCAAGTACTTAGCGTCTCCGCCAGCCTTAGCTCCGCCTCGTCCAGGGGTCCCTTTCAATCTTTATATCTCAAAGAACGGACTTTGCCTTAGGGACAATGCTTGCACAAAAGAATGAACAAAATCGTGAGCAAGTCTGTCTATTATATTAGTCGAACATTGGTAAGCTATGAAACCCGATATGCTTATGTGGAAAAGTTGTGCTTAGCAATGGTTTTTGCCACTAAGAAACTTCGTCATTATATGCTTAGCCATACAACATATGTCATAGCTAGAGAAAACCCTTTGCGTTATATGATGTCTCGCACTTATAATAACACTCGTACCGCTAAATGGATAATGTTGCTTACCGAATTCGATCTTGAATTCATTAGCCAAAAATCTGTTAAAGGTCAAGTTATAGCCGATCAACTTGCGGAAGCTCCACTACCTAGTGATCATCCTTTGATTATTGAGCTCCCAGATGATTCGGTATTTGCTATCACCGAACAAGAAGAGGACATCATTCCGGAGGAAGATGTTGACATCACGCTATTCTTTGATGGCTCTAAGTGCGCGAAAGGTCAAGGCGCTCGGAGTTGTGTTTCATACACCTCAAGGGATTCCCATCCCTTTATCATTCAAACTAGACTTCCAATGCACCAATAATACAGCAGAGTATGAAGCCTTAATTTTAGGTCTTCAATCAGCCATAGCTATGAGCATTAAGCGTATTCGGATATTTGGGGATTCTCAACTCGTGGTTAAACAAATTACAGGAGAATACCAAGCCAAAGAACCTACCATTAAGCTTTATCATGATGTAGCAATGAAGTTGCTCTCTAAGTTTGATTGGTATGAGATCACTAGTTTGCCTCGTTCGACTAATAGATTTGCGGATGCCATGGCCTCTCTTGGATCATTGATTCCAAAGGACTCCCTTGGAGAGGTACAACCCCTAATCATTTCCACAATCTCTAAGTCTGCAATTGTCCGTGCTGAGTCTAAGGATGAAAAAGATGTTTGCTTTATCCATTCGGATCCATATGAGCCTTGGTCTAGTGAGATAGTAGCCTTCCTCAAGTTTGGAACACTCCCATCTGATTTGTCTCGAACTTCCCGCCACTGTTTTAAGCAAAAGGCAGCTCATTTTGTTCTTTTGGGGGATGTGTTGTATAAACGTGGATATGATGGAGTACTCCTCCGCTGTCTAGAAGCAGGTGAAACACATAGAGCTATTGCTGAAGCCCATGATGGTACTTGTGGTGGTCATTTTAGTGGAATGGCCATTGCGAAGCGTATTTTACGTATGGGGTATTATTGGCCCACTATGGAACAAGATTGTTGCAAATATGTTAAACAATGTAAAAAGTGTCAAGAACACGCTAATTTAACCCATATACCATCACAAGTTTTACAGCCCATCCAAAGCCTTTGGCCCTTCTCACAATGGGGTCTCGATTTAATTGGCAAGATTTCACCCGCCTCTTCAGGACAACATACTTTCATCATTACAGCCATCGAATACTTCACAAAGTGGGTTGAAGCTATTCCTCTAACCAGTACGACAGGTCCTAGAATTGTGGAGTTTATACTTCACCATATCATTTGTCGTTTTGGTATTCCCTCTAAAATTATTTCTGATAACGGCAAGTCTTTTAAGAATAAGGATGTTCGAGCTCTTTGCGAAAAGTATAATATCCAACATAGTTTCTCAACTCCTTACTACCCACAAGCCAATGGACAAGTTGAAGCTTCCAATAAGACCATAATTGCTATTCTTAAGAAACTTGTTAAAGAAAATCATAAAGATTGGCATACACAAATCCCCTTAGCATTATGGGCTTACGTAACAAGCATCGTAACTCCCATTGGGGCAACCCCATTTTTATTGGTCTATGGAGTCGAAGCAATCATGCCTCTTAATCTTGATATCCCTTCCTTGCGAATTTCTTTGCAAGAATTTATAGATGATGATACTCGCTAGACAAGCACGTCTTGATCAACTCACACTCATAGATGAAAAACTGAATCAATGCTTTAGAGCATTTGCGAGTTTATCAAGACCGATTGAAACGTGCTTACAATGCCAAAGTTCATCTAAGAGAATTTCAAGTAGGGGATCTTGTCCTTAAAGAGAATCAACAAAACACCAATGCATTGCCGCATCTTCGAGATAAATTCGCGGCTAATTGGTTAGGTCCATATATGGTCACCGAAAGAGTGGGTAATGGAACTTATAGACTTGCCAGTTTAGAGGGAGAGGAAGAACCCGAACCACTTAATGTTATACACTTGAGGGCATTCTACGCATAGTTTGAATTTTATATGTACATATATACATGGCTTGTACAACAAAAAAAAGAAAAAAAAAAAAACAAATAAAATAAAAAGAATTTGCATTTCATTGTTAGTTGCATACATCTCATTCAAAAACATTGCATTTCATGTGCATACATCTCATTGAAAACCATAACATTTCATTTTCAGCCATAGTTGCATATCATGTTAGAGACCATTCTATCTTTTGGATATAAAATTTGGTCAAGCAAAAGTCATGTTGCCTTAATCAGGGGCACCTTCATAAAATCCATCAAACCGAATTGTCATTCGTACACCCATTTTCCATTTGCACATATTTACATTGCCAAAATGTTTTCAGTGTTTTAAGCAAACTTCGAAATGCATGTCAAAGTTCTCTAGGGCCATATCACAAATTACACTAAATAAAATCTTGAGTATTGGGAAATGATTTCAAAAGCGGTCTTGAACCTATCACATTTTCACATCTTAAAAACATCTTGTGTCAAAGAGAGATAACACCATCCTTGGGTTGTGCCTTGAAGTGAAAAGGGTAATCCTCGTTTGTCCTATCATGCAAACATAGTCCATAAAAAAGTGGTTCTTACCACTATCACAAGCAATCACAAAATATAAATATAAACAGAGTAGTAAGGATAGGGTAAAATTCTCATCATACTTCGGTTGAGAATCCGATTCCCCAAAGCTCTAAGGAAATGAACATTTTTCACACACCACTGATCCCAAATAAGTTGTAAGGATCGTACTACTTGTCCAGTCAGACGGATAGGTAGTCATCCCAAAGGCTTACAAAGGTCAAAAACAACATGGACTATGGAGTTAACCTTCACCGGGGCTATAGACGCTTGACTGGCAATGGAGTATACTCATTGCGTGGCGACATGTCTCTCCTCAAAAAGAGACCTCTGAATGCTCATACGGACAAACTAGCTTCGGGGTCTTCTCCATAACAGGGTTACCTAATTTATGCAAGATGAGGTTAATGAACACACTTGCACACACACAGGTTTTTGATTGCCTAGAGTCACTACCATGCTTCCGATTTGGTTAATGAACTCGCATGCACACACATTTGGTCCTAGTTGAATTAGGCAAGTGTTAGTAAGTTTGTTTGATACCACTAGCATGTTTGAGTCTTTGTAAAACAGTCTTCCATATCAACCTCCATATCACCCTCCATATCTTCTTCCATATTCATGTCATTCCATACGTCATCCATTCACAAGCCACCAAGTTCGGTGCCCCCGATTAAACAATTATGATAACAGTTCGCTAAATCTAACTATCTAAAAGTATGAGTGCTTCTTAGTGCATATTTCATTTCTTATCTGCATTAATCTCCATAATTTACATTCATTCTCCTCCCTTTACTTAGTCTCGCATTAATCATCTATAAGTTTGCATTCCATTCCATCACATATGCATCAAAAACATTAAAACATATAAAAACATGCATCACAAAAACATAGGCATTCACACAAAAGAGAGTAAAACACCAAATAAATAAAAGCCATGTATATATATATATGTATAAAGGTCAAACTGTACAATGAATGCCAAAAGGCTACAATATACAATAGAGCACCAAGGCTCATAAAGAGTGCATCTAAGCACTAAGCTAACCATCAAAAGAGGACCCCTGAGACCTAGTAGGAGCCCTAGACCTAGTGGTGTGCCTAGACTCACTACGCCTAGAGACAGAGGAGGATGGAGGATCAGGCAACACAATGTGATGCCTAAACAATGTGTCCTCCAGAGCCTCAATGTAACGAGTCCTAGACCTAAGCCTAGCTATGTCTATCCCGTGTCGTCGCTCCCGCTCCGCTAGCTCTACCTGGAGTCTCGTCACCCTGTCATCCTCGGGGCACCCCGGTCGCTCCATCCAAGTCCGCCTCGTAGCCGGGCCATCCTCTCCTCCCGAGCAACTAACAGGGCATCCCGCTCTCCCCGCTGCTCCAGCCGAGCTATCCTCTTCTCCGGCAGCTAGCATAGCATCGCGCTCCGCTATCGTGTATGCGCCACTCGTTCTCATGCCCGCTAGGGAGTACCTCCCTAGCCTCTCCTGGCCTCTCCTAGGCCCTCTCCCATTCTCATCCCCCTTCCCTCCATCCTCCCCCCCCCCTCCCACCTCCCCCACCTGCCCTCCGCCCCTCTCCAACCTCATACACTCCCCCCCACCTCCGCATACACTACCCTATTAGTGAGCATCTCCTCACTACACCCATCGATTCCATGGGAACCTCCACCCGATGCTGTTTGGGCCACAATGTTGGCCAACACGAACATCGTCGAGCCTCCACCGCTCCCAACTCCTTGGCCGATACATGGCCAGTATGGGATCCCCGCTCTCCGTCCGGATCTCCCTCCGACTCATCCCCAAACACCTTGGCCATCTCCGTGGCCCTATCTCGTCCAACCTCCACCCGTGCCCCCTCCACGGGCACCTTGAGGATGCGGTATACATCCTCAAGCGTCACCGTCATCTCTCCAGCCGGAGCTCGGAACGTCCCCCGATCTGGATCCCACCTCTCGGCCAAAGCCGAGAGGTACCCCTCATCCGCCCGAACTACCTCCAACCGGGCTGCCTCCGCTAGCCCCACTGCATCCAATATCTCCCAGTATTCTTGGGACAACGACCTCCTCATCCCCGGAATGATAGGGGAGAATCGGTGTCGTGCCTCTAACACCCTAAGCTGCAAAACAACAAAACAAAAATTTGTTACAAATTTTTCCAAAAAAAAAAAAAAACACATAATAAGTACTTGCTTAAATGAACAAATACCTCAACTGGTTGCACTGGCGCGTCCGCTCCCATCTCCGCCATAGCTCCCGCGTGCTTCACTCTCCCACACAACCTTTCACTCCACTTCACTCCACTCCCTCAGACGCACTTCTCTTAAGCTCGAACGCACAAATGAGCGAAATTCTCGCTGAAACTGTTTAAATAGCTGATTTTGGTGCCCTGAAACGTAGTAGGGCATTTCATGGCGGATTCAGATGCAGTCCTGCGTCTGCAGAGCGCCTAAACACCGGCGGGCGTCTCTGCCAACCACAAACGCAGACCGACGTTTGGTGTCGGTATTGAATAAAGGAACAAAACTTACAAAATTGAAGCTTACCTCCTCCAAATTTCATCAAATTGCATTCATCCATTCTTCTTATCATAATAAAACATTTTGTGAAGGTTACAACAGTTTTGGACACAAATTTTGTCATTTCTCTCAAAAAGCGCATCATTCATCATTGTTTTACAAATTGGGTTAAAAATATTCAAAACCTTCACAAAATTAACCACATTCATCAATTCTTCTGATCTATCGTCAATTTCATTCATTCTTCTTTCATCATGCATATTTTTGCCAAATCAAATTAAAGTAAACCTCGTATCTAGTGGTATATTCTATCACCTTGGCGATTGCAGCGATTTGAATCCATGCAATTCGGTAAGAGGATTAAACCACCATAAGGACACTTACCATTTATCATCATCAATTATTTCACTTTTTGAAAATTGGAAATCAATTTTGGGTATTCTACTTTTCAAGTGACCTCATACCAAGATTAATTTGCTCAACACTTGTCATTGATGGCCTAGTTCATGGGGCCATAAACATGGACAATCTTTCATATCGTCATTATTTTAAGTCTTGCTAGAGATTGTGGCTACCTAGGTTGATTGGTTCCGACCCGAGGAATTATCCATACAGTCACTAGGAGCATCTCCCGAGTTCTGGACTCTTTCATGCATCTTTCATCTCTCCATATCAATGGCGCCAACAAGGCAATTTCATCAACGATGATGGATTCACACACAGGAGTTGGGGCATCCGTTATCAATTTCTAATTTTCCTATAGTGGAATTCATCTTACATGATCATGGAATTTACAGTTTGGCAAAAATCCCTTTATAACCGTTGGGGCAGAAAACGGTCCATCTTTCACATCACTCATATCGTCTTCAATCATATTCTTTTCTGGTTTGTACACCAACCCCTTTTCTGTTGGGACATAAACAGATGGTGCATGCACCAACCCTTTTTTTCACCGTTGGGGCAAAAACGGTTCATTATCTTTCGAATTTCTTCCAATTGGCTTGTGAGAACCATTCTCGCTCGCCAATTGAGGGGGTAAGCTGAAAAATTTTAAATATTCTTTTATTCTTTGGTCTTCAAAGTTGTGCTTTAGTCTTGAGAGAGAGTTGCGTCCGATCCAACTTTTCAGGTGTCTTAAGTTTTTGTGCTACATTGTGTCTTCACACAAAGCAGCTCAAAAAGGGGCATCTGTAGACACCAAAATCCAGCCACTTGTAAGTCATCTATACCTTCCTGCCAGCCACGTGTCAGTCATCCATCCTTCCCGCCATTATTTGGCCCAAATCCACACTTTCCCACCATTATTTGGCCCAATTTCACTTTTCTCGCCATTTTTCATCCCCAAATTTATTTAAATTAATATTTATATATATATTTTAATATTTTAATATATTTTAATATATATATAAAATAAAGTTTAAGTGATTTAATCTGAGCCGTCCATCCTTCATTTAATCTCATCCGTCCATCCATCTTAATCCGTTTCACAACCTAGATTTATTCTCTACCCTTGGATCCACTTTAATCTTAGCCACACGTTCAAAGTGTCGTTAAAACCCTAAAGTGTGCCCTAAGAGTAGATTATAAATTGAGTCACCTTGATGGCTCAAACCCTATCTATCTCTTCGGCTAAACCTACTTATCTTCCCTATCTAAGTCTGGAGTTGGCTATTGCTGTTAATCCTGAGTCTTCTGAGTCTTCTACGGCCCTAAGTCTGAACTAAACCCTTTCGTCGCATCCATCGCCGCCGCCTGGTCTCGCCGCGTTAACAGGAAAAGGTATAGATTCGTCTAAAGCAAGTAATCTTTCTTTATGTATTAATCTTTGTTGAATTCTTGCATTCTCGTTTATTTTTATTTCATAAATCTAGGGTTTTAGACTGTTTCTGAGGGCTCACACAATGGAGCCCTCTTATTAGTTTCTAACTCTTTGATAATTTTAATGTGTGCAGGATTCTAGTGGTAGATCTGATTTGTTGATAGCAGCTGCTTAAGCTGGAGTGGTCCGAGCCAAAGGATACAACGAAGCCCACTCATTCTGTTGAGGTTAAGGATACATTCTTCGGAGACGCCACCACATTGTGCCGGCTAGGGTTTCGGAGAACCCTAGCACAAATTGTAACTTTGTATCACGAAAAGGGTTACAGTGCCTCGTTGTACTTAAAAGGAGTTTCTAAACTCCATTGATTAATAAAAATCATTCATTTTGTACAACTGTTCTGCATTCCTTTATTGTGATTTCTTTATTTCTGTTTGGCGTTGTATCTTTAATCTACAATTTTATAAGGTTGGAGTTATAAGGTTAAGTGTTGATCCTATAAGCATAGGCAAACAATTTGCATTTGATAAAATAATGAAATATTAAGTGGATGTGTAAGACAAAAGGAACAATGATTTTTTTTGAACAAAAAGTGCACTCTTCTACATCTACTTTGAAGATTATGGTTTTCAATATTTTCCTTCTATTGAATGGTGAATTGAAGATTGAGAAAAAGCAAATGATCAACATATTGCTAGACTAAGGTTACACTTTGTGAGAAATGTGAAAGTGATAGACTTAATGAATGTGAAGTGGATTGTTATGTTTAGTTTTAGGAATATACGAGCATTTTTTGTATGCAATATCTTGGAATAGATGAGCATTGTATGTATGCAAGATTTGAGCAGATTTGTGAACAGGTTTGGAGTAGATTTGAGCAGGTTTTGTGAGCAGGTTTTGGAGAAAAATTTGAGCAAGTCTTGTGATATGGGATTG
Source organism: Wollemia nobilis (assembly GCA_028583015.1). NCBI lineage: Eukaryota > Viridiplantae > Streptophyta > Pinopsida > Araucariales > Araucariaceae > Wollemia > Wollemia nobilis. The sequence continues at coordinate 1,425,599 of JAQPPZ010002954.1, forward strand.
GTGTCTCCTATGTATTGGTTTCCATGAACCAGAGCAGAGGCTATTGGTGTCTCCTATGGATTAGTGTCCACAAACTAGAACAAGAGGGGATCGGTGTCTCTTGTGGGTTGGTGTCCACAAACTTGAGAATAGGGGATTGGTGTCTCCTATTATTTGGTGTCCACAAACATTGTAATAGAGGATTGGTGTCTCCTGTGGGTTGGTGCCCATAAAATTTATTGATGAAATTTATAAGCAATATTTCTTCATGGATGTAATCCATAATGGGTGGACCATGTTAAATTTATGTCTCTTATGTGTGTGGTGATTTGTGCATTGTTTCATTATCGCAATTGATAATATTTGAAGTTATTGCTTTGTAAATAAAATTAAAATGTTTATCTTATATTTTTCACCCTCCCCCTCTCAGTATAAGCTTGTGTTATTGAGTAACAATCATGTAAATATGTGCAAATGTTATAGAGTCAAGTATTCATCAAGTATGCAAGTGGCAAGTAGATAATCCAAGAGACGTAAGACTTAGCATATGGAGAGCAATATTCAAGTATCTAAAGAGATATTACTATAGCTATATTATGAATACAATGCTCCATAAGAAGAGATATTGAATATAATTCATATATCTCATTATCTGATTATAAGGAAGTGGAGTAAAAGAGCTTCTACATATTTTGACCAATTAATATTGTAATTTGTTCTTCATGCATAGTACATGAATGATTTAGGCTATTTACATTCATATTTTAGTATATTAATGAATGTTATTTGATTTATTTTAAGCCTTGATATACATATTAATTTGATCATATTATTCTATTGATATTATTCTTATTATCTTAACTTTTATTATTGTGGCTATTTTATATTTGTTATCTATGTGATAGTTTCACGTTAACCTATAATATTTTGTGGTAGTATAAGGCTTAAAAAACCATAAATCTATCCAATCCTTCAACAAGAATAAGAAATAGATACATGGATAAAATATCTCCTTACCAAATTCTCCTAGAGGCTTGAAAGAGAACTGAGGGAATAAAATTTATAAGGTCTGAGAAGGATGTTGAAGAGACAACTCATGATCCACTCTCTCTAGTCTTGAGAGAAAATAAACTTCTCTAGCATTTGATCCAAATATTTCCAAGGGACTCTATCACAAGCCTTAGATATTTCTAATCTGATAATTATACCTCTTTGACCTTTTTGATGCAATGTGTGAAATACTTTTATGCCAAGATTATTCCATTTAAAAAAAATTGTCCCTTCACAAATCTTCCTTGATTTGGAGATATTATATTATTTAGTACCTTCTTGAGACATTCAACCATTAGTTCATAAATGATATTGTAGACTACATTGCAAAGTGCAACCAGGTGAAAGTCTTCAAGGCTGTAAGCCTCTCCAACTTTATGAATCAAAGTAAGTAAAGTATGGTTCATAGCTCGTAACATTATTTTATCTACATGAGATTCTTCCACTACACTGGTTATGAAGAAGATAAGCTTATACTGAGAGGGGGGTGAACAGTATACGATCACTTTTAAATTTTCTTTCCAATCAATATTATGCAATGTATAGATAGCAATATCAATACCATTAATCAAAGAAATGCATAAATCACCACACACAATAAATACACCAATTTAACATGGTTCACCCAATATGGGCTACTCCACAAAGAAAATATTTCACTAAAATTTTCTCAATCAATATCTTATGAATCCTTTCCCTATTATGATGTTTAAGGACCTCTATCCAAATGAGACACCAATACCCTAATCAAGTTCATGAATATCTATCCATAGGATAACTCCTTTCTCCTTATCTCTGGTTGGTGATCTTCTAGAAGAATTATTGCCTCCACTACACTGGCTAATGGATCTCTATCCACTGAATAATCATGTCCTCACTAGCCTAGCTAATGGATCTCTATCCACTAAAGAATCATGTCCTCACTAGCCTAGCTAATGGATCTCTATCCACTGGAGACTATCATCCTCTATACTCTATCACCTCCAAAGCTTGCTCTTTGCTCTGTCTCAAATATACACTAAACATAGTCCTTCGGTCTAGCACAAATTTGTTCAATCTCTGTCTCTGGTTAGGCACAAACCTATCCTTAAATATGCACTAAACTTTGTCCTCAAATCTGCACTAAACATAGCACTTAGGTCAAGCATAAATTTATCCTCAATATTTATCTCTAATTTGGAACAAACCTGTCCTTAAATATACACCAAAATCTGTCCTCAAATCTACACTAAACACAGTCCTTCGGTCTAGCACAAATCTATCCTCAAATATCTATCCTATGATCTATACTAAAAAATTTCCTTTGGTCTAGCACAAATTTGTCCTCAATATTTGTACTCAAGACTTAACACAAAGCTTGATTCAATCACAAATCAATTATTCTAGATCTCTATCAAAACTTAATTCAAGGTTTCAACAAATCAATCAATCAATTCCAATCACAAGTCTTCTAAAAAACTTGTCTTAAATATACCTTGTAATCTTCCACAAAAACTCACACTAATCTGTCCACAAGTCCTCTCTAGAACTTGATCAATATTCTCAACAATCTCTATCCTCAAATCTATATTGTAAGCTTCCATAAAAGCTCACACAAATCTGTCCACAAGTCTTCTTTAGAACTTGCCTCAAATCTACTCAACAAGTCCTCACAAGAACTTATCCAATATCATAAAAACATAAAGAAAATTGTTAAGGATTAAATATGCTTCACATCCACCACAATTCTCAATCACTTTCAATCTCTCTTTTATCATAGAAATATATAGAGAATTGTTAGAGACTCAATATGTGTAACACTCATAAAAACTCAACCTCTTTCTCAAATCAATTTCGATTATGGAACACTTTGTTTCATAGAAATTGAACTATCACTTAAACAAAACTACTTGACTAGGCTCAATCACAACTCTACTCAACCAATCACTCAATGAAATAATCCTTTTCCACAAACCCTAGTCCAAACTTATGAAAACTCACTCAAATATTTCCAACAATGCTTATCAACCAATCTCACATAAAAATGATACTCATGATCTTTGCAAACCCTAGTTCAAGTTCTTCACTCAATCAGTCACTTCAACAACAATGCTTATCAAGTAATCTCACATAACAATGATACTCATGATCTTTGCAAACCCTAGTTCAAGTTCTTTACTCAACCATTCACTTCAACAACAATGCTTATCAAACAAGGTTGCTCTCTTTAACATCTATTCCAAAAAAACTTTAAGCATTATTTCAAAACACACTCAACAATGCTTACCAACCAATACTTTTCACTCCAACTTAGCATTCACAACACTCAATAAACACTGCCCATACCTTTTTTATTGATGAAGAAATGTCTTCAAAACCTGTCTCAAAATAGCTAAACCTTCTTGTGCCAATTCAAGTTTAGATAACAACAATTTTATCTCAAAAATATTCACAAGGATATTCTTCTTGATCAAAAGGTACAATAAAATTTAATCCAAATTTTACACCTTATAACTCCCTCTAAATTTCTAACCACTCATAAATATCAAGGATATAACACTTTACCACTTAAATACCCCTTACAAAAATTAAGCACATAAAATAATTATCAACACCTTATAACTCCCCTTAAGACCTTACAACATAAAATTATTTTAAACTTTAGGGCATATCTTTATTTCTTCGAAAATTCTGGTGCTAACTCAAAAAGTGCATACCTTTGTCCTTTCCCCAAAAGGGGATTCAATAAGTTTCGAACTATCGTATCCCAATCGCCAAGCGTCTTAGCGCTTTGGTGCCCACCATGTGGGCTATAGGTGCCCACAAGAAGGAAGGGAAGCTTCCTTCCTCTTATCTCCTTCACCCATTGTTGATGCTTCCAAAAAGAAACATGCATGGATTTGAACCTCTACCACTTATTGCCCTTCGTACTTTACTTCTGTCATAGTTTCCAACTACGCTGCTCGTGCTTGGTGACCAAGGCACCTTCCTCGATGGGTGTTGTTCTTTCGCCTGCCACTTGGAACTTTTAAAGCCAATGAAAACCCTCTTCCTTCCATAGATGATTCACATATTTGTCCTTTGCATACCACACGATTAATTCAAATGCTTTTTGGACTTTAGGCGAATGTGGAGGACTCCCTTTTATACATGCTTTGCCATATGACTTCCACGTTGGCGCTCAATGGTCAAATTCAAAAATTCAAATTTTAAATTTAATAACCAACCTTAGGGTTATTAAAATAATCATAAATTAATATATAATTAATATTAAAATTAATTAATAATTAATTTAAATAACTTATAAGTTAAGTAAATTAATTAATAAATTAATTTATAATAAAATTATATTAATTAATTTAAACTTCCCTATATAATATTATAAATAAATATTATAATATTATTTTCTTGGGCTTCTTCTTTTCACCTTGGACCTTATCTTGACCTCCTAGAACTGGATCTGATCAACTAAAAATAGACTCTCCTTTTGCACTGATTGGAGAACCTAAAATTGATGCTACACACTAAAACTGCCACTGACTGGTGATAAAATCTTAACATCAATGACCACTCACTCTTGACATCAATGACAACTCATCTACTCAAAATTTCCAACAATCTCCCCCTTTGTCATTGATGGCAACCTAAATTCCTTTTACCAAAACTTGGCCTTTTTCTTGTTCTGCTCCCCATGAGATAATGCTCTCTCCTTAAACCAAATCTCTCCCTATTACTCAAATCTCTCCCCCTTCGACATCAATGGTAAAGGGTCACCTTTGGGGCTCGGATCTTAGAATGATTTTATTAGCTTAGCCCCTAACCCACCTCCTCTTGAGGTGGTTAATTATGGGGTGGGAATATTTCTACTCCCAACATACACTAATATTTACCTTTATCCTCTTTCCTTATCATTTGATCCTTTTGATTCCTTTGACTATTTCTATTCATGTCTATGTTCTTGTTCATGTTCATGTCCATATTTATATTCTTATTCCTGTTCTAATTCATGCTTGGTTCTGAAATGTCTGCTCTACACCACTTTTTTGTATGTCCATCATTATTGCACTTATAAAACTTAATTTTATTATTCCTTGGAGGTGCAAATATCTTGGGATTTCTCCTCGTGAAGCCATATTTGTTTCTTTCATGAACACTGCAATTCATTGCCTTGTGACCAAACTAATTGCATGAGTAGCAATACCCATGAAATAACTACCTATTACTAAAGTTCCCATATTCCTATATTTCATGTGTCCTACACTTTGAAGCCTTGTGTCAAAATATATGACATGAGAAACATCGTTCATTGAAATTTCCTAGCCTTGACCTCATTGGTCTCTTAGTATCTTTTACCCTGTGTTGGTTCCTATTCCATCTATTTCTTCTTTATGCATTGTTCCTTTCCTTGTTGAACTTTTTGTTGTCCAAATCATCCTCATAAGTCTCACTTTATCTCAAAATTTCATATTTTTAAGTTTCTTCTTCTTCAGAACATGATGTTGACTCCTCTTCTTGTTTCTTTTGTACCTATTCAAATCCAAGACTTGTCTTTCTCGATGTAGGCTTTTATGACTTGATAATCTTATCCAAATTCTTTGAGCTCCTTCTAAACTTGTGTAGCTTATCTTTAGACTTCTCTACTTCTTCTCTTCATAGATTTACTTATTGTTCTAATATTTCACATTCTAAGACCTTTGCTTCTAACTTATCCTTAAACTTATTTGCCTTAGCTATTGACTTATTTAAATCCTCTATATTTTTTTCTCTCTCTTCATCACATTCTTGAAACTAAAGATCAAGTTGGGAGTTTTTCTTTATTACCTTCTTTAATTTTTTAAGAGCATAAATAAGCTCTCCCTCAAGATCAACTTCTCCTTTTTTTGATTATTCCTCTATTTGTTTACCTTTGAAAACATCTTCATTATTTTTTTACTTGTCTTCTATAGGATCATCTCTCTCTTATTCTAGTGCCATTAAAATATTCTCTTTTGGTCCTTCAAGTGTATCCTCATATTCATCATCACTGAAATTGAAATAATTATTTGTACAACTATGTTCAAGATGTCCAAAATTACCGCATCTAAAACACTTGAGAATTATTGGTGACCTTTTCTTAACTTCTTCTTTTTCTTCTATCAGAAATAAGACTTCATATTTATCATTATCTAAAAAACTATTATCACTATCACTTGAGTACTTACTTGCCTTATCTGCATAGTAGCTCTTCTTTTGTCTTTGAAAGAACTTCTTTCCTTTTCTACCTTGACCATCCTTACCTTTATTTTGGCACCTGTATTTTTTTGATTCCCTATTCTTATGATCCTATTTTTCTTCATCATTGCTATTTTTTTCTTCTTGAAAGTCAATTTCATAGTGACCATACTTTCCACAATTGAAACATCTAATATATTTTGCATCTTTAAATCTTCTTGAATCCTTATTCCTTATTCTATAATTTACTTCTTCATCACTGGATGACTCATTGCTTGAATCTGACTTCTTGCCCTTTGTCTTCTTAGTATATTTGAAGGCTACTTCCTTCCGGATATTAGGTTCCTCTTTTGTTCTTAACTCAAAAGTTGTAATAATACCAAGTAACATATCTCTTGTCAAATAATCACCATCTTTTGATTCCTCTATAGCAAAAATATTTTCACTAAATTTTTCTAGAAGAGATATTGAGATCTTATGACAAACATCATATTATTCAATCTCAAGTCCAAGTCCTTGCATGGCGTTAACAAACTCATCTACACAAAGTAGATAAGAACTAATGTTTTTCTCATCCTTCATTTTTAAATCTTCAAATTTTCCTTTGAGATTTTGTATTTTTACCTTATTGACACTCTTATCTCCTTCATATATGCTTTGCAACTTATCCAAAATTACCTTTGCTGATTTGAAATGCATAACCTTTATGAAATTTGTTCTATGCAAACCTCTCAAAATTACATTCATTAATTTTGAATTAAAATGATGTAGAATCTTACCATATTTATCTATATATGGAGTAGTTGGTGGTGTGTATCCATTTTCAACCTCTTCCCATATTTCATTGCCAAGTGCCATCAGGTGAATCTTCATTATCATACTCAAAAATATATAATCACTTCCATAAAATACTGGTGTTGAATTATCTGAGAACCCATTCTTAGAATCCATTGTTTTCTTGAAATATTTTCCTTCAAGTTGTTAAAATATTTTGAAGGAATCCACTCTGATACCAATTGAAGAACATAATATTATACTGAGATGGGGGGTGTGAACAGTATAAGACCACATTTTACTTTTCTTTCCAATAAATATTATGCAATGTATAAATAGCAATATCAACAATAGTAATCAAAGCAATGTATAAATCACCACACACAATAGAGACACCAATTTAACGTGGTTCACCCAATGTGGGCTACTCCATGGAGAAAATATTTCACTAAAATTTTCTCAATCAATCTTGGGAATCCTTTCCCCATTAAAATATTTATGGACCTCTATCCAAAGGAGATACCAATTCCCTAATCAAGTTCATGGATATCTATCCATAGGATAACTCATTTCTCCTTAGCTCTGGTTAGTGATCTTCTAGAATAACTACTACCTCCACTGCATTGGCTAATGGATCTCTATGCACTAAAGACTCTTATCCTCACTACCCTAGCTAATGGATCTCTATCCACTAGAAACTATCATCCTCTATACTCTATAACCTCCAAATATTTATCTTTGCTCTATCTCAAATATACACTAAACACAGTCCTTAGGTCTAGCATAAATCTTCTCAATATCTATCTCTAATCTAGCACAAACCTATCCTCAAATTTGCACCAAACTCTGTCCTCAAATCTACACTAAAAATAGTCTATTGGTCTAGCATAAATCTATCCTCAATATTTGTATCTGATCTAGCACAAACCTATCCTCAAATCTACTTCAAACTTTATCCTCAAATCTCCACTAAACATAGTCCTTCGATATAGCACAAATTTTTCCTCAAATATTTGTCCCCTGATCTTCACTAAACACTGTACTTCAGTCTAGCACAAATTTATCCTCAATACTTGTACTCAAGCCTTAACACAAATCTTGACTCAATCACAAATCAATTATACCATATTTGTCTCAAACCTTAACTCAAGGTTTGGCAAATCAATCAATCAATCAATTCTGCTCACAAGTCTTCTTAAAGAATTGTCTCAAATTTACCTTGTAAGCTTCCACATAAGCTCACACTAATTTGTCCAAAATTCCTCTCTAGAACTTGTCCAATCCACTCAACAATCTATGTCCTCAAATATGTATTGTAAGCTTCCACAAAAGCTTATACAAATTTATCCAAAAGTCCTCTCTAGAACTTGCCTCAAATATACTCAATAATTCCTCACTAGAACTTGTACAATATCATAGAAGCATAAAGATAATTGTTAGAGATTCAATATGCTTCACATTCACCACAATTCTCAATCACTTTCAATCTCTATTTTATCACAGAAATATATAGAGAATTGTTAGAGACTCGATATGTTTAACACTCATAAACACTCAACCTCTTTCTCAAATCAATTTAGATTATGGAACACTTTGTTTCATAGAAATTGAACTATCACTTCAACAAAACTACTTGTCTAGGCTCAATCACAACTCTAAGGTGCTTGGCGGTACTAGTACTTTGCTTTTGCCACAGTTGTCAACTACACTACCCATACTTGGTGAGGACTTATTGAGTATATTTTTTAGAACAAGAGGTTTTAAGATACTTTAGAACATCATTTGCACATGAGAAAGAATAAGACATATAATCCATTGAGAGAATATTTGATCAGATCCTATGAATGATTACAAATAAGGATAAAAATAAACTTATGAAAGAATTCAAGGGAGGAGTATAAAAGGTAGTATTCTCATCAGGAATAGAAAAGGCTCCAAGACTCTACTAAAATTAGACTAGACCATTAATGTTCAAAGTCTTAAAATTGTATTTATGATGTTTAATGCTCAAAGTATTCAAATTGTGTTTTAAATGGATTAATGGATAGGTGTGAGGACACAGTGTAATGCAAAAACATATGACACTAGATAGTTGGCTTGATTTGGAAGAAGAAGAATTTTTGATGAATGGTTGTGGATGATTTGTCATTGATTAGGATGGAGATGAATTGATGATGGATGATATATGGTCGATTACAACTTTTGTAATATTGCAATTATTATTTAGAGAGAGGGTACGTAAGATCATCTTGCTTTATGATCAATGTAATATGACCCAATTGTGGATGGGATAAATATCTTTAAAACTGTTACCTTTGATAGATTTTTGATTTTGTTATTATTTTTTAAACTATCCAATCCTATGTAGATTTTTATCAGGTGCTTCATTCACAAGTGTTCTTATGACTGCCACTCTAAGGAAGGTAATCCATGATTAATCTATAGGCTCAGGCATTAGGTCCTACAAATTATTATTTAAATTGAAGGTTTGTTGAGAATATAATTATACTTTTTATTTGCCCTAGTAAATGAGTTATTATGATAGTCATAGGAAAATATTGTTGCACAAATGATAATTCCAAAATTGAGTGTTTTTTTATTGATCATGTGAAAGACAATTTTTTGATTATTGAATGTCTTACCCCTAAAACGATGAGTTGATGGTTGGAGTGGAAGATATTGATGAATTGATTGATTAAATGGATGTTGATGGTAAAATCTTAAAAAAAAAGTGAAAATAATAACAAACATAGCTATGCAATAGTATGTAGGCATAGTTTTGACCTAAAAATTAAATTTGTATAGATGGGTATGAATTAGAACATTCATACCTTTTCATATGAATCTTGAGGAGCACACTATATAAGTGCATTTTTAGGACACATATATTATTTTTTTTGTACGAAGGAGTAAGAAGAGAGGTTTGAGGGATATTTTCTAAAATGAACATTGTAAAATTTGGGGGGTAAAGCAATGAAATAGTGAGAGGTGCATCGAGTGCTGGCGTTGTAGGGTGTGCAATAAGGGTAAGTATATTTTTGCATTAGTTTTTATGTTTTGAATATTTTAAAAATGAACCCTAGGGAACAATTTCTTAGTGAAATAAAATCATAGAGAATGAGTAGGATAGGTAGCATTGTGTGGGAAAAAATTAAAGCAATGGGCTAGGTTTAATCATGTTAGCATGTGGTTTGTTTGTGCCTTATTATTGTGGTATGCATGTTTCAGTGTGTGTGCATGTGTGATGTGTATGTTTTGTGAGGTGAGGTGGTTTCAGGTATATGGATACCTGAATCCACTCTTTTTTAATTCATGCATATCCATACAAATGTATGGATTTTTTTACTAATGATTGATTTTGAATGTGTAGTTGTTATGGATGTATACGGGTTAAGAAGGTGAAATCATGACATAATTTTTATCCACTGTTAGATGATTTGCTATAGGTATGGCTACCAACAGATGGATATTGGTTGTAGGATGTGGAATTTTATGGACTTGGAGATATATTGATGGTACATACTAATCATACCTATCTATCATAATTATGTAAGATATGGTACCTATATTGGAATACCTTTCATTTCTCGATGGGAAAAATGACAAACACCTTGGAGGATATATATCGAATATATTGGATTTTGATAGTTGGGGTGATGAATATGATAGAAAGTAGAGATAAGTTGGACAGGATATTGTAGAGAGCATTCAGTGATATATGGGAGATAGTGGATCATGAGGGGGATTCCCTATGAGTCTTATTATAAGGGTAAGACATTGCCAAATATACAAGCGATGGCTATGTTATTGATAGTGATTTGTTCTTTACCAAATATTTTAGGCATAAGGTTCCCCTAGAATATTATTGGTATAGTGTGTGATATGGTAGATCATAAGATCTAGTTTGTATAGGATAAACATTGTTAGCATAGACCTTCAAATAGCTTCATGCTTTGAAGAGGATAAAGTGATCAACTTTGACTAGCAGTTTGTTGTTACAAGTATGGTCCTTAGAGGACATGGTCATGGTGAGGCTGAGGGATTTGCATCATTAGGAAGTTAAACTAGTAGAATAGGATGTACCATATATTTTATTATGGTAGACTAAAATAGAGGTGTGATGGAGGTGGTCTCATGTGGGAGATGAGATGTATTATTGAGGGAAGTTTGATGGCTTATTTTATATATATATATATATTAGTTGGTAGCCATGGAGAGGGGACCCAATATGGATAAGGGACATGGTAGAGTTAGGATGAGTTATATAGGATAGATAGGTCATTGACCAGTGTGTGATTCAGTTGAAGTTCTTTACATGCTTGAGGGTGTTGTACTAATTTGACCTATGAAATGGAGCATCTAATACACCGATTATGATTTGGAAGATGAGAATATCATGAAGAATGATAGATAGGGGTCCTATTGGATACTACATTATATGGGATTATAGCTATACCATACAAGGATGATGTAGGTATCACACTAGAGTTTGATGTATGGTGGTCTACTCAATGGTGGGAGCCTAGCATAAGAGTCATGTATGGGTCTAATGAGGGAGCAAGAGGGATAGATTTAGTATTAGAATGTACCATAGGTGGCACTAAGGTGGAAGATAGGAACTCAATATTAGGAGGATGTAGTCTATCTATAACAATCAATAACAAGAGGGAGCTAGGTGGTCAGGATGAGTTACTTGGATGATGTGTGTAATAGCATATGGATAGTGGTGTAGGCCCATATAGGGTGACGATGGATGAGGTAGAATGTATGATGATGGATAAGGAAATAACATTGAATGAGGCAACATTTATGGATAAGGGGATAGATGTGTTGATGGATGAGGTAGTAGGTGTATCAATGAGTGAGGCAACAAGACCACAAGTGCTAGAGTTTGACTACAATATTGGTTTATGAGGGATGCTTACTACTTTGTATGAGGTTTTGATGCTCAAGGATAGGTTGTAGTAGGTGGAGGGTTGAATGGCTAATAGATATATTATTTGGACTGTAGAGAAACTAGTGATGGTAGTAGATAGAGGTGTGGCACTAGTGAACAAACATTGGTTACATAAGGACTTAAAGGTATCAATGGTAGATAGGGATAATGCTTGCATGGTGAGGGATGTTGAGATAGCTGACATGATGATATTTTTGGATAATAGAGTGGATTGAGAGAGTAGGACGTTAGGATGAATGGTGGAGAGAGCTTCTCTAATATTAGAGAGGTATGGAGTAGTAGTTTATTGCATGATAGTGGTAGCCAAGATATATGGATCCAAAGGAGAGGGTACTATATTATGGTAGGAGTTGGAGGTGACAAGAAATATAAGATAAAATGTAATGACTAATATGGTGGGGATGTGGGAGGAGAAGTAGTTGAGGGTAAAAGGTGTTTATATGTAGAGGTTACAGTGATTTTGGGATGAATTGGAGGACTTGTATGCATAGGAAAACACAAATAGGATTCAACTGATGTTGGATTTAGTATGGTAGGGCATACTAATTTCATCATATTCAGAGTCTCACTCCTCCTCTTAGTCCCACACACACTCACGATGGATTCAAAGTAGTACAAAATATATGCTTTTGAAGGTATCTCAAGTAGTGGATCACACAATATCATAGGAAAAAAGGATATGTCCTAAGGAAATAGCAGATATGAAGTGGAGAGGAGGTTTGAGGATCCTCCTAGTGGTCACGAGGGGAGTGGAGAGACTCTTGGTGAGAAGTAGGGTTGACCCATTTTTTAGGGTGGCATGTATGCCATAATTTTATATTTTTGATGTATTTGATGTGTATGAATGTAAGATGATGCCGATAGGTGTGGTATGGCATATATTGTAGCCTATGTGAACTTTTAATATATAATATATGAGATGTAGCATTGATTATATGTGTGGATATTGTGTGAATATGTTTTTGTATCGATATAGAGTAGATATTTTTTTTGGTAAATTAATAATTTTATTAAAAAGAGGGCATTTGAAAGGCACCCAAATGCCTTGTACATCAAAGGATAAAAAAGGAGTAGATGAAAAGGAACCACAGAACTGCTTGCTGAAACAAAAAATTACAACCTCAGATTAAAATGAACAAAAATAAGAAGTCTTTGACAAAAAGGAACAGAGAGAAACAAGCAAAAATATGACATATTCCAAAAATAAACGATCCTCCGATAAAAAGGAACTCAAAAAGAAACGATCCTCCACCAAAGGAACCCAAAAATAGAAGAAAAGTTGTCAGCCATCAAGGGGAATGCCCATCTGCATGAGAGACGAAGTAGCACCTTCCAGGCCACTGTCTTTCGCATCTATTTTTGAAATGTCTTTAGTACTATCCTTAAGGATAGCGGTACATGCATCCTTAGCGATATCCATTACATATTCATCGTTGACAACATATTTGACATCAATTTTGGTATCAAAGGATACCTCAACACCGGCCAATACTAGAACATTATCAAAATTGTCACAGAAAAACAAGAGGCTTAGTGCATGGTGTTGCTCTTTGAGAGTTGATATCATCTTTCCAATGGCCAAATGAGCAGTTTCAAGATGATCAATGGTGGCTGAAGTTTCATGCACAACCAACTTGTGAAGATACCTTTCAACTAGGTCAGGAGAATTAGACTTATCCTTTGGAGTTTTTATAGAGGTGGATAGAGGGATTTTGGAAACTTCTTTGTGTTTCAACCTCTAAGAACTACGGATAGGGGTCGTTTCAACTTTGGCCTTCTTCCTAGCAGAAAACTCAGAAAAGGATTTACCCCCTTTGTCTTTTCTTTTGGATCTAGTATTTTTTGGACTTGGGGTTGAGGAAGAATTATCTTCCTAAGACTCGGGGGCAGGGAGGTTACCTGAAGGGAAAAGTAGGAGGAACTTATATAGGACTTTAAAAATACCCTGGTGACAAGGTTTGGCCTCATCTTTCTTGGAACAATTGGTAGTGAGATATAGAGTAGATATGATTATGTGTTGATGATTTATATTTTTGTAGATGTATGAAATGATGTAGACATGTGATATAATTATGAATTTTTGGGAAAAATATATGTTGGCAATGATTGAATGTGTAGGTATACTTTATATTTGGATAATATTCAATATTTTGAAGTAATGAATGATAATTAGTCATGTAAAATATCATTAGAATATGAGATAAGCAAACACGTAATGGATGTTATCAATGCAAAGTGAATAATAGGTTGGTAGGTGATGCAAGTTATGGATGAAAATGTAGTGAGAGACTATGCATATTGATCCTAGTGATTTAAGCTAATAACTGGATGAAGATGATGTAAAGCATAAGTGATGATTATACTTGTATTTTAGCAAAACTAGTTGTGATGATATCCATTCTATTGTTCTAGAAATGTTGGATGTTAGAATAATTTCAAGGGATTCAAACACCGTAGTTTGAAAAACCAAACTCATATAGTATTCAATAAATATACTACAAAATATTGACTATCTTGACTAAGCTTAAGTCTATCATAGACCAATGTATGTACAGTTATGTTTGTTTATCTATTTTGAGTGAGGCTGTAGTAACCAATTGTAAACTAAGCCTGTTAAGATAGTTCATCCACAAGCACACAGTGGCATATACAAAATGTCATTAATATGATAGACATGTTGCCACATGTAAGGCATGCTCCACTACCATACATGTGTCTATGGCCTTGATGGATATTAGCCCCATGATATATAGATGTGAGGACCTCAAGGATTCAAGATTTTTTATAATGGTCCTTTCTCTTTATTTCTTTTTGTGGTTCTCTATTTTGCCTTTTCTTTTGCTCTTTTCTTTTTTGGAGCTTGTAATTTTGTCAATCCTTAGGTTTGGATCATGTAAATGATACGATAAGCGAGGTGACTTTCACTAGGTGGCTAGTGTACACAAAGTGTTGATTTTTCTATTCTCAAAATTTACTTAGTGTTTGATATGTGCTTTGGACATAAAAGAACTCAAGTCATCCAAGAAAATCCTTGAAGTTCTTTAGAATTTGATAATGGTGGATAAAGTTTTATTGATTTAATTGAAAATGGTTGAATCATAAAAATATTTCCACTACCCAATATATTGAAAAAAGGATTGGACACCACAATAGTTGTGCTAACAATTTTGTGTTTAAATATTCATTTTTTCTTTCTTGTATGTACATGAAGGAGTGAGTATATGCACACTATTTTTAACATGAGATAATACATGAGAGCATAATAACGATGATAGCAACATGATTGTATAAAATATACTAGTTATGCATAAACTTATACGACTTAATAAGTCATCTATTAAATATCACTAAACAAGAATACCCATTATGCGCACAACGAAAAGGGTGGCTAAAAATCCTATCATGATTTATTTATTTATTTGAGTGTGAAGATAAATTATCAATGTTTGGAGGTATCAACATGAATAGTGGATGCAAATTGTGATTGTAAAACATTAAAAGTGAGCATATGAAATGGATTAAAAATATCAAGAGAAGAAGAAAATAAAATAAAAAGTAGAATAGAGAAGAGAAGAAAGAAAGGAAAGAAGCCACTCAAAGTGTGACCATACAACATTGACTAAGAACCAAAGGAAAAAGGAGGAAGAAATAAAATAAAATTAATGAAGATAGACAAATATGAAGTACAATATGTGTTACTAATGGATGGTTTTAATTTTGTTTTTGTTTTTATTATTTTTGTTATTGTTTTTTTATTTTTATTTTTGTAATATATGAAATAGATCTAAAGAAATCTAAGAACCTTGATGAATTTTAAAGAATCATAAAATGCACAAAGGTGGATGACATTGAGGTGTTTGGGTTCCTTAATTACTTCATTATTATCAAGGTGATAATCTTTAGAACCAAATTTACATGTGATTATATATTGTCCTAGCCAGTTTGGTGCACATGTAACACATAGTTGGCATGGTTGGATTGTATTTTGTTCATTTTCTTTGAGGACCAGATATTCAATTTGGAATTTGTGTTGATGAACATTTTTGTTGTATGTATTTCAAATACAATCTTGATAAACACATGTATATTCGATAGCATTAATGTGATGTTCATCTAGAATTGTAAGTTTATCTAGTCTTACTTGGTGAGTAGTATCATCATAAATGAATTCTTGTAGAAATATTCTCAAAGAGAGGATTTTGAATTCTAAGGTAATGATGTCCTTTGCACCATAGAATAAATAAAATGGTGTTTTCCCAATGGATTTTTTTATACTAGTTTTACAAACCCAAATTTCCAAAGGAATTTGATTGTTCCAATCATGATGATATTTACAATGGTTTTCTGAAGAATGGAGTAAATGGTTTTGTTGGTAGAATTTTCTTGGACATTACTCTAGGTGTAATATGGAGTTGATAAGATATGTTGAATGTTGTATTTATCACATAATTCATGAACATTCTTAATTTTTAAAAGGCATACCATTGTTAGATATGATCTTTAAATGAATGAAAAAATAACAAATAATATGTTGTGTGATGAAATCGATAATTTTGGGACCTATTGTTTAGATAAGAGGAACTACCTCAACCCATTTTGTAAAATAATCCATCATGGTAATGATGAACTTTATGGTTATTTTATGAGTATAGTCTAATTTTTTTGATGAGATCTAAGCCCCATTCGTAGAATGACCACATGGATTGAATAGGCTATAATTCATAGGATGACAAGTGGGTGAGATTAGCATGTTGTTCACATTTGATATATTTCTTAACATAGGTATAAAAATCATATTCTATCTTGGGATAGTACTAAGTCATGCATAGGATGCATTTAGTAATGGCCATGCCACTAAAATGGTCATCGCAAGTATTGTCATGGGTTACCGTTAGAACATGGTTGGCTTTCTATGGCTCTAGGCAACATAAAATAATGTCATCATAGTTATGTTTATAAAGGATGTCCCCTAATAATGTATATCCGATTTCTTTCTATTTGAATGTGCATTTATGGGCATGAGGCAAATATGTTAAAATAATTCCTAGTTTGATATAGTCTTTGACTTGAAAAAACCAAGGGTGATAAGGTTTAGCTTGGACAAAATTGACGCTTGCATCATCACGAGATGTTTATGGTGAGATAGAATATTTATGAAGTGTTCATACATATATGTGAATAGTTTTTCATGCAAATACTATGGTATAAGAGGACTGAGATAGGCCATAGTATCTACAAATAGATTTCTATAGCATAGAGAAGCATCTGTATCATACCTTCAAATTGAGAGAGCAATTTATCAGTGACTTGCTTGTATTGTTTAAGAATAGGATATCTACATTGATAAATTCCCTTTATTTTATTGATAATTAGAAGGGAATCACCAAATATTTATAAGCATTTGATGTACATGGCAAGCACAATATTAAGGTTAAGGATGAGTGCTTTGTATTCGGTGTTATTGTTTATGCATGTAAAGTTTAATTTAAATGAAAAGAGGAGTGATGTCCCTTGTAGTGTAAAGAAGACAATTCCTACACCTACCTGTTATTTATAGTGAGAGCCATTAAATAAAAGGGTCATTTTTTATTATGTTTTAGGTTCAATATATTGTTCAACTTCAATAGTTTGGAACCTTGAATCGTCAGGAAGCTTTATGAGAATTGGTTTATCATAATTTAAGGTAACCCCTACGAGCTGATCAACAATAACCTATATTTTTATTGATTTTTGACTAATGAATCCTAGATAAAATTCAATTAACAACATTATCCATTTGGTACTTCAAATATTATTCTATGTTCTACCCATCATGTATCAAAGCGAGTGATTGTGGGAAATGACATAAGTAGTATGGCTTAGCATATAGTGACACAACTTCTTTGTTGCAAATACTACTACTAGGTATAGTTTTTCCATTTATGCATATCATGTTTCATAGTTCACTATCATGGAACTGATGTAGTATATTGATAGTTCTTGGCTAGCCTCATTCTTTTGGGCTAACAATATTCCTACAACAAAATCAATTGTGGATACATATAAGTGGAAATAAAATCTAAGGTGAGGTAGATACAATACTGGTGGTGATGTGAGATAGGTCTTGATGGCATCAGTCCCAATTACATGTGATGACATTTTGTAATAAATGATTAACTTACACTTGTATAACAATTAGGTGATGAAACAATGAATTGCTTGAATTTTACCCTACAAGATATGTAATTATTTTAAATTCATAGGGGAAGGAATATCAATTATTGCTTTGATTTACTGGGGGTCGACCTTGATTCGCCTTTACAAAATTATGAATCCTAGAAGTTTTCCTAAGGTCATGCCAAAGATATATTTTTGGCTACAAACATTATGCTCTAGGAGATGATCAAATATTTTGTGTAGGTCATGTTGGTGTAAAACCTATCACTGAACGAGTGGGAGCATGCCTAGCGGTCCTCGACCATCATTGAACAACCACCTAGACCAAAAGTGGTAGGGGTGGTCAATATTTGAAGAATATTGATTCCTTTGGTTGCAGCTGCCTACATCACAAAGGGGAAAAGAGAAAAGAGGAATGAGAAGTAAAGCAAAGGAAGGCCATAACCAAAACTAAAAATGATGGGGATTGGTCACATCAAGATACACATGCTAAACATTACCAGTGTAGACAATAGTAGAACACATAAAAAATGAGCTCATCTCATCCTCACTTATCATTCGATGATATGGGCAAGGGAAAATTCTAGAACCAGTAGGAGGGTGCATGAAATATAGGTAGTATAATTAGAGTGCTCCCACCTAATTGACTTTAACAAAAATAAAACCTTAATGCCCAAGGATGAATGTGAATTATAGATCCATACAACTAGACCCATGAAATCCAGATACAAGAATTAAGTGAACAAGCTCAAATGGCCATTGTAGAAATAAACATCCACACTTAAGAAAAAATAGAAGTGAAGACAGATTAAGAGACCAAACAATGATATACTATTATTTACAAGGCAAAGAAGAATTACATATGAATTGTAAAGGCCACAAAGTTGTGCTTTGGAATGGCAAGCATTCCATTTATTTATAGAATATTTATTAGTACATTCAAATTTAAGCATTAAGGGTATTCGATAGGAAGAATCACTCTGGAACGGCTAGAAGATCTACTATCATGTTGTTTCTTATAATAATGGCAATAGTCCAAATGAATTTATATATTTCTACATAGATCTGGACCCTTGATCACTTCTACAAGACCTGTTAAAGCAATAAATTTCATCTACTTTACTCATTTGAGTAGCTAGAAATTATGGTTAATTGCTTGCAAGCTCTGCATACTTCAAACTACCCTTCATGAACTCGTACTAGGGTAGTTGTGGTCATTAATAGTTCTACTTTATTCTTTTGAGACCTCAGTTTTGAAATCAATGGTGATAAGGAATGATCCTTAATGCGTCACCTTCCTAGTATTCCACTCATTATATCTTCATGTGGACAGAAGATTGGGTTCGAATTCTTAATGCAACTTTCCCAAAGTTTCATTCAAATTTGGGGAAGGGAACTTAGGACTTGTGTCTACTATGTCATGTTCTGATTATTTCATATGAGCATTGTATATTGCAATCTTCTACCCAAAGTTGGAGTAGGGATTTAGGATCTTCTTTTGAGCATGCCCCTACCCAATATTTCGTCTAATCCTAGACTTGGATATTTGTTTTGTTGCTCTTCCACTTGGTCTTCTGATATCTGCTTCAATCATCAATGCTTCAAAAATTGGCCAATCCTAAGATGACATCATATTAAAAAATAAGAGTGTGTGGGGAAACAAAAAATTTCATCCATATGTAATTTATGTGTTGATGATGCTTCTTATGTTTTGCCAGTAAGTCATCCACATAGTCTTCCATGATTTTGTACATGTAATAATGAAAAATGTAGTTCATGGAACATTGGTATGTGGTACCTTCATTCTTAATACCAAATGTCATGAACCTATAACAAAAGGTACCCCAAGGAGTGGTGAAGGATATTTTATGTTGGTCATAATAATTAACCCAAATTTGGTTATATTCTAAAATTCCATCCATGAGGGACAACAATTCATGACTTGCTATGGATTTGACCACTGTGTCAATATTTAGCAAGGGAAAATTATCTTTAGGGCATAATTGGTTAATATCTTTGAATTCAGTGGATATGTGAATTTATCCCTTTGGATTTGTGATAGGGACCATATTAGAGATCTATTCGGGATAATCGATTAGTTGAATGAATCCCACATCCAAAAAAATTTGTAACTCCTATTTTACATTAAAGCAATTGTAGGGTGTATCTTTCAAAGTTTTTTCTTAACAAGTTTGGTGCTATCATCGAGTATAAGATTATGAAAAACAAATGATGGGTCCATACCAGGGATGTCAATATGAGACCACGCAAAGACCTTTTTGTATTGTTTAAAAATTGTGGTAAAGTTATATCTTTCTTTAAGGGATAGGCACTTTCATAATTTAATGATATGGGGGTTAGTAAGATCATCACCAATGCCAATGTTGATGATGTCCTCAACAAGCATGTGAGAGCCATCCTTGAATTGAGTGGGAATGGGAATAAGATGTAGGTCATATGTGACATTAGGGATAGGAGCCTCATCATAATGGGAGACTTTTATGTGATTGATGAAAAGAGCATGAGGTGGAATTGAGAAAAGGAGAGCACTAGTTGATGGAAGAAAGTTACATGAAGAAGGCCCAAAGAGATGTGGTTGAAATTAATGTAGTTGATATTAGTATAGATGATTTGATTAGGATGGGTATTATAGACAAGTGAGAAAATATATCTATAAAGATCATATTTATCAAAGCAGTTGAAGGAAGAAAGGATGTAGAGTTGGTAGAAGAAATATTGGATGATGATGAACGTAATGGTTGGTTTAAGTGGGCGCACAAAACTGTTGGTGAATATTTGGGGTGATGTGAATATCGTTGAACTCATCGTTGGTTTAGAAAGTGGTCGTATAGTTTGATGGGTAATGGAGAAATGGGAATAGGGGAATCATTAGAGGTATATGATGTAAGTGATAGCGTGCCAAAGTTCTTAATAGCATCATCAATAGCATAGGTGTAATTAGTGCAATGCAATGAGGATTCTTGAAATAAATTGGAAGGGATGTTCACCATGGAATGAGGAGAGAGACAATCATTGTGAAGGTCACACTTAGGCTCAATATCAAAATTATCGTTTGTAGGTTCAAGGGTAAGGTGATGGATTTCATCCTCTAATATGTTGATATGGTCAAAATGATAGCCTAAGACTTATTTATCTTTAGGCTACTAAAAATTTGGGTCAATAAGGGCTCTATATCCTTATTCATAACACCCCAAACTAAATTCATACCAGTTAAAGTGTTGTATGTAGCACATTGAAAAATTTGTATTAGACATGTGATCAAGGTTGCCACATAATTTATCTTTAGGTTGTTTGGGCTTAGGTTATTTGCAGGATGTATCAATACCCCCATAAATAAATTTTTTCTTGTTTTTAGGTGGTCCAAGAGGAATAATGTCACCAAAAATCAAGGGTATGTTATGAGGGCAATCAAAGTCCTGAATGGATTATACACTAGGAGGGGAAAAGCAAGTGTTGTGAACACTATAGTCTCTTGGACCAAGATTTATCATGAGTATATAAATATAACACATTTAATGATGAATAAAATAAGAAGAAGATGACCCTAATGATTGGTGTGAATTGTGTCATGAGAGTGTAGCAGAGTGAGTGTGAAGGTTAGATGACATATTATAAGAATATGAAGAGTTGGTCATTGAAGTGATTGATTGGTTTGTGAATGGAGGGGATAAATGCAAGGATGTGGTAGGTTGTATCATGGTAGGTGTGAGTTGGGTAGAATATAAGGGTGGACCTAGTGGAAGGGTGACCATATTGCATAACTAAAAGGGATCATCATTAGTGGAAATGCGATGAACTTGGCCATCATGAAGATATTTCAAGGAATGGTGTAGCATGGAAGAAAAACATTGCATATCCCTAATACATGGTCACCCTAGGAGAATGTTGTATTGCATCTCCCCTTCGATAACATTGCATAGCATAGATATGTTATTGATGTCTACTTTGATGGGTAGAACAAGAGATCCTACTGTGGCACACATAGAGCCATCAAAATCCCATAAATCAAGGGTGGAAGTAATAAGATGAGTGGATGGAATGGTCAAATAATTAAGGATAACTATGAAAATTATGCTAGTAGATGAACTAATGTTGATCATGATATGCTTATAGGTGGCGTTATTAATATAGGCCCTTATATGCATTAAGAGATCTCATAATCATAGAAAATGATAGATGATTGTATACATGTTTGCACATTACCAACAAAATTGATAGAAGTGTTAGTGTCACTTGTTTCCATATCAATAGTTCATAGAATATCATTTAAATCCTCACAATGAGATTTTTATTTCTATAAGAGGTCGTATATGGAAAACCATATGGGTGCTATATGGAGTTGGTGTATGAGAGTACTCTAAATAGTAATAATGTTATGTTGTATCATGGGAGGGGTGCCCATTATTTTTGGTGTGTTATAAAAAGTTGGTATGGTAGGAAGATTCCATTGTGGATTAGTGTTGGGAGGGTAACATTGGTTGTGCATGGTAATATTGATCATACCCATAAAACCTTGTTAAGATGGGCTATGATTCATATGATTGACTTACCAAGGTCTGTTATGTGGAAGTACTAGTTTAAGTGTGTGGTGCTAAATATTTGGGCAAGATATTTTCATAAATACCCAAATTTTGATTTTGGGGAGCTAGAGGATTTAAGAATTGTATAGCTCTGTGATCAACTAGGTCTTGTACTAGTTGTAAAAATATATGATAGATATTGATTTCATATCTCATTTTTTTATGATACTCATAAAATGCATGCTCATTATAGCCTCTTGGTTATGGATGATTAGGATCTTCAAGTTTTATGTTAGGTAGAGCAATATGTCGATCATCATACAATTTGTGAAACAAGTTAGACAAAGAATCATAAAAGGGAGTATAGTTATAGGGTTGACGACAAGGATGCAACATGTGATCCAATGGTTGATTAGGTGGATGGGAAAATTGGTTTGGTAAGGCCCTTATTGTGGTGGTTAGTAGTATTGGGGCAATGAGGTAGGTTGTGCACTCGGGACCACTTGATTTATTTGCAGTGGTTTAGGTATATTGAGATTGGTAGGGTTCCTATTGAATCTTATGTTGGTAGGTTAATCTGATTTCTTATGAAGTTTAATCTTTCTTGTTTGGACTTTGATGTCTTCAATCACTTTTTCTTGAGTGAAGCATCTTCAAATGTGCAATGTTGTTGGATTTACAAAGTTTTTTGTATGTGTTTGGTGCAACTCTTTGCAAATAGCTTGACTAGTTTTATAGGTGGTATGGAAAATATTAAGTCACAAATAACAACATGCCACCTAGAAACATAATCAGTAATAGGCTCTTCATAAAACTATCATAAGCTATACAAATCTGATAACAATGATTTTTTCTTGATATTTATCGAGAAGTGCTCTAAAAGTAGATTGGCTAATTGATCAAATGTGAATAGACTATATCAGGAATGATTATTATATCAATCTAGGGCCTAAAACCCAAGTGACAAAGGAAATCTATGAAGTATGAGTGGGTTGCTACTATTTATTTGGTAGTAGGTGAACCTATATTTACTAATGTGTTCCCTTGGATCTTCCTTACTCTTGAATTTTTCAAAATTTTGTATTTCAAAACTGTAAGGATATGGATGAACAACTACAAATAGGTTGATAGGATAATTGCACAATTGACTATAAGTGGGATTTTGAGACCCATAACAACTTGTGTGCAAGTCTAAATTTTTGATATATTTCCTTAAGATATAGAACTTGTTCAAAGTTTTAGAATATTAATGTGTACTTTATCTACATGTTAGGACATGTGTCGTTGACACTGGTAATGTTTTCATATAGACCTACATTTTTGTATCAATATATCTCATATTGTTTAGTCCCAACATTTGGTATCAGAGTAGGCTTTCCCTACCCTCTTAGTTTTAGGGGGATTTCCCTCATGGAAATCCCCCCTCTATTTTTTTCCCTCTATTTTTTTCCCTCATTATTTTTTCCTCATTTCCCCCCATTTTTTTTTTAATACTAAGGGAGTATGCTCTCCATTCATAAGATAAATAAAAAATCAGAAAGTTTAAGAAAAAATGGCTGCTAAATCTAGATTTTTTTAGACTAATTTATTGGGAAGGATAAGTTTTTTAATTTTGTATCTATCTACAGAAGCAATCTCTCCATGGAGAAATGAATAACGGGATACCAAATTTATTTTCAGAGCTATGAGGGTTCCATATTTATTTCATATATGGAGCAAGCCATGATTTAACTCCTGATATTATTGTTTACACAGTATATTTTGCTAAACTTTGTCTTATTGTGGTGGATTTATAGATTTGTATCTGGTGTACCCCCTATTTTTTTTATTTTTTATAGACTAAAAGAATTGAAGGCTATGTGCAAATTACGTAAGGATTTCCAAAGATCCATCATGGTTGTTTCGGATGATACTGAGTCCTACATTTGTGGTGGTGGTTGCTTTCACATGCCCAACCTATATCCGGTGAGTGTTTGCCATTGTAAAATTGAAGTAGTTTGATTGGGATTTTATACCTGTGGAGGAGACCACCAACAAAAAGATCACACGAGCAAAATATTTTTTATGGAGTTTTCATTGACCTCCATGGATGGCCTACCTCCTAGCATCGAAGACACTAATTTGGAATAATATTCTATATCACATAAAATTGTGACCTATTGAATGATTGAATGGCATGAAAAGGAGTTTATGCTATTAATATCAATTCATTTATGTTGTTCAATGAGCAGTTCATGCTATTAATATTAACTGATCTGTGCATGATTTTATTTGCATGAAATATATGCTTTTTATGATGCCAAACACAATGCATTCATAATGTACCCAACACTATAATCCTATCTCAAATTATGTTATACATGCAAGTTACAACTTACATGCATTGCTAAATGATCCTTCCTATATAGTGAAAGATATTATATGTGGTGATAATGACCATGAAGATTCCTCTACATGATTTTGTCTTGTGATGATTTTTTGTGGATGTGTGCATTGGTGTTAGCCATGATAGAATGCAACTGTAGTGATCAACATGTGAAATCAGTTTTTTGGTGCTCATTTTTTGATGATTGTATATTGTTGCCCGAAGTTCTGTACCCGTTAGAAGTAGAGTTGATTGTTGCTGCAATGGCTAAGGCATTGCACAAAAAAAGGGAAGAAATGTATCCCAAAGATGTGAATTCTGATATTGAGATCGTCATCACCCATAGCTATTAAAAATTTCCCCGCGATGGTAGATCTGGTGATTGCATAGCTAAAATACTTACTATTTTTTTACCAAAATAAAAGGTGCTAATTTGATCTGCGGTAGGCTCAAAAATTATCGGGCTACTCCTCGACCAGAGTTGTAGTGGTGTTGTTGGTGTCAAATTTTTTACCTACATGTTACAAGATCTTGATGCCACAAATGACTAAAACACTTCAATTATTTGTATTGTAGATGTCACAATGGTTGCTTTGTCGATGTTCGCAAGGATGATAAAAAAAAATGACAATGAAATCATGGAGTTTGAATTTTTTTCTACTAATATTCACCTTTGAACACTTTTCTTTTTTGGTGAGGATGTACTTTTCCCATGAATTTTGACGATGAAATTTTGGAAAAATGAATCGTAGACCTTGTAGTCCTGGAAAAAAAAATGCCCTGTATCAAGTGATCATTTCAGAAATGAAAACCTTGGAAAATAAGTGATGCATGTATAGCAGGATGACATTCAAAGAGCAGCAGTGGTTGGAAATGATTCAAAGGATGTGCAAGAGGCTCATTTGTGATTATTTTTCATTGTTCGAAGATTGTTTTTCGTGTGGATATTGTTACCATGAATTGATGGTGAAGTTGAAGGCCTTGACTTTGAAATACTAGCAAAGACCATTGAATCTAATATATGGTCATCTTCTATGGTGCAATTTCCAAGTTTGGGACACATCTTCTATGGCGTAATTTCCAAGTTCGGGACACGGGTGTCATCAGGAGCTTCGTCATCAGCCACAAGTTCGGGCTTTGGGTTGGCGAGTTGGACCTTCCAGTTTCAACTCCTGCTCATGAAATGCATTAAGATGTGTAGCTTTTTAAAAATTAGGATATTAATGAAACGGTTAGCATGGTAAAAATTATGGGTAGGACATTTTTATTTTTAAAAAATGTACTAATATTTTTTAAAAAATTAAAGTTGGGGGTATTTGTGGAAAGTAAAATAGTGGGTGGATTACTATTTTTTGAGGTGAAAGGGACCCTATGAGCATTGGTCATCCATAAGGCCTTATGGGGTATTTTTAAGAAGGGACTCTCATTTTTTTCTTAATGATTTTTTCCACATGGAGGTGAAAGGGCCAGATAATCCTTTATTGTATTTTTTTAAATTTTCAAAATTGAAAGGTCGATGTACTTTCCCCTATGAAGGAAACTAGAGATAATCTTTTTTTCCACTAGAGAGTGATTCCGCCATTGAGCGATGTTTTCTATTTCCTACCTAGATAGGCATGCTATTTTTTCTACGAGATTAAGGCCCCATTGACACCCAAAAATAGGGTTATTTATAGTCATCGAAAAGGTTTTTCCAATATGGACACATTGGTGGTATCCAATTATAATTTTGAGGTTATTCCATTTGCAATTTTTAGCCTCAAATAGTATTGTATCATGGAGTGCACTCTTGGTTGAACCCGACACTCCCAACACAATTGTATATGATCCTAGTATCTAGTCACCTTGTCTATATAACCTGACAGATGTAGCGGATGGTTACCCATGCATTTTAGTAGGATGAGGAGGTTACCATAAGGTCACCTACTCTAGGGACTATAGAATCTTGACACCCTAGACTCTATCCGAGGATTTTTTTGGATCAACTTATAAATGCTATAGATGAAGACACTTCAGAAGATTCTATTCTTGTCTTTCTTCTTCTCCTCCATATTTGGATTTTATGGCTCATTTTATTAATATTTTTTAGTGCATTTTCAGCAGAGACTAACACTATTATATGGCTCATATTTTATTTTGTATTAAGGTGTATTTTTCATAGAGACTGACACCTTCTAGATTGAGTTTCACCATGAGGAGGAATTGATATTCATGGTGAACCTAATTAGTGACCTATGAGAAGCAACATACGTAGAGTATGAACTACAGAGGAAACATCTCTAGTAGAAGTGACTGACCTTGAGGCACCCAGGATGACCCTAAGTCACTTATACAGCTAACCCAGAGGCAAAAAATCAAAGGAAGTGGTTGAACCTTAGGAAATAGACCAATATGTATACACCATTGATCTAGCACTATTCATAGTTGGAGATCCAAGCACAAAGAGCATGAGCCTAGACCAAATTATGTAATAAAGGAGGATGTTAGGGTTCTATTTTTAGAAAAGTACACATTAAGGGGGGATGTTAGAATATTAATGTGTACTTTATATACATGTTATGACATGTGTCATTGACACTTGTCATATTCTCATATAGACCTCCTACCTATATATTATAACACATTTTTGTATCAATATATCTCATATTGTTTAGTCCCAACACAAAGGAGCATGTGGTGTTTTCATGGGATAAATCATGATGTCCATAATGGGTGGTTTGGATTGGTATGAGTAGAGTGGATTATAGGATTTCAATGTTAAGGAAAATGATTTTTATTAGGTGGATATTGTTGTTTTAAGTTAGCCCATTGATTATTGAGAATGACTAGAGGTTGATTTAGTTATCAAGAGATGTGTTGATGTTGGATGGGAACTTATTGTTGTTGAGGAATGTGTTGTTGATGTATAGGAATTTTTTGTTTTTAGACCAAAATTTTTGTTGCTAGATTGAAATTTTTTGTTATTTGATAGGCATTTGTTGTTTCTAGACCAACATTTGTTATTGTTGGATAGGCATTTGTTATTGCTGGAATGGAATTTTTTATTGTTGGACTAACATTTGTTATCGATATTTGTTGTTGTTGAACTGGTATATATATTTTTTGGATTGGAATTTGTTGTTGTTTTGAATATATCAAAGGTTGAAGTGGAGGTCGTTGCTATTGCAAAGATGCTTGATGTTTCAATGGGAGTTTTTTTTGAGAAGGTGGAGTGGAGTCACAAGAAGGGGGAGAAGTGAAGAAAGAGTTTTAATTTTGCTATGGCAATGGAGGAGGTTGATTAGAAGAAGAAAATTACCCATAGGATGATAATGTGAATGAATTGAGTTGACAAGAAGGAGGTGGACAAATAATAGAAGTAATAGATTGAGCAGAAGAGAATGATGGATTTTGGATATAAGGTGGATAGTTGTTATTGTAAGAACAAAGAGGAATTAAAAAGAGTGGATGAAATGGGGGAGGTTGGGGAAGATATAATGTCAAGAAAGATGAGGGAGGTGGTTGGATCAAAGACAAAGTCTCATATGTGGTAGTTTGGAAATAATTTTGAGGTAGAGGATGCAAAAATAAATACATGTGATCGGGTATAACGGACTGAGGAGGAAGACTTGAAAGAGCAGATGTAAGAGGATATGAGGAGTTGAACGTAGGATTGAATTGTTGATGAAACAAAATTTGTTGTTATTGGGGGATCTATGGGTAAAGTAGGATTTGTTGTTGTTGTGGCATTTGTTTTCATGGTATTTGTTGTTAATGTAGCATTTGTTGTTGTGGTGGCATTTGTTGGTTTTGTAGCATTTGTTGTTACTGCATGATTTATGATGAATATGCTTCATTTTCCTAAGAGAAAAGATAATTGATGGATATTGCATCCATAGTTTGGGAAGTTATGGCAGTATCATGGTCAATTTGGAAAAGGATGAAATCATTCTTACTAAGAAGAGGCAAGAAATGGTGTTGTAAAAATTGATGTGTAGAAGTGGGTGAATAAGGGGATTATTGATCATGGTAAGAAAGGGAAGGTTGGGAGTTTCCATGTGCAACATATATGACATGTTGACAAAATGTTGTAGGAAAATTTTACATTGCAGGAAAATCAAGTTGTAGGGTATCCATGGGCTTGTGTATCACTATTTATTCTAAATTGTATGGTTCAAATTGTAACATGTTTCCTTCATTCAATGATTAAGAACAAGTGAGTGAATCTTTAGGGGTTATGGGAATTGTTTCTTTAGATTGCATGGGTGTATTATTGGATTGAGATGATGCAATTTAAAAATCTTATGTAGCTAGGCATGCTTGCTCACACATTTGGCATCGACTAAGGACCATGATTATGGGTGAAGGGTAATGGAATGAAGGTGTTAGAGTATATTAGGTCAAAATTACACTTGACTATATGTTTTTGGAGTTTTTGTACCTACCTATGTAATGATATTGAGATTCATATCTATCCCTATGAATGAAAATATTTATATCTATCTATGCGAATCAATACAAAATAGTTAGTTGGGACTAAATTGTGAAGGAACAAATTTTGGTAGTTTGGTAAGTGTTTTCAAGTCTATTTTTGGTATTTTTGTGATAATTTTTGTAATAATTTTTGTAACAAAAATAACCTCATCACATCAAAATGTTATTGCAAACAATAAGCATGTATTTTTGTTTTTATGTCAGTATTGTTGAACTAGCTATGCATTTTATGGATGATTTATTTCATATTTTGTGATTTTATTGTTATTATTGTTATTATTATTTTTTATGTGGTTTTGTTTTGAAAATGCCTAAAATACAAAAACAATAGGTGATGGATGCACTCTATGAAGGTATGCTAATGTACATTTTCCTACAACTCCCAAAGATGTGCAAGGCATAACTATGCAAGAGTAGATGAATAATATCTAATTATGGATATGGTTTGAGGTAGCCAAAAGGGAGATATATAGAACCTCTTATGAAAGAGGTGACACTATCTAATGACCTGCATAGGCTACCTAGCTTTTACTTCACCCTCAATTGGACTTACTCAAGCAATGATAGTTACACACTCATAGATTATATGAAGCCATATGAGCAAGGAAAACAAATCCTTATCTACCCAAGGGTCTCTCAAGGGTAGGGGAATTTCTAGTGATGAAGTCTAAAAAATTGCTCTATGGGGATACTATGGTGTCTAATGGGTAAGCCAACAAAAGGATATGAAATCCAAAGTTATCGGTCTTGATAAGGGGTTGGTGATGAAGTCCAAACTTAAAAATGTGTGAAAAGCATGTAGGTGTATGAGGTTGACTTTTACTTAGAAATTAAAAATACGATAAAGAACTAATTTAAGAAAGCAATGAAAATATGCTTGAAAATTTTGTGAAAAATAAAGTTCCTTTTGAAAACCAAATGAAGAACACAAACTTATATTGATATGGGGGGTGAACAGTATAATACCACTTTTTACTTTTTCTATCAAACCAATATATGCAATGTAAAGATAGCAATATCAACAGTAGTAATCAAAGTAATGTACACAAAACCACACACAATAGAGGCACCACAATTTATGTGGTTCACCCGATACGGGCTACTCCACGGAGAAAATATTTTACTAAAACTTTCTTAGTTAATATCTTGGGAATCATTTCCTTATTACAATGTTTATGGATCCCTGTCCAAAGAAGATGTTGATCCCCTAAATATGGTTTGTGGATCTCCATCAAAAAGAGAACTCCTTCTCCTCTGCTCTTGTTGGTGAACCTCTAGAAGACATTGCCTCCACTGCACTTACTGGTGGATCTCTCTCCACTTGAAGACTCTTGTCCTCACTCAGAATACCTATCCTTAATTTCCTGGTTGTTGGATATCTATCCATTGGAGACTCTATCCTCTTTAATTTGTCATGTCCAAATCTTTGTCTAAAATTGCACTAAACTCGGTACAGTCGGTCTAGCACAATTCTTCTCAATCTCTACACTAAAATCGGTCTAGTTGGCCTAGCACAAGTCTACCCAACAATCACAATCAAATATGCACTAAAAAAAGTCTAGTCGATCTAGCACAAATCTTCTCAATCTTTATCTATGATCTGTTACAAACCCATCCTCAAGTCTACACAAAACTCTCCTATCTAATTTGTACTAAACATAGTCTAGTCAGTCTAGCACGATCTCTATTCTCAAGCCTTAATTCAAAGCTTGAATCAAATCTGTTGGATCTACCCCAAAACTTAACTAAAGGTTTGAACAAATCAATCAATTTTGCTCTCAAGTATTCTCAAATACTTGTATCAAATATGCCTTGTAATATTTCACAAAATCTCACACTAATCTATCCACTAGTCCTCTCTAGAACTTTCTCAAATGTGCTATGCAAGTCCTCTCTTGAACTTGCTCAAATATGCTCAATAGGTCCACACAGAACCTACTCAAATATTCTCAATGGGTCCACTCAGAACTATCTCAAATCTACTCAACATTTCCACTCAAAACCTACTCAAATATTCTCAATAGGTCCACTAAGAACCTGCTCAAATCTTCTCAACAATCTCACACAGAACTTGTCCAAATATTCTCAATAAGTCCTCTAGGACTTAACCAAATCTGTATTGTAAGCTTCCATAAAATCCCAAACAAAATCAGTCCACAAGTCTTCTCAAAGACTTACCTCAAATATGCTTAACAAGTCCACTCAGAACTTGTCCAATCTCATAGAAACATAAAGAGAATTGTTAGAGACTCAATATGTTCTACACTCAAAGATCAATCACTTTATCAACTCAAATCAATCTCATAGAAGCATAAAGAGAATTGTTAGAGACTCAATATGTTCTATACTCAATGATCAATTACTTTCACAACTCAATTTCAGAATATTGAATAGTTTATTTCATGGAACTTGAACAATCACTTCATACATCCACTTGACTAGGTTCAACCAAATCGACTCAAACAATTACTTAATGAAACTCTCCTTTCTCACAAACCCTAGTCCAAGGATATATCAACCAACTCAAAATGTTTTCAAAAATGCTCAACAACAAATCTCACATAACAATGATACTCATGTTCTTTCCTAACTCAAGTTCAAGTTCTTTGCACAATCCAATGGCTTCAACAACAATGCTTACAAACAAGGTTTTAATCACAACTCTTAATTTCAGAAAACCTTGAAGCATTAACTCAAATACTTTTAAAAAGGAAACCCTAATCAAATCCTTTTCACTCCAAACTTTATTTTTAATAAATCCAATAAACCAACTCAACCAAGGAAGAATTTGCCCATACCTTTTTGTTTGACTAGGAGTTGATCTAACAAATATGACATACTCACAATTACTCTTTTCAAATTTCAACAAGGGTTAGAAGACTTTAATAATAACACTATTCAAAATGATGACAAAAAATACACCTTAGTAATCCAACTCAAAAAATAACATTCATCATAGTCTTCTTTAAAATAAAAACCCTTTAAAAGAAATTAATGCTCAATAGGCTTAATATATCATTATATTAATTAAGCCTACACACAAACTCCTTATTACTCCTAATAACAAATCTTTAAATAATATCACTTAATAAAAAATAATCTCTTTAATAATAATTTTCTAACACTCTTTATTACTCCTTATCATTTATTTCATTTGCCTAATTAAAAACTCCTTAACACTCCTTATAGCTCCTAACAAATGTTAATTTGAACTTTAGGCAATTGAAAAAAATAATCATAAAAATATTACCTTGCACTCCATGGGTTTTGAACTCCTCACCAATGGCTCCAAAAATTCCCTAGCCGTGGCCTCCTCAACCATGTGCGCCCAACGGACATTTAGAACCAAAATGGCCTTTGCACCCTTTATACCTTCTTTTGGAACCTTTTTCGAATTACGAAAAGCTCAAAAACTTCTTCCTCCTCATAAGCCTCAACGGGATTCGAACGTAGGTTCATCTCCCCATAAGATATTTAACACTACATGCACTACCAATGGACCACCGCTTCCACCTTCGTTTGGAGCTCCCACTACACTCGATTTTCTTCTTTTGCCTCAAACAAAAAATGTTGTTTCGTCTTCTTCCTCGCAAACCTTTCAACATCACAATTAACGTTTCGATGGCACTTTAATTAAAATCAATCAAGGATATGTTGCAAAGGTCTTCATGGCCTCCTTTTATACACGAATTCATATTTTAATTTGAACATCGGTGCTTTGATTTATTCGATGTCGACAATAATTAAAACTTTTGTTAATGGGGCTTTGATGTGATGACGTCAATCGATAATTTATTATTTATAAAGTTAAATCTAAATATTTTAACATTTATAAATTATATTTATAAATATAAACTTTGGCTTATTAAATCCATCCATGGGTTTTTAATATTGCATTCCATTTGATGATTTTCTACCAATATGGGTCCTTTAAATTTTTGGAGGACTTAATGAAACTGATTTGATCTCCCATGATGGGTTTGCCACTGACCCTCATAAGACAATATTTTGCCCACATATTTCACAATACTTTGCAATGTTCCTAGTTTTGATGAAGAGTTGTCAAGATTAAATACTACATACCTGATTTTGGTGTGATCTTGTTCAATATCGATGCACCCTCCATTGATTTTGCTTCTTTTCAAAACATGTTAATTTTATGGGTCTTCCTGGTAAAAATGAAGTTTCAAGGCACAAGTGGCAATCGAGATTTCATGTTTGTACTCTCAATTTTTTAGAAACATTGTTGTATTCCAATGCAATGACTCCTGAGATGATTTTCCATCATTTGTTATTGCTAATTTCCTAGGCACTTTCCACCAAAATGAGATCGTTGCTTCCTAAAGAACATTTTGATTTGAGCATTACTACTATCGAGGAGAGAATTACTCTTGATAGTCTTGGACTAGCTAGCATTTTGTTTTAATGGGCATTTAATTTTAGAGGAACAATTCTCTATAAATACTAAGCATTTTGATGTAATTAAAAAGGATAGACACTCTACCAAAAAATACTTGGAGTTCTCTACATCCGTAGAAGGATATTTGGCTCTGGTTCCTAGAGTAGTGTTGTATGCAATTATTTTATGCCTTTCATTTATATTAATTTCATGATATTTTTTTGGAAAATTTAAATTTTGCATTTTTGAATTTAATTCATGGTAGAGAACTGAATGTTGAAATGTTCATTCAAAATTATTCATGCAATCTATGAATGGTTCCTATGCTTTCCTTTCTGTTACATGTTGATTAAAACTTGATTTGGATTTTAGCTACTAGTTTATCCCCACTTTATTTTTCTGGATCATAGCCATATTTCCCATTTATTTCTATTATTTCCCATCTCTTTATGTTATCCTAAGTTTATACTTATTGTTAGATTAGTGCAGGAGCCAACCCTATTTGGATATTAGCCCAAAGAACATCTCTCTCCTCTATGCTTTCAATGTTGGCTGACTCTAGGGTGCACAAATATTTTGTACTTAGACAAATTCATGACAAAATTTTTTTGGTACGCTCGGTGGGACATTAAAGCTCCACTTTAAGCAGTATTGAGGTTTGATGTTCATCTTTTTACTATTTGACTAGAACATATGGTGACTCAGATTTACCCAGAAGCCTCTAAACATGAAGTGAATGAAATATTTCTTCATGATCACAATAATGAAGGTCAAAATATTTGAAGACCCTATTGAGTTTTATGAGCTTAACACCCAAGTTTTAGGAGAGCATCCTAGGTTAGTCACTCTGACTATCCCATCCATTGCAACCTCTTCATAGGTAGCTAGTGTATTTTCTATTCCTTCTAGTCTAGTTAGCACATCCACTAGCTTTCCTCCTCCCCAAGCAAACAATCTAGCCCAAATGACCCAAAAACTACCACCTTAACCACCAAGACAGTTCTTAGCCTGGAACCACTTTGGAGATATGAATATGCAAGCTCAGAACCTAATTTTGCAAGTAGCATTAAAGGCTTTTCCTACTTATGATGGTATGAGAAATATCGCTGATGAGAATATCCAAGATGTGGCTTTGTTAGTGACAATCCATAGTATCACAAATGAGTACATCATGGTAATATTGCTCATTATTTCTCTCAGAGGGAAGTTTCTTTACTGGTATTGATATTTACAACCTACCATTATTACCACTTGGGACTAGTTGGATAAATTATTGATAAAATATTTTAACGAATAAGCAAATCCATTCTCTATGTTACATCAATTTAGCACTATTTATAGGTATGCATAGGAGAAAATTGGTGACTTCAATGTCAGGTTCACCCTAACTTGGAAAAGAGTCCTCGATGGTCTCCAAATGACTCTTGAGTGGGCTACATTTTATTACCTCTGAGTCTTTAACTTTGACATCAGTATGGCCATCTGATAGTCCAATGTAAACACATTTCTTGATCTGTACTCTCAAGAATAAAAGGTCAAGGCTGATATGATTGTTATTGGTACACTTCCGCAAAAAATGGTGATGCCTACTTTTCCTGATCTTCCATAATATTTGTATTCTAATGCATCTTCTTAGTCCTTACCAATGTCTTCCATGTATCTGATCCCTTCCTGGAATTCAAGTTCATCCCAGACCATGATGATAGTTTCTATCCCACAACTTCCTGCTTCATCAATTTCGTAATTATCCACTCTGGTTCCATTCCCAAGACTATCATCTTCTCTTGTACCTCTTCCATTACCAACTCCTCCAGCACCCTCAAATATTGATCGCCAAGATAAATTGCTAAAATATGCAGTCAATGAACTAAACCATAAGAACAGTGAGTAATGAAATCATAGTGATTAAGAGGAAGCAAGCTGAGAGGATTTCAAGCCCTAGATATTTTAGCCTCCGCTAATCACCAGGGAGAAAGTAGCTTTAACCAAAAAAACACCTAAGAGGAACCCAACCATATTGACAAATGAAGAAGTTGGTCCATTGAACAAAGCATATTGGTGCTCCACCTACAATGGTCCACATGGTAAAGAGACTTGCGTGGTTCATCTAAACTATGTGCAAACATTGGTAGAAAGCTCTTTTGAAGGTCAAATTAATATGATTATAGAAGTTGATCATAATTTCATGGTCCCTTATGAAGAATAATTTTTAGTTCTCACAAGAGCTAGAATAAAACCCATCATAGTAGATCCGACTGAAATGGAGTCATTGAAGGTACTCACTGACCCAAAGGTGCAAAATGAGAAAAAAAACACAAGAAAAAATGCCAGTTCTAGCACCCAAGTCTCATGCTCCTATCCTATTAAAATATATTTTACCTCCATGAATGAAATAAATATTGCAAGAAAAGGCATCAAATTTATATACAAAAGCCAAAATAGTGGAACAGGTCATAGAAAAGCTCAAATACCTATCCTTGACCAAGCATTATAGGGTAGAGGCTACATATCAGTATCAGAGCAAGTATGATTTTGCCAACAAATGGAAGGAGTCCAACACATCTACATACAACATTATCAAAGAAATGAAGAGGATTCCAATCAAGGTTAGTCTCTATGATGCCTTGCAGTTGCCTAGACAAGTCAACTTGTTGCAAGAATCATTGAAGTTTGTGAAAGATAAGGGGAAGAATCCTATCGAGATAGTTTTTTCTCAAACACTAAAGACTTCTACTATAGAAATAATTGACCTCCTCCATTTTTTTTGTCTCTCAAGATGGAGGATTAGATCATGCACAACTACATGATTGATTATGGTGCTACAACAACGGTCATGCCAAAGGCAATTTATGAAGTTATGGGTATGGAATATACAAGGAGCAGCCTAGGTGTCTTGTAGTTGGATGGAACCCTATGAAAATAGTGGGTGTTATCAAGGATATCCCCATTGTCCTGCATAGTATACCTCAAATCAATATAATTCAAGAGGTGGTTGTTGATCTAGAGTTGTATTTCAACATGTGCCTCTCAAGAGATTTCACTGCCAAGTTGGGTGGCTATCTTTCTCTAGACTATTCCCACTTGGATATTCCTTTCAAAGGGAAGATAATGAGAAGCCTTCTACTTTTCATATAGAGAATATTAAAGAAGAAGAAAAATCAATAAATTCTATCAACATCATAACTGAATAATTGGAGTTGAACTTAATGGAAGAAGTCTTAGACTAGCTTCAAATGAAATATAAGTTTTCAATGCTTAGTTTTAATGCCATGATGGAGACTAAAATTGGTTGTTACATCATTACCAAGCTTGAAAATGCTGAAGTGTAGGTGTTTGATGATGAAGATCATGTTCTTGATCAATTGTGAAAGTTTTACTTTGATGGTGTAAGATGCAAGAATGACACAGGAGCAGGGATCATTCTCATTTCTCCTTCTGGCATACAAAAAATGTATTCATATCGGTTGACTTGGAGTTGTACCAACAATACTATCGAGTACAAAGTGATTTACCTAGAATTAAAGAAGGAAGAGAAGCTTAGGATTAAAAAAGTATATATTTTCAAATATTCTAAACTAATTGTGAACCAAGTGACGAACAAATGTGTCTTCAAGCAGCACTACTTGAATATGTACTACAATAGTTTAGGAATTTTTTAGGCTTACATAGCATTTAACATCCAAGAGATCTCATGGGAGCAGAATAAATATGTTGATCTCATAGCATCCCTTGGTGCAAAATTTTCTCCAATTGATCACGTGGTGAGAAAACCCAAGACCGTAAGGCTAGTTTACAAACCTTCAATATCGAATAATAATATCTACTAGTAGGTGTTTGAAAGTGATGAGCATATTGTAATTTATTGATAAGAGAAGCTAGTAATGTGGAGAAAGGACACTTGATGAGGAAGAAACTAAAGAATTGATCTAGCTAAGGAATAATCATATCCCAAAAGGATTGATTACACTCAAGAGTCTCTTTGATCAAAATGACTGAGCATAAAAGCATAAGATCAAAATGGATGAGGAGTACACTGAACTACAGCTGGGGCCTTCGAAGTCAATCAAAGTTGGCACTGATTGCACTCCAAAAGAGCTAGAGCATATTGAGGAACTATTCCACAAGTTTCTTGACATTGTTGCCTAGAGCTACTATGATTTAAAGAGGTACAACAAGGATGTGATCCAACATACCATTGAGTTGCAAGGAGTAAAACCATTCAGGTAGAAATAGAGGCCAGTCAATCCAAAGATTTAAATCCTTATGAAAGTTGAATTGCTAGAAATATTAGATGCAAAAATTATTTACTCGATCAAGCCTTTGATCTAGGTAGCAAATATGGTCCCTATGCAGAAGAAGAATGGAGATATCCACCTATGTGTTGAATTTCAAAATTTGAATCAAGCATCTTTGAAGGATTATTATCCTTTACCTTAGATTGACCAGATTCTTCACATAGTTGCAGGAGCTTAGATATTTTCTCTACTATACGGATTCTATGGCTATAACCAGATTTGGGTCAAAGATGAAGTCCAGCATAAAATGGCATTCACCATGAAGTGGGGAAAATTTGCTTATCAACAAATGCCATTTGGTCTCTCAAATGCTAGAGTAAATTTTCAAAGAGCGATAGACATAGCCTTTAGTGAGTTGTTAAATCTCATAATTATAATTTATTTGGATGACATGACTATCTTCTCTCAGAATAGGGAGGATCATAGTTTACATTTAAGGCAAGTGTTCATGAAATGTTGGGAGTTCATAATATCCATAAATTCAAAGAATTCCATATTTTATGTAAAGGAAGGAAAGCTCCTGGGCCATGTCATTTTAGGAGATGATTTGGCTATTGATCTAGCTAGGTTTGAGGTTCTCCTGAAGCTTCCATTTCCATCGAACAAGAAGGATTTACAATTATTATTTGGGAAGATTAACTTTATTTAAAATTTTGTTGCAGATTTCATTCAAGTGGTAAAAACTATGATAGAGCTCTTAAAGAAGAATGCTAAGTTCAAATGGATTGATTGGAGGAAGTGAGTGTTTGAAGAAATCATATAAATAAATTCTCAAGCCCCGGTTCTGGTAAACTCTGATTAATTAAAGGATTTGATCCTATTTGTCATTGGTGAACAAGAGAAAATGCAACGATGCTCACGTAGAAGGGAGATGATGGAGATGAGCATCCTATTGCTTTCTTAAGCCAATTCATCGAACCACATGAAGAGAAATAAAATTTAATTGATAAGCAAGTATATACAGTGATGAAGTTCTTGAAGAATTTTTGGCATTTTATTTTCTAGATCAAAACAATAGTTTATGTTGTTCATCTAGATGTTCAAAGTTTCAT
Organism: Wollemia nobilis; assembly: GCA_028583015.1. Lineage (NCBI taxonomy): Eukaryota > Viridiplantae > Streptophyta > Pinopsida > Araucariales > Araucariaceae > Wollemia > Wollemia nobilis. Next base: position 1,464,830 of record JAQPPZ010002954.1, read on the forward strand.
CATCCAGGGAGAGCTTAGAGAAAAGAGAGCTGGTTGGATCTCCAAAATCCATGAGTATGATGTTGAAATCCAACCAACCAAGCTAGTTCGAGGATGAGCATTATACCAGGAGATTGCAAAGAGTGTTTCCTCCAAATCCATGGTTTTCCAACTTGAGGATTCAATAATCGAAAGTAATTTCACTAATCACTCTACTATTGATCATGATTGGAAAGAGGAACTTGTTGAATATTTCAGTTCAAGAAGGTGTCCTTCACATCTTAATTCCTCATAAAGAAGCAGATTCAAACTTTAGGATCTCAAGTATGTGATGTTGCCAAATGGAATATTCCACAAGAATATTGATGGAGTAATTCTCAAGTGCGTTTGAGAATCAGAGAAGTAGAATATCCTAGAAGAATTCCATTCTGGATTGTCAAGCAACCATTATGTAGGGAGATCCATGGCATTGAAGATCATCAAAGCGGGTTATTTTTGGCCTACTATTGGCATTTTACAACATGTCATATTTTTTTATTGTAATCCGAAGACATTTATGATTGAGTTTTTTTAACTCAGTTATTTTGTTTATATAGTTTTTTTTCAATTATCTGTAAACTTTCATTTTGCAAAATAAATTAACCCCAAATTGTGAATTGGAAATCCACTTTAGATTCACTTTGTAAAATTATCCACAGTAGTAGTTGAAAAATTAAAAATGATTTCGCTTCAGAGGTGAAGCGGTAGTAAGAAATTAAAGGCAGTGAAATCAAAGAAAATATAAAAAAAATAAAGACAAAAGAAAATCGACTAAGTGGATAATACAAATGCGTTCGCCTCATTGGAGGGGCGAACATCACATTCACCCATTGGAAATGTGAACATGCCCCAAAATAGGAATGCACCAAAAAAAAATGAGAATAAAGAAAACGCATCGCGTTCGCCCCTTAAGTGGGGATAACATAGTGTTCACCACTCATTTGGGTGAACACGATTTCAATATGCATCATGGTTGCTTTAAAGTATTCACGATGGATCCATTCATTTTTTTTAAAGGTGAATGGCATGGAGAGATAAATTTTGGGCGACGACAATTTTTAAATGGTTTTCACCCTTACACAGGTAAAAGGGGTGAGAGTCATGATATATGTGGCAAAAATATTTTGAAGGCGAATGTTGTTTGTTTTTGAGCACATGTGATTAAATTTCTCCAAAGGCATGAGTAGAATTAATTGGAGCAAATTTTAAGTATTAATTGCCATCATATTTGGTAATTTTAGAGCTTGATTTTTCCAGTTGAAGATTTACTTCAGGTAATTACTGCAATTTAATGTTGGCAATGAAGTGGAAGTATTTTTTTCATTTTCAAGAACATCTTCTCGAATTTTTTACTCCATATCAAAAGAAAATTGAGTATGGAGTAAATTTTTGAAGCTCGTGTTTGATTTCCAAGAAGATGGATGTGACTCAAATTTAATGATACAATGTCTGAATGCTATCATCTCAAACCATTTTCAGGATCGTGTCTACCGACAGAAGATTTCCAAGAAATGATGACTCATTTGATGTATTCAATGAAAGAGGCGCAAACCTCTATAAATACTAAGAGAAATTTCATTGTAAGGGGTTGGAAAAAATAGATATTCCTACGAGAAAACACTTCAAGTTCTCTGTAGTAATAGTGAATTCAAAACGTTTGGATTTACAAATGACTTGGTGCATTGTGGTCTTCTACATTACGCATTTCTTTTACACAGATATATTTATTATTTGTTGTTAGATTTAAATTCTGCAAGTTGGATTTAAATATTGTAAGTGAGAGAGTGAGTGCTAGAGTGTTGGTTTGGGGAATACATGTGCGAAGTTGTACGGAAATTTTGTTGTTTGATCATCTATTTGCATGCTATTTTCAACATGGTGTGTATTCTTGCTATCAATCTATTCCAATCCTATACAGTCGACCTGTGGCCATTTTTCCCATTTCTTTCCACATTTTTTAATTTCTTTCCTGTATCCCTAGTCTTCAACCATTTTATAATTAGTATGGGAACCAGCCCTCTATGAAGATTGACACGAGGGACATATATTTCCTCTGGTATTTTAATGTTGGTCGTGTCTAGGGTGCACAAACTTAGTTTTGTATGATTAGGCAGATATTTGACCAATAGTTTTTGGCATGCCCGGTGGGACAGACAATTTTTGTCCCAGTAATATCCATAGTCGATGGAACAAGTATTATCCCAAATTGACAAACCCATCAGTGCCAACCATTTTTTGAGACCTTCAAAAGTTCCACTTTCAATGGTATTAAGGTTTGATGTTTGTCTTCGTGTTGTATAATTAGAACATATGGCGACTCGATTATACTCAAAAATCTCCAAACGTGAGTACAACAAAAGTTGTGTCTCATAAATACAAGATCGAAGGCCAAAAATCTAGATCACCAAATTGAGTTCTACAAACTTGATATCCAAAGGCTATGGGAACATCCTCAATTAGCCACTTTTTTTTGTACATCTTCATTACCTCATATATCCCATATACCATCTGTCACATCATCACGACTAGTTGGTGTATTTTTTGCTCCCACAAGCCCACGTAGTATTGCCACTAGCCTTCCTCAACCTCCACCTCACACGACCACTAGTATTCCTCGAGCTCCACCTCATATACCAGTCCACATGGCTTAGAATCCACCACCCAAGTAGTTCCTAGTGTGGAATATCTCAGGGGCTTTGAAATTGCAAGCACAAAATCCAGTTCCCCAAGCTGATTTGAATGCTTTACCGACCTATGATGGTACTATAAAAATTGTGTATGAGCATATCCAATATGTAGCTTCTTTGGCGACCATCCATGACAAAATAGATGAAGACATGATGATAAAATTGCTGGTATTGTCACTAAGAGGGAAATTGCTATATTGGTATCATTCATTGCAACTGGGTACTATTACATCATGGGATCAGTTAGCAAAGTTGCTGATTAAGAATTTACAAAAACAAGCTTATCCATACTCCTTGTTGCACTAGTTCATAATGATTCAATGACACCCACAAGAGGAAATAGTCAATTTTAATGTCAAATTTTCCTGAACCTAGAAAATATTTTGGTAGGGTACCTAGGAATAGATATTTGGGGATATATTATTATATTGTATAAGGGTTGGCATGGGCCACACATAACCCAAGGTTGATTGTATTATAATATTATATTAGTAGAAGGCTATCCAAAGTAGAATAATAATATGCATATATGAAGAAGAGATATTTGTCATTGTAATCATTCATATCATTGAAGAATAATCTTATGAAATCATCATGCCCATGAAGTGGCCTCTTACCTTGGGAGATATTGTGGAGTTATTCCTTCTTTAAGGATTATTATTTGTGTTTCCCTACCTTAAAGGTATTATCTATCTCTCTCATTTGTGGATTGTTATTGTGGATAATGTAGTGTGGATGAATGATTTGATATTTTGCATATTGGTGAATGGTTTATGCTAATGATAAAAAAGTTATGCAACAAGTGGTATCAGAGAAACGATTTTGGCAAAGTGGGAATTTTGTGTGAAACTGAAGAATTAGGGAAAAAAAATTTGGAAAAAATCTCATCTTTCAGGAGCCATATATTTGCGCTAGTTTATCCGATTTAGGCGATTCTAGGATCAGATTGTGCATAATTTGAAGAGATTTAAAATGAGTGGTCATATTAAGGAATCCAATAATTATTGAGGGAGATACTATCTTTTGAAGTTATTCATACGAAATAAGGGTAGTAATGAATTTCACAGATTTTTCTGGAAAAACGTCTCATCTTTCAAAAGTCATATCTTTGCAAAATTTTATCTGATTTAGGTGATTCTTGGATCACATTGTGTATAATTTGAAGAGATTTAAAATGAGTGGTCATACGAAGGGATACAAGTAGTCTTGAGGGATATACGACCTTTTGAATTCAACCATCTAGAACAAGGGTAGTGACAAATTTTCAAATCACAAATTTCTTGAAGATGAAATTTGTTTAATTCGGGTAAGAAAATCAGTTGCAATTTATTTTATTGGGAAGAAGAATTGCAGATCTAGTTGTCTATGTGGATTTTTAGCTTCAAATCAGTGGAAAGATATTTATTTCCATAAAACCCTAGTTTGCATTAGGGCATGATATCTATTGTCAAAAAAACCCTAGTTCCATTTTTTAAGCAAAAACCCCTTATGGGCCGCCTTGGTCTGAGATACCACAAACATGGGGTTCTACACCGTCAAAGTCACCTGGGAGTCGCACCTAACCCTGTCCGCACCAACATTATCAATTGGATTTTGGGTACCCAATTCATATTTTTGGTAGGGTGGAGATTCAAACCTGGGACCTCCCTTGGAGGATTGCCCTCTCCTCTCCAACTCACCTACAACACCTGGGTAAAACCCTAGTTGCATTGGGGTATCAACTATGGAAGTCCAAATTTTTTTTGGAGCATATGATATTGATGCTAGAGAATGGTGGAAAAAATTTAGGTCTCTATATCATAATAACCAATTATGGAAATCATTCCTTAACAAAAGCTTGAAAGGGGAAGCTTGGTCTTGGTGGAATAATTTTTGTAAGGTAAGGAGTTATGAATACACTTGGGATCAAGTAGAGCATTCATTCTTGAGCACATGGGTACCTATTCAATTACAAAGAAAGTTAGATATTTGTAAGAGATATCTTGAAGAAAGGGATAAAAATATAGATAACATGTGGGATGTCATCAAAGACCTTGAAAAGAAACTAGAGGGAATTCAAAATGAGCAGAATGAAATAAAAGGAGAATGGAAAGTTTTCAAGAAACAAAATTAAGACTATGAAAAAGAAATAAAATTACTCAATAAGGAGAAAGAGGAAAATGTTAAGGAAGATAATGAGAAGAATGAAGTCACATCATTGGATTTACAAAAGCAAGAGCAGAATAAAAGAGGTTTAAATTCAGCTAAAAGTTCTATTTTGCAGGTTCATGGAAGCATTCAAAAGGAGCAGGTTATTATTTCCATTGACCCTGGTAGCAGATATAATTTTATTAATATTTATTTGGCTAAGAAGTTGCAAGTTCAAGCAAAACAAATTAAGGACATACGGCTAGAGGGTGAGCAAGTTCAAATTTTTGAAGATCACCATGGATAAATATGTTTTACATTCATATTTCTATTCTATTGAGATGGATGAGGAGGATATTGTTCTTGGTTATCCTTGGTTAGATTCTTTGGGTACTATTAACATTAATGTGCAAAAGAAGTTTAAGAATTGATGGTATAGGGAAAAGAAGATAACATTGTAGGATATTTCTCAGCTTAATAAGGATACAAAGAAAATCAATAAGTGGTTGTAGAAGAACAAATTGAAGAACATGAAACAGAATCCAAGAAGGCAATAGCAGCAATAGAGTCCATGGAAGAAGTAGCAGCAACTAATTCAGTGGAAATAACTGTAATAGTGTCCAAAGAAGCTTTGATAGAAGAGCACAAGGACACACCAAACAAAGAGAACATGAAAGAACAATGTGTAGAAGAATTTAAAACAATGGAGCCAAATATTGAGAAGTCAAAGAAGGTAGAACATCAAGTTAAGGTTGCACCATATCACCATCCACACCACCATGAGCATCAACAATCTTGGAAGTATGGTTCAAGGCAACAATATTATGGTTCTACATGGAATCATAAGAGCACCAACTATGGTAGTGTTTGGTAGCGAAAGCATAAGGATCCTAGTTTTCAGAGTGGATCATCAGCATCAAGGAAAAAGTGGACCCATCATTCAAGTTATCAAAATATAGTAGCAGATGTGTGGAGCCAACAAAGAAGATTTGGATACTCAAGTAACAAAATGGCATACCAGCATCATCAAGTTTTACTTGGATGGATGGATGATCAAGATTGGTACCAGTTGCTAACAGTTCTTAGCAAATCATACTATCAGGTTTCTTCATATGTTTCGAGGATGAAACATTTATAAGAAGGGTGGCATGGTAGGGTACCTAGGAATAGATATTTGGAGATACATTATTATATTGTATAAGGTTTGGCATGGGCCACACATAACCCAAGATTGATTGTATTATAATATTAAATTATATTATAATATAATATTATATTAGTAGTAGGCTATCCAAAGTAGAATAAGAATATGGATATATGAAGAAGAGATATTTGTCATTATAATCATTCATATCATTGAAGAAGAATCTTATGTAATCGTCATGCCCACGAAGTGGCCTCTCACCTTGGGAGATATTTTGGAGTTATTCCTTCCTTAAGGATTATTGTTGGTGTTTCCCTACCTTAAGGGTATTATCTATCTCTCTCATTTGTGGATAATGTAGTGTGGATGAATGATTTGATATTTTTTCATATTGGTGAATGGTTTATGATAATGATAATAAAGTTATGCAATAGAGTTCACGACGGTCTACGGCCCACACATGAGCAAGATGATTTCTACTATCTCAGGGTTTTTAACACCAAAATCATTATGGCCATGTGTCAATCCAATGTGACTATGTTTCCAGGCCTATATACGGAGGCACAAAATGCCGAATCTGATCTGATTGATGTAGGTAGACTTCCCCCAAAGATGACTATGCCCATTGTTCTTGATATTCTACAATATTTATATTCTAGTTCATTTTCACAGCCTATGCCTTCCATGTACCCAGTTCCCTCATGGAGCTCGGGTCCGCCTTAGATTGCACCTATTCCTACTCTACGACATACGACTCCAAGATTCCCATAGCTACCTAATCAATCACTTCCACAATTACCTGCTTCCATTCCTACTTTGGTGTTGCCAGCACCACCAATTCCATTACCATTGTCCACGCCTCTAGTGCCTTTGCCTCTGCCTACACCTCCCACATCTTCTAATCCTTATCCTCTCATGATTATATTGTAGGAGGTAAAATAAAATAGCGTAACCTTAAGAACGATATCAAATAAACTTACAACAGTAAGGAAGAATCAAATGGAGGCTAAATTTTGATCACGAAGATTTCAAACTCCACTAATCACTCAAGAGTAAGCATCTACTAGTAGAGACCCTGAAAAGAGTACAACGATGCAAGAAAATAAAGAAACTAGCGCAATAGAAAGGGTGTATTGGTGCTCAACATGCAATGATCCTCATGGATAAGAAACGTGCATGGTGCATATGAATTATGTACAAACACTAGTAGAGAGTTCAATTGGTGGACAAGTCAATATGATTAGGGAATCTAGTCACAATTTTATGATGTCATCTGTAGAGCAAGTTTCGATTATCACACAGTCTAGAAAGAAGCAAATAATAGTGGATACCATTGAGCTTGAACCCTTAAAGGTGCCAGTGGAATAAAAAGTGCAAGATGAAAAGGGGAGACCTCTAGCAAAAGTGCCTATTGGGGTAGCTAAAAATCAAGATTCTATCAAGTTGAAAGATTTGATGCCTAAGAAAACTCAGGGAAGGGCACAAATGAGAGCATCTTCCTCACAACTTGCAACAACTACTCAAACACAAGATGAAACGAGAGAACAAGCCAAAGAGTGACTCAAGTACCCATATTTGACCAAGCGAAAAAAGGTGGAAGCTACCCAATAGTACCGAGACAAGTATGAGTGGGTTACAGAAGAGAAGGCTCCGACTGTTTCAAATTATAATATCATGGAAGAGATGAAAAATATTCTTGCAAAAATAATTTTGTATGATACACTTCAATTGCCAAGATAGGTTGACCTACTGTAAGAATATTTAAATACTGATAAAGATCAAAAGAAAAATCCTTCTCAAACAGTCTTGGCGCAAATGCTTCCAACTTCAACTACATGAAAAAATAGCCCCCCCCCCATTTTATTTATCACTCATAATGGAAGGCTGGATCATACACAAATGTATGATCGACTCTAGAGCTGTAACTACTATCATGCGAAAGGTAGTATGTGAAGTGATGGGGATGGAATATACAAGGAGTTTCCCAGGAGTGTTGCAGCTAGATGGAACTGCGGTCAAGATGGTGGGAGTAATCAAGGATATTCCCATTGTCCTCCATAATATACCACAAATTACAGTCATCCAGGAAGTTGTAGTGGTTGACCTGGAACCATACTTTAGCATGTGCCTCTCAAGGGAGTTCACGACTAATCTAGGAGGATATATTTCCTTAGACTACTTGTATTTAGAGATACCATTCAAGGGAAAGAGAATTCATATTTATAATGAGAAGCCCTTGCCTTTTCACATTGAGAGGCTGGAGGAAGAAGAATCTCCAGGAGAAGTTAACATGTTGACTGAGGAGATAAAAGAGGTTGATTTAATGTAAGAAATATTTGGTGAGCTTCACCTAGATGATGCGTTTTCACTCATGTATTTCAATGCAATGGTTGGAATAGACATTGGTTGCTATACTATAATTAAGCCAGATAAAATTGAAGAGAAGGTTCCTGATTATCATAATCCTATTGCAGATTAGTTATGGAGAATGTATTTTGATGGTGTCAGGTGCAAGAATAGTGCAAGAGATAGCATTGTGTTGATTTCTCATGAAGGGTTGCAAAAAACCTATTCTTACAGGTTAACTTAGGGTTTCACAAATAACATAACTGAATATGAGGCACTATGCCTTGGATTGAAGAAGGCTAAAAATTTGGGTATCAAGCAATTGTAAATTTTTGGTGACTCTGAACTCATAATTAATCAGATCACTAACAAGTGTGTGTCAAAGAAAAACAACTTGAAGGCCTATCACAATAGATTTTGGGACTTATTTGAATATTTCACTGCTTTAAATGTTTAGACAATTTCAAGAGAGCTAAACAAATATGCAGATATTATGGCCTCTCTTAGTGCTAACTACTCTCCTGTAGAGCAAGTAGTTAGAAAACCTAAAATAGTTAGGGTAATTTACAGACCCTCATTTCTCAACAAAAATATCCATTGGCAAGTGTTTGACAATGATGAGCAGATAGTCAATTTCCTACTTAAAGAAATTGCAAGCGCTGATGATAGATTTCTTTTCGAAGAAGAGAGAGAAGGGATGATTCAGCTAAAAAATAATCACATCCCTAGGGGACGGATTACACTTGAAAGTCTATTTGACCAGAGTGGTCAGGATGAAAAGTATAGGATCAAAGTAGATGTAAAGTAGTATAAATAACTGCATTTGGAGTATGAGAAAATCATCAATGTTGGAATAGATGGCACCCTAGAAGAACTGGAAGATATCAAGAAATTGTGTTATGAGTATCAAGATATTGTTGCCTGGAGCTACCATGATTTGAGGGGTTACAATAATAATGTGATCCAACATACTATAGAACTGTAGGAAGGGGTAAAACCTTTTCATAAGAAACAATAACCTGCCAATCCCAAGATTGAAGTCCTTATGAAATCAGAGTTTTTGAAGATGTTGGAGGTCAAGATAATCTGTCCAATCAAGCATTCAACATGGGTGGCTAACCTGGCCCCAGTACAAAAAAAGAATAGAGACATTCGGTTGTGTGTAGATTTTCACAACCTAAACCAAACATCTCTTAAGGACCATTACCCTCTACCGTAGATCGATCAAATCCTTCATGTAGTAGCTGGCATCTAGAGATTCTCATTGCTTGATGGAATCTCTGGGTATAATCAAATTTAGGTGAAATATGAGAATCAATATAAAACAAAATTCACCACCAAGTGGGGTACTTTTGCCTACCAGCAGATGCCATTTTGACTTTCAAATGCTGGCACCACTTTTCAAAGGGCCATGGACATCGCTTTCGATGAGTTATTGAATAGGATTATTGTGATATATCTTGATGATATGACTATGTTTTCACATCGTAGAGAAGACTACATTACTCATTTAAGGTAGGTGTTTGAGAAGTGTCATGAGTTCGAAATTTCAATTAACCCAAAAAAGTAAATCTTTGCTATCAAGGAAGGGAAGTTGTTGGGCTATGTAATCTCGCAAGAAGGATTGGTAATTGATCCTGCAAGAGCGGAGGCTCTAATGAAATTATTGTTGCTTGCCAATAAAAAATTTGCAATCTTTCTTTGGCCAAATTAATTTCATCCATAAATTCATTGCTGATTTCGTTCAGGTGGTGGAACCCATGACTGAGCTTTTGAAAAAAAATGCTAAGTTTAAATGGACTGAGACAAGAAGAAAGACTTTCAAATAAATCAAGGAGAGGACTACTCAAGATTCGGTATTTATTAATCCTAATTATTCTAAATATTTCATTCTCGATGTCGTAGGTGAACATGAGAGTTATGCTATAGTTTTGACACAACGACAAGAGGATGGAGATGAGAAGCCAATTGCTTTCTTGAGTCAGGTTATTGCTCCTCATCAAGAGAAACATAATTTTATTGAGAAACAAGTATATGCAGTAATGAAGGCATTGAAGAAATTTTGACACTTCATTTCTCAGAGCAAAACGGTTATGTATGTCATACACCCTGATGTAAGAAATTTTATTCTCCAAGGAGAATTAGGAGACAAGAGAGTAGGTTGGGTCACAAAAATTCAAGAATATGATGTGGATATTCGACCAACGAATCTAGTTCGTGTGAGAGAACTATGCTAGGAGTTAGTCAAAGGTGCAACCTCTGAATCATTTGATGTGGTGCATGAGGATAGCCTGGGAAAAAGCATTTGTGCAAACCATACCGCCAGCAACCGTGATTGGACCAAAGAGCTAATTGATTATTTTACCTCAGGAAGATGTCCATCTTGCCTTGATGCTTCGCAACATCAAAGATTCAGGTTGTAAGTTCTCAGATATACTTTGTTGCCCGAATGGTTATTTCACAAAAACATTGATGGAGTTCTTCTCAGGTGTGTGAGGGACTTCGAAAAAGAAAAACATTTAGAGGAATTTCATTCTGGACTATCGGGAGGTCATTACGCAGGAAGGCCCATGACCTTAAAAATTATTTGAGTAGGCTATTTTTTGCCTACCTTGTTTGTTGATGCTCATAAGATAAGTACACACTGTGATAGTTGTCAATGATATGTTGGCAAAATCAGGAAAGTGGTATTACCTCTTCGCCCGATTCAAGTCGAAGCACCTTTTCAGTAGTGGGGCCTTGACTTTGTGGGAGTTATTGAACCACATTATTCTGTAGAGCATAAGTACATTTTTATGGCAACTGATTACTTTACCCGATGGGTGGAGGTCATTCCTACTAATAAAGCAGATCAAGCAATTGTAATCTCTTTCCTAGAGGGAATCATCACTCGCTTCGGTGTCCCAGGCTCAATTGTCATAGATAATGGAACTCCATTTATTGGAGAGAAGATCATGGAGTTCGCCAGCAAATATAGGATTTATCTCAAGACTTCGTACAATTATTACCTGCAAGGGAATGGCTTGGCCGAATCCACTGATAAGAATTTGTAGAGAATTTTGAAAAGGACATTGGAAAACAACAAACGAAGCTGGCATTTGCCATTGAATCAAGCACTTTGGGCAGATTGCATTTCAGTAAAAAAATCCATTAAAACTTCTCCATATGCATTGGTGTACAAGAAAGAAGCACTTCTTCCTGCTCACATTGAGCTTCTAGTCCTTCAGACGTTGCAGCTATTTCAAGAGGAAGATAAAGAGTTTGATCCCTTGAGTGCACGATTGAAAAATTTGATTCAATTGGAAGAGGATAGAGAAAGGTCCTACCAAAATTTTGTCGAACATAACAAGGATATGCAGAAATGGTTCAAGAAGAAGACAAGCTAATGCAGTTTTCAAGTAGGAGATTTGGTTCTCAAGTGGAATGAAAAGAAGGCCAAGCCCGGGAAACATCATAAATTCGATGCTATTTGGGAGGGTCCTTTCCAAATCCCGGTTGTGAATTCTGCCAATGCTTACCATATGGAAGATATGGAAGGTTGTGAGCTTCCAATTTTGGTGAACGACCTTCATTTAAAGACTTATATCCAATGAAGGAATCGTAATGAGGTACCTTTGTAAATATGTACATATTCGTTGTTAAGTTTATTCATTTTGAGAAGAATTTTTTTTTAAGCAAACTTTAGAAAGAAAATTTCGTTCACCCATTTCTTTGGGCGACCATAAAAAAAAAAAGGGGCAACATCGCGTTCGCATCCCCCTTAGAAAAAAATTCGCCCCATTCGAAGGATGAACGCCATGTTTGCCCCTCATGAGGGCGCACATTTTAAAAGTTTATTTTTTTAATGAAAAAAAAAAATAATTGTGTTGGGGCGAACATACAAACGTAATGTTTAAAACAAAATAAATAAAATAAAACTTAAAAAAAAAAATTCACGCTCGTCCCAACGTGAGGCGAACATTACGTTCCTCCCAATGTAGGGGTGAACATCGTGTTTTCCCACCCATAAATTTGGATTTCAAGAAAAAAAACATATAAAAAAAATTTGGTTCGCCCTAATGTTGGGGCGATTTCCCCCGTCATGGGAGCGCCTCCAACGTACGTTGGGTGTTCCCCCCAAAAAAGGGGAGGTGCCCAACGCAATGGGGGCGCTCCTCCCCATAAAGGGGAGCTCCCAAGCATGGTCGTTCCCCCATGGGAAGGGGAAGCGCCCAACATTGGGCTCTCCCCCACCCTTCCCATTAATGGGAAGGGTTTAAAATTAAAATAAAAAATTTAATTAAAACTTAAAACTTTATAAAAATTTAAAATTAAATTTAAAAAAAAACAAAAACAAACAAAAATAATAAAAGGGCATTCGCCCAACAAATGTTTGCCCCTCCATTGGGCGAACGTCCACATAATATTGAATATTAAAAACTTTAAAAATTAAAAAGTAAAAAAATAAAAAATAAAATAAATAAATAAAAAAAAAGGGAGTTCGCCCCAATGGAGGGGCAAACATTATGCCCATATAATAAAAACAAACCTTTAATTAAAGGTGGCCATATTTGCAAAAATAAAAATAAATAAATAATAATAATAATAATAATAAATCACAATCACAATCACAATCACAATCGTGTTCGCCCCATGGGGCGAACGTTACCTCCTACCATGGGCGAACATCCATATAAAAAGAGAAAAAAAATTAATTAAAACTTAAAAAAAAAATTAGTAATTATATATATGTATATATATAATTAAAAATATATATATATAATAAAGTAATAAAACTAAAAAAAAGCCAGTTTTTTTAAATTTTGATTTTCTAAAGAAAAGAAAAAAACAAAAAAAGGCAAAGGATCAAAGTCTTTAAAAGGAGAGTCTTCACCCTAGTTTTATCAAAGCAAATCAAAAGTGTTCTGGAGGAGGAGCAGAGTTTAGTAAGCAAACATTCCTTTTGATTTTCGAGATTTAGTGCGGACATATTGCCCCTTTCAAGACATGGCAATTATTGAAAAGCATGCAGACAAGCAAATGTTTTATTTCTAGGGGAAGCACAAGGAGCATTTCATTGGTTCATGTGGCCAATTTATTTTTTCAAAGCAAGTTCTGTAGCCAGGGCACGGTCTACGACACAGTTATGCGGCTAAGGAAGATGCTTTTTTCGAAGCCAACCAAGTAACTCAGTATTTATTGTGGTGATTAAAAAGGGATCTATTTAAACAAGATGAGGTAAACCCTTGCAGTTATTCTTTTTAATTTTTCCTGCTACCATGTGTTTCAAGGGATTATTGCAGAAGTGCTCAAAAGGTGTGCAAGAGATTTTCTCAAAGTTTTTAATAAAAAATTGGAAGGCATGGCAAGGAACCCCAAGAAATTTTAGAATCTTCAGAATTGAAGAAGTCAAAAAGAAGGGAAGTGACTACGAGGTCCAAGAAGGCTCAAAAAAATGATTATGTTGATTTGGACCCGTATGAAGATTCGATGGCTGGAATCAGTGACTACATCATCACTCACAAAGGAGTAGAAAAATTATGGCAAAATATCGAATTTGCAGTACAACAAGGGTTGACATCAGGAAGTTGGTTAATATACCTTATCACTCACTACTTTTTTGGTATTTATGCCCTCTAGTACATCCTTGTCCCGAGCTTGTGTTGCTTGTTGCTAGATATTATGATCCTTCAACCAGGGCTGTCAGGAATGCGAAGAGGGAAATTATTTTTACCATTACTCCCGATGAAGTTCGAGAAGCTTTTGCCTATGGGTTACGATCTCCCCACTATGGAGTTCATAAGAAGCTACATATTTATGAATAAGAAGATAGATATGTCGCCATTGTGGCCATGCGTCAATTTATGGAGACTCAGATGATTAAAGATCCACCAATGAGATAGCTTCCAAACTTGCCTAGACCGCTGAAAGATTTTAAAAGCTTGGATATTTATTCCATGCTAGCATGGGTTGTGGGTTTGCCCTCAGATGATACAGTTCACAAGTGGCAGGCGGCTGTGGCACAATGCATTTGTCGTGTAGAATTTTATTCTCCTTCAGCCATGAAACAAGGCACCAATCCAATTTTCTTTGATTGGGCTAATTATATTTCATGAAGATTAGATTCGCAGCTAGAGAGCTTATAGACTGGAGCAAATAAATCTTTCAAGCATACTTTATTTTTGGTATGGTTTTTCTTCTTCCAACTGCAGCGCCGTTTTCCTTTTATTGTTGTTTTGACTACAAATGAAAGGGATGAGCCTTTAACAATTTATTTTTAGGACCAAAAATTGAGGTGCTTTGTGGTACCTATGAAAGAGTCCAGCGAGAATTGGGAGATATAGTGGTTACTCAAGAAAATTGTGATATTTTTTTGCTTACCCAAGATATGGTCGTGAGAATTTTTGGTTTCACGGGTAAGTCGTTCTTACTACCATATTTTGCTACAGAGCATTTTTTTTCTATGGAAGTAGTGCGCCAGTAAGATTATGTGAATGACATGTATGGAGTTGGGCACGAGAGCAAGACTACATGTAATATACCATTTCAGTTTGGTGGTATAACAGTGAGTCAAGTTGGACATAATCGTCTTCTCACCATTGCATTGCAGGATCTAGGGCTGATTGAGTTACCATAGCATTGGAGGTATGATCCTTTAGATAAGTTTAAAGAATTTGTCAAAATGAAATCATTTCATTTTTGTCCTTGACCGGACATTGAGCATAATCAAAATAATTTTAATGGGCCAGACATGAACTGGCATATTGAGAAAATGGCTACACTTCCCCCTTAGCAAGATTGCTAGGAGCAGGAAGTAGAGTATAGGTCTCAAACTACTCCGTCTGGTTTGTTTGACCAAGTAAAAGACAATAAACCCAAATGGTCTGAAGAGAAGATAATGAATTGGTGGATAATGAGATTTCACCATGGAAAACCTACAATTGCTTACAGGCTCAATCTTGATGATGCCTTTTCAACGATTTATGATAAATATGTGGATTCATACCAACCAATTGCTTTTGCCAATATTTTGTCATACAATTTTTAACAATAAAAAAGTGGTGAAATTGAGATAGAAGAACACCATCCATTGATCATAGAATAAACTCCTGATGAAGAGGAATCACAATACGTGTTTTAGCGAAGATCTCAGTAGGTAAAGCAAAATATAGAGGAAACACCAAAGCCAAAAAAGCGTGATGTACAATAGGTGTCACTATTTCCCAAGGTGGCTAAGAAACCAAGGAATGGTGTCATCACTATTTCTTTAGGTGATGTTGCAGTTACTATGACTACTATAAATTCTGTCATTTTGGTGATAGTTGTTAGTGCTCCCATGGTGACTGAGGTTCCAACAGAGGTGGCACAAATACTTTTGATGATCCAAGGACAAAAGGAAGACCAACCGTTGGAACCACCCCAAGAGAAGGTCATGGAGACCCAAACAAATATTGGGGAGGTAGCACTGGAGCAACAAGAAGAGGATTTTGCACAGCCCCTTCTATCACAATATCATACGATGTTTGCACTCAAAGGTATGCCTTCTCTCCCTTCTTCTTCTTCTATTCTGGAGCAAGTAGTGACTACATCAATTTCACTTATGTTGGTTTCTGTGTCTATTTCTCCACCCTTTAGTATGCCCTCCATATCCCTTTCACTTTCTTCATCCACAATTCCTGAAATCACTACTACTACTTCTTTTGTTTCCTTTTCTTCCTCCTCCCTTTCTTTTAGTTCATATGCATTAGGACCAAATCCATTTTTGCGTCTATCACCATCTATCACTTCTACTATTTCTATCGAAGCTATAAATACACAGGCTCCTTCCTGGATGAGTGTAACTGCAATTAAAACCAGTTTACCCATCCATTCCACCATTTCTATTCTACCACTTCTAACCACCACATTAGTTTCATACCCTAACCGCTCTAAAGCCCTCATTCCCTTCACCTCATTTTTGGAATTATAATATTTGCCTAACATTCAGGTAGCATCCAAGCAGTCAGATGTAGAGAAAATCAATTGAACACATTTAAGTTCATCCCAATTGTTGAAAAGCAGATGATGAAAGGAAGACCTCAAACCGGCACGTCCTCTAAAGAGGGTCGATTTTGATCCTGTTGCAATGGAGGCTCATATCACCAAGATTACTCCATTGGTTCAGAAACCACAAGGAGAATTATTACCGGATGAACTTATTTCTGAGACCATCACATAAGACCTCATATAGATTTATCTTGTGGAAAATATGGGTAATATTCAAGTGGACATGAGTTTAGTTTACCTGCATGGTGAGCATTACAAACAAAAATACTTTGATCAGGTTGACAGGATCATTGAACTCAAGGCCGCCTTGGCTAAGAGTAAAGCACATGAGGAAAAAACTGCTACAAAAAATGAGCATTTAAATTGACAAGTTGGAGTGCACCTGAAAGAGAGATATGCAACACACATTGAGATGCACAATCTTCTCTAGATGCTTGAAGTTGTATAGAGTCAGTTGGCAGAGAAAGCTACGTAGGCTGCAAGTTTTTCTCATGATAACATCAAGGGAATGCTTTTTTGCTCTGCACAAATTTGTGAGAAACTAGCTCCTGAAGCAGTTCAAGTGTTGCACTATCTATGGGTGGCTCATCTACACATACAAATGGGACAACAAATAATTGATAACACGGAGGAGTTACTATCACCTCATCTGGAGATGGTAGTAAAAATACAGGCCTTGGCGAATTCCACTATGTATGTGAAACCTTTGAGCACGATGGATTATTCTTGGTCAACTGCAAAAGTCACACTGCGTAGTTATTTTTAGTAGATGGGTCTAATGCGAGAGGGTAAAAAATTCTCAATGCCATAAAATGAGAACATACTATTTCAATGACTCATCTTGACACTCTATGTGACATGGGTTTTCCATAATTTATTGATGAACAGGGTGAACCTCTTCCACAAGCACAATTGGAAGCAGCATGGAAGAAGTTTATGGAAGATTGTTCAGAGATTAATGTGTGGGAAAAGCCTATCACAAATGTTCAGGTCTTACCATTCATGCAAAAGTATACCGTATGGAGCTTTCACTTTTTGAGTTAGCCCAGTGAGCAAGGTGCCTGAGTTTGCAAGATATTCAAAATTTGTGCTTTGTATATGAGTCCTTGAGCACTCCTTTTTTTACCACACAGGCATGGGATGCCACGGTTGTAGTTTATGAGGTTACTTTTGAGGCCCTCAAAGAACAAGCAGAGATAGAAAAAGAAACAGAAGTGTTGAGAAAACAAATGAAGAGGAGGAGCATCATCAAATACCTACATCAAAAGAACTAGCCAAGGAGGTTGGAAAGAAGACTCAAGATTACCCAATGGATTAAGGCTTGTGATCGCTTGCATCCATGCGAGTTGGATACCCCGAGAGCCACCATAGATTTTGGCATTTTGCAACATGTCATATTTTTTTATTGTAATCCGAAGACATTTATGATTGAGTTTTTTTAACTCAGTTATTTTGTTTATATAGTTTTTTCAATTCTCTGTAAAATTTCATTTTGCAAAATAAATTAACCCCAAATTGTGACTTGGAAATCCACTTCGGATTCACTTCGTCAAATTATCCACAACAACAGTTGAAAAATTAAAAATGATTTCACTTCATAGGTGAAGTGCCAATAAGAAATTGAAGGTAGTGAAATCAAAGAAAATATATAAAAAAAGGGGAAAGACAAAAGAAAATCGGCTAAGTGGAGAATGCAAACATGTTCACCTTATTTGAAGGGCGAACGTCACATTCACCCATTGGAAAGGCGAATGCACCCCAAAATAGGAATGCGCCAAACAAAAAAGTAGAATAACGAGAACACATCGCTTTCGCCCCTAATTTGGGCAAATACGATTTCAATATGCATCATGGTCACTTTAAAGTATTCACGATGGATCCATACATTATTTTTAAAGGTGAATGGCATGGAGAGATAAATTTTGGGCGATGGAAATTTTTAAATGGGTTTCACCCTTACACTCAGGTAAAAGGGGTGAATATCATGATAGATGCAACGAAGATATTTTGAAGGTGAATGTTGTTTGTTTTTTAGCACATGTGATAAAATTTCTCCAAAAGCATGAGTGGAATTAAATGGAGAAAATTTTAATTATTAATTACCATCATCTTCAAAAATTTTAGAGCTTGATTTTTCCAGTTGAATATTTGCTTTGGGTAACTGCTGTAATTTAATATTGGTGACAAAGTGGAAGCATTTTTGTCATTTTCAAGAACATCTTCTCGAAGTTTTTACTCCCTCTCCAAATAAAATTGAATATGGAGTAAATTATTGAAGCTCATGTTCGATTTCCAATAATATGGAGGTGACTCAAATTTAATGATACGGTGTCTGAATGCCATCATCTCAAACCGTTTTTAGGATCGTATCTATCGATAGAATATTTTTGAGAAATGATGACTCATTTGATGTATTCAATGAAAGAGGCACAAACCTCTATAAATACTAAGATAAATTTCATTGTAAGGGGTTGGAAAAAATAGACATTCCTATGAGAAAATACTTCAAGTTCTCTGTAATAATAGTGAATTCAAAATGTTTGGATTTACAAATGACTTGGTGGATTGTGGTCTCCTACTTTACGCAATTCTTTTACACAGTTAGCTTTATTATTTGTTGTTAGATTTAAATTCTACAAGTTGGATTTAAATATTGCAAGTGAGAGAGTGAGTTTTGGAGTGTTGATTTGAAGATTACATGTGCGAAGTTGTACGAAAATTTTGTTGTTTGATCATCTATTTGCATCCTATTTTTAGCTTAGTGTGTATTCCTTCTATCAATCTATTCCCATCCTACACAGTCGGACTGTGGCCATATTTCCCATTTCTTTTCGCATTTTTAATTTCTTTCCTGCATCCCTCCCTAGTCTTCAACCATTTTAGAATTAGTACGGGAACCAAACCTCTCTAGATATTGACATGGAGGACATATATTTCCTTTGGTATTTCAATTTTGGCCATGTCTCGGGTGCACAAACGTAGTTTTGTATGATTAGGTAGATATTTTACCAACACCTACTATTTTTGCAAATTCTTTCAAAGTCAATTAGAATTGTTACAAGTACTAGATATATGTCGGTAGAAGCATGAATGCATCATTGCCCCCTCATATGATTCAAGTGGAAGCACCATTTCAGTAATGGGGCTTAGACTTTATTGGGGTCATTGATCCCAATTCTTCTACCGAACACAAATACATTCTAATTGCAACTGACTATTTCACTTGATGGGTAGAAGCAATCCAAACCAAGAAGGCAGACCAAGCAATAGTTATCTCTTTCCTTGAAGGTTTAATCACTCATTTTGGCATACCAGATGCGAAAATAATAGATAATGGAACTCCCTTCATTGGTGCAAGAATCAATGAATTCACAAGTATGAGATTTATTTAAAGACATCATCTAATTACTTTCCACATGGGAATGGTTTGGTCGAGTCCACAAACAAGAATTTTTTGAGAATTCTAAAGAGAACCCTTGGTGACAAAAAGCAGATTTGGCATCTGCTTTTGGACCAAGCATTATGGGTCGATCACATATTAGTGAAAAAATCCATCAAACATCCCCCTATTCCTTGGTATATTGAAAAGAAGTAGTTTTACCCCTTCATATTGAATTGTTAGCTCTCCAATCATGGCACTTATTGGATGGTGAAGATGATGAGTCTGACCCCATGAGCATGAGGTTGGATCAACTTTTACAGTTAGAGGAAGAGAGGGAGAAATCATACAATTCCTTCATGGAACATGCCTAGATGACATAGAAATGGTTTGGCAAGAAAACTTTTGAAAATGCAATCAAGGTTGGTGATCTGGTGTTGAAATGGAATAAAAACAAGGTAAAGCCAGGTAAGCATCACAAGTTTGAAGCAATATGGGAGGGTCCATTCCAAATTTCGGAAGTGAATCAAGTTAACTCTTATTACTTGCAGGATATGAATGGTCGTGTATTTCCAATCCTAGTAAATGGTCTTCATTTGAAGGCCTATTATAAGTGAAAATTTTCAATTTTGAAAATGTAAATATATACATATTTTTCTAGTGTCATTTTATTTTTAAAATGGCTAAGTATGTTTATTTTTATATTTTTATAATAATATAAAAAAAGGAAAGAAAGAAATAAAACAAAAAAGAGAAAGTATTTTCGTTGGGGAAATTAATTTCGCTTGAAAGCAGGTGTTTTCTCCCTGAAAAGGCATATCCACTAGCAAAAAATTGATTTTGCCCTGAAAATATTTTAAAGCATTTTTTATCATTTTTCAAGTGAAAGCATTAAAAAGAATGTAGGTAATTTCTTTGAAAATATTGTTAAATGTTTTTTTGGGTGGCATGACACATGTTTTTAGAAGCTTTGCTTTTTCAGAGCATAATATTGAAATGTGCCCCTATTTTTTATTTTCGAAAGGGAAAAATGAAACAAAAGAAACAAAAAGAAGAAAAGTAAAAAATAAAAAAGAAAAAGATGTTTTTTTTTAATTTTGCCTTGCATACTCATTTTTGGAGTGAAATACCTTGGTGCTCTACCAAAAGATATGTTCTGGACAAAAAAGAAGAAAAATAAATAAAAAAGGAGAAAAAGGCAAAAATATTGACTTTTCGGGTGGATGGAAGGAAAAGTGCCCTATTTTAAAAATATTTGTGAAAAGAAAAAATAAAATTAAAAGGAGGATTTCACCCAAAAAAGATGTTTTGCTATGCATATTCTAATTTTGGGATGAAATTACAAGTTATAAGGAAAAACTCTATATGCTTTTCGGCAACATTAGTTGGCAACCTTATTTTCTGCATGGAAGGGGGCAAAATTGATTTTTGCCTTGCTTTTTCCAGAAAATATGTCTAGTTGCATTAAAAGCTTGATCTTTTGGTGATGAATATTTTTGACGCAAATAAAGAACATGAATTATTTTAAAAGGGTTCCCAAGCATGTGATTACGCTAAGCAAAGCAGGGAAGAGCATTTTTGAAGCGCCAGTTGACCAAAATTGCCTGTGTATGATTATTTTCACCCCAGTTGACATTTATAGAAAATCTAGTATGATTGAAAAAACATCTCTCATAGGCACATGCTAATTTTGGAGAAAAATTCAATTTAAAACATGTGATCAAACTAATTTCATTGATGAACCTTAGAAAATATGTTTTCAACATCCTAATGCAGTGAATTAATAGATTTCACCCCCGAAAATAACCCATCACTCACATGTGGCATTTGTCATTCTCAGAGTTAACTATTAAATAGCCAAATTGCACCCCTCAAGTTAAAAAGTGGCTAGGCATGGATTTCAAGGAAGATTTATAGTGCAAGAGCATTAATGGTAGTTAAGTTATCATGAAAATGCATGTTAGGTGAGAGATCCAAAGGAGCACATTCACCCAAATTCCTCAAAAGTGCCACCAAAATTCAATGAGGTAGTTGGGAGTGAAATTTATAAAAAGGGTGAACCAGAAGCTCGCATATAAATAAAGACATTAATTATTTTTGGATCATTTTCGGATTATCATTCAGCTTTATAAATCGTTGCTTTGTTGTAGAGTTGTTAGACTATTGTAGTAAAGATATTGTATGAATATGGGAAAGAAAGCTGCCAAACCCAAGAAAGTTGTTGAGTCAAAGACAGTACAAGGAGGCAAGAAAGCTAAAAAATCTAGGAAAAATGAAAACATAGATCTTGATCCATATTATGATGTGCTGGCCTAGATTGGTGACTATTATTTCAAATAAGGACATGGAAAAATTGGACCAAGATGTGGATATTGTAGTCAGACAAGACTTTATTCCAGAAATCTTGCTCACCACTACATATTATGCATAGATTTTTTGGTACCTATGCACACCTTTCCATGCCTACCCAGAGTTAGTGCTAGCAGTTTCAAATTTTTATAATCCTATTACAAGAGTTGTTCAAAAGGTGAATAGAGATAAATCATTCAACATTTCATCCAGTACAGTTTGAGAAGCATTCACTTGTGGGGTCAAACCTTCTTCTGATATTATCTTCAAAAATTTATAGCTCGAGGAACAGAAGGAGAGATACCAATCAACTATAATTTTGCATCAGTTCATGGAGAATCATCTGATAAAAACTCCACAGTTTGGTTTGCTAAAGCCATTGATGGATTTTAAAATTCTTGACTTATTGTCTATGTTAACTTGGATTGTTGGTCTTCCTACTTAATCTATGGTGCACAAATGGCATTCACAGGTGGAATTTTATGCTCCAACAGTGATGACGGAAAGTACGCATCTTATTTTATTTGACTGGGTAGATTACGTAGCTTGAAGGATGCACATACAGTTAGAAAATATGCAAAGTGAAGAAGAAATATCGTTTAGACACAATTCATTTTTTCTCTAGTATTTCTTCTTCCACATGCACCAATATTTTTCTTTCATAGGCATCAAATAGGTTGATGTGGTAGACAGGAGGCTACCATTTTATTTGTGGACTTCAAGCTTGTCTAGGAAGGAGTCATTTTATAATTTTAATAACATGTTTTTGTTCCTTGCCCTCAAACTTATTTTTAGCACATGTGAGAGAATTCCAAGGGCGATGAGGGAGTAGGTCATCATGAAGGAGAAAAGTGATGTTTTCTTGTTGACATAAGACATCGTGGTACAAATTTTTGGCTTCATTGGCAAGTTGTTTCTCCTTTCGTATTTTACTATAGAGCATATTTTTACATTCAAATTTATCTGCCAGAATGACTTTATCAATGGCATCTATGGGGTAGGTTGAGGAAAGAAACTACATGTACCATACCATTTCACTTTTATGATATTGAAGTAGAACAATTTGGCTAGAATAAGTTGATTAATGAAGCTCTCTATGACCTCGATATGGTGGAGTTACCCCAATTATGGAAATACAACCCTGTGGGTCATTTTGTGATATTGATCAAAGCAAATAGTTTTGATTGTTGCCTCAGACCAGATATTGAGTGACATAGAAACAATTCAGAGGGGTATGATATTGAATGGCATGTCAAAAGTATGATATCACTCCCACCATGGCACAATTTATATGATATGGAGGTTGAATATAACCCTACAATTTACAAGCACCAAATTCCTCCTCTAAGCCTGTTTAGCAAAATGAAGGATCAATTGTCCGCATGTTCTGAGCAAAAAATTACTAACTAGTGGATTATGAGGGCCCACCAAGGAAAACTCAAGTTAGCCTATGTCTTGGTGATGGATGATCTATTTTTAGATATATATGATGAATACTATGACAGTTATTAACCAATATATTTCACTGATATTTTACCTCAGAGCTTTCAAATATATGAAAATGAATATATCATGGTCGGAGGAGATCAACATGTGAATGAGGAAGTGCCACTTGTGGAGGAAGAGAAACAACCATAACCAAAAGAGTGGTCCCAACAGAAGAAGAGGAGTAAGCGTTAGGTACTTTTTCCTAAGGTCTTAAAGAAGTTGAGGACTGGTGCAGTTTCTTCATCTAGTGCAAACCCTCCTCATGCAGTTTTAGTCACATAGGTTGGAATTTTAGAGAATCCTCGTTTGGTTTAGGTAGAAAAACTTGGCCAGTGTATGGAAATTATAGATCTAAAGAAAGAGATAGAGGAGGAACAAGACAAGGGAGAACCAATATCACAATCGTCCTCATCATCAACTCAAATGGTTTCAGATCCCAAGGGTACATTTTTTATACCTTCTTCCATTGCTCTTGAGAATTCGATGACTACCACACCCCTATTTGTAGTTGTCACTTCTATCTCACCCTTTTTTGGTATACCTTCCATTTACATTACACTTCTCGTATCTCAGTTCCAGTCACCAATGCTTCCACTTCTTCTATTCTTATTTCTTATGTTTCCATTTCTTTTAGTTCTTTTGCATCTAGGCCCAATCTATTTTTTCTCCCGTCATATTCCATTTAGGTAATTTATACTACAACTATAAGTACATAAGCTCCTCCTCAAGTGAGTGTAACTGTAGCTAAACCCTTACTTAAATTCCCTCAACCACTTCTGTTTCACCAAAAATTCTCATTTCTACTTACCTTCTTGAACCAAGTTATCAATAGGATTTTTTTTCCCTACTCCATTTTTTGAGTTGCAGGTGCTGCTAGAGCCAAAGATGGAGATTGTGCCAGAGCACCTTGTTGCAGAAAAAATAAGTCAAGCACACCAGATTTCACCATAGTGGTTGAAAATTTGTAAGTGAAAATAAGCTCAAGCTCTAGCAAAAATATTGAAGAAGGTCACATTTGATCCTGAAGCTATGGAGTCCCACATTGTAAAGATGATCCCCCAGGTCCAGAATCCCCAAGGAGAAATAGATCCAAGTGAATATGCTTATGAAGTCATTATAGAGGACTTAACAAAGATTGATATTACGAAGAATATGGAGAATATTTAGGTGGATATGAGCTCACTTTACCTACATGGTGAGCATTATAAGAAGAGATTTTTGAGGTTGAGGTAACAATTATTGAACTATAAGAAGCTTTGGCTGAAAGTAGGGCATAGTAGGAGATAGTGAGATTAGAGGTAAAAAATTGGTGATAAAATGTGGAAGTCTTGGAGGAGGTAGCCAAAGAGCATCATAAGGTACAAGAAAAATCAAAACAATAGGTGTAGGCATTAAATTACCTAACTGGAATATCTGCATGATAAGATGGCTAAAAATGCCACCCAATCAATGGTTTTCTCCAAGAATAAAATCAAGGAATCTCACCAACGATTGATTGAAGATTATGTATCAATGGCAACAAAACTGCTCTTGGTTCTACTATATATTCATGAGGCCCAGATAATAATTTTTATTGGTGATAAAACTTTGGAATGTGTTGAGGAGTAGCTGGAACCCAAGTTGGAGATGACACTAAAGATTTAGGTGTTAGCTCAGTCTGAATTCCAAGTTAAGCGATTGAGCGGGATGGATCAAGCTTAGTCCAATACCAGGATTATGTTGCATAGCTATTTTTTTATATTGGAGCTTGCTTGAGAGGGCCAAAATATGACTCCTATGTTTTAACAAGAGAATTGCATTTTACTTGTTAATTTTAAGGCTATAGCTGATGTCGTATTTACAAGATTCATGAATGATCAAAGGGATATTTTTCTAAAGCAAGAGTTGGAGGCGGCATGGAAATTTTTTGTAGAAGATACTTCAGACATTGATGGTTGGGTGGAGCCAATTATAGAGGAGCAGGTGTTGTCATTCATGAAGAGGCTCAACCGCATTGAGTCATCTCTAATGGACCTAAGTTAGAGGATGGGATGCATCAGTTTCGACCATGTATAGATGTTGTGCTTCATAATTGATTTTCTTCAATATAATTTGAACCATGATGAAGATTCTTGGGCTGAGGTAGTTGCAGTATATGAGATTACCAGTGCAAGTCTTTCCAGGCAAGAAGCACAGGTACGAGAAGAGGTAGAAGAAAAATAGGCTAATGAATAAAAAGGACTAACTGATGTAGCCAGTGAAGGTTACAGTTGAGCCCAATGGATGAAGGCCTAAGGTCAATTGCATAAAGATGAAATAAATAACCCAAGAGCCACCAAAGGTTTTGGTGGTTTTGCCACACTCGATTTTGATAAAATTTTGATTGTAAAAATTCTAAGTGTGAAAAATAAATGGTGCAATTATTTTTTTGGTCCTTTGCCTTTGTTATTTTAATATAATATTTTTTCTAAAGAATTTTGACTTTGCCTATAAATGGAAAAGAGAAGACATTTTTACCCCAGGAAAGGAGTAAAAATTATTTTCACCCATATCTAGGGTGAAACACATCATTAATACAGTTTCATCCAAGTTTCTCCTAAAGTGGGGCCCAAGCAATGAAAATAACCAACTAGAATGAAGGGAGGAGTTCACAAAGATAAAATTTAATGATTATGTCTGAACTTGTGCAATTCAAGGTGATTTCACCCTTTTTGGGGTGAATTTCTATTTTTAATTACATTCAGGGTGAAAATAACAAATGGGCATTAGTCAAATTCAATGTCACCCCAAAAAGGAGGTGAAAATTATTTTAACCTTTATTTTGGGTGAATTCCATTTTAAGGTAATTTTGGAGTGAAAGCATTAAGCAGGGAGTGCTTGGGCGAAGGCAATGAACCAATAAAATTCAAAATTGCTCCAAAATAAGCAAGGAAAATGATGAAGGTGTTCCCTAAATGATTTCACCTTATTTAATGATTTCACCCAATTTGGGGTGAAACTAATGAAAGCACCCAATTTTGGAGTGAAAGTAGCAAAAAGGCATCCTCCTATGCTGGTCAAAGTCAAAGTCACCCCAACTTGGGGCAAAACTTATTTTTGCCCTCCTTTGGAGTTGAAATTCTATTTTTTGCTCCTGATTCAAGCAGGATAGAGTTTTGGGGTGAAATTCATGAGAGGATATGATTTTGGGGTGCAATTAACCAAATTGAAGTTAAAAATACATTGATGGGTGAAAATACCAATTGAACTTCCATTTACACCCCATTTCCTGGGCAAAATCAAAATTTTGCCTCTTTTTCTAAACAAAGTTTCTTTCAGAGGTGCCATTATTGCAGATATTTTTTGGGAAAGGTCGAAGATTGATGAAATTTAATTATTGGGCCAATGAAATTGATATTTTCAAAATTATTGTTGAAGAGCTACCCAGATTAAATGCATCCCTAATTTTAGTGCAATCTTGTTCATTCTCAATGTGCCCTCCATTGATTTCGCTCCTTTTCAAAATAAGTTAATTTTTAGTGGATCTTCCTGGAAAAATAAAGTTTCAAGGCTCAAGTGGAAACCGAGATTTCATGTTTGTAGTCCTAATTTTTGAGCAACATTATTGCATTCCAATGCACCGACTTCTAAGATGATTTTCCATCGTTCATTATTGTTGATTTCCTAAGCGCTTTCCACCAAAATGAGATCACTGCTTCCTAAAGAACGTTCTTATTTGAGCATTTCTATTATTGAGGACAGAATTGATCTTGCTGGTCTTTGACTAGATAGCATTTTATTTTAATGGACATTTTATTTCAAAGGTGCAATCCTCTATAAATACGAGGCATTTTGATGTAATAAAAAAGGTGAAATAAATAACTCAGCATTAGAAACACTATTCATAGCAAAGGTATTTATACAATACTATAGGCTAAAGATAGCTTAACCAAATGCTAACAATGTGCTAACTAACGCACTTAGAGAAGTAAGCACTAACCTACTAACCAACTAGGAAGTTAACATAGTCAAGTTGACTACAACTACCTAGTTACCACAAGATATTCCAAACAGTGAATATCTTCAAGGTAAAGTAAGAAAATGATGTAATAACCTAAATCTACCATGTGGTAAATAAAATCTACCTAGGTTAATTTACATATAACCAAATGAGGTAATAATCATAGTTACTATAGCATAGTAACTCTAACATCCCCCCTTATTACATTATTTGGGTAATGTATATAACTACCCTAATATAGTGAAAAAGATGTTGATATGCTGGCTCTTGCTCTAGCTCAAGATCTGGCATTACTTTGGCTTCAATAAGCAAAAAGTGGATCATTCATCACTTTGTTTTCACATCAAGGAATGTCCTTATTGTAATATTTTCATCATATCGGATTGCATAGGTAACTACCCACTACAACCACTAGGTGTACTAGAGTAGATCACTACATACAAGGCTCAATCTATTACAATATAATTTTATAAAAGCTTTCATAAGGTACCTAAGGTGTCGGTCACTGCCAAAAATTCACCCTTATAAGTTTTCCCCTCTTTTGAAAAACATGTTTTAATGGAATTTTTGCAATAAGTGTGACTAAGGTGTCGATCTCTACCGAAAATGTACCCTTATAAGTCTTCCTCCATTTAAAAAAAATATATATTTTGTGAAGTAGGAAAGAAATATTTATCCCCCCTTAAGTGCAAAAGATATGCAACTTATTAAACTTTTGAAGGCTTTTACAAAGATTACCTCCTAGGGAAATTTCAAAAATTTCACTAAAAAACCCCCTCCTTTATTACAAGTACTTGAAACAAAGAGTTTGCTATTTGTGAAGCCTAAAAAGAGGTACAACCACCCCTTTATCGCAAGTACATCAAACAAAAACATTTTATATTTATGAAGCCTAAAAATATGGTTGTAATGGTGCTACCTAAGTTCATTATTTGTTTCCCTTACAAAGCTATGTGGATCATGAGTACTTTGTGTGCTATTTATGAATCAGAATCAGAAACCTCACTAGTAACATGGCCTCTTAGTTGTCTATTGTACCTCTATGGTGTGTCATTACCCTTTTTGTTTGGTTTATTCTTAAACCAACATCAATTGGCATAATGGTAATCCTTTTGACAAGTTTTGCGAAACTTCTCTTCTAATTGAGGTTTCTTATCCTTGTATTTGGAAGATGACCCCCTCTTCTTTTGTTGATCATGTTTATGTGTAAAAAGTGCAGTGTTGGATACTTCATATTTTTGTAGTTGATTTGCTTCTCTAGTTTGAAGCAAATTAAATAATTCCACGAATGTCACATGTCTTTGAGACACTTAAAGAGATGTTATTAAAATTTTGTAGGAGTCTGGAAGAGCCCTTAGAATGACCAAAGTCAAGACCTTATCTTTAACTTTTTATCCCAAAGCATTTATTTTTTAGTTTATTTCTACCACTCTATAGAGGAATAACTTTACTGTTTCACCCGAATTCATATGGATAGTATGAATTTGTGATTGAATGTTAAGATTTGTGGATTCAATTTACCCTTCAAAATGGGTATATAAAGCATCCCATGCTTCTTTACCATTTTCAGCATCACAAATGTGAGGCTGAATTTCATTAGTGGCGAGCAAAATCAGCATGATAAGTTTGTTGTCCCTTTTATCCCATGCCTTCTGATCTTCTCCTGGTGTAGTGGGTCTTTTTACAGTGCTTGTTATTATATCCCACAATTCCTCTATAGTAATAATGACCTTCATTTTGGTCTTCCATGCTAAATAATTAGAACCTTTAAGCAACTGGGTATCATTGAGATGCTTGTTGATTGTAACCATTGTGTAAGTTATTTATTTGTAGAAAAATGGTTTCTCTTTCACTCTAATTTATATTTAATGGAACTTGCTTAAAAATATTCCTAAATAAGGATAATTATTTTGAAGAATTTTAAGCCAAAAAAATAAGAAATTAAATATAATTCACTCTAATTGATATTTAATGGAACTTGCCTAAAAACCCTCTTGAAGAAGGATAATCAGTTTGAGGAAATTGATCCAAACAGGAAGAGTAAATTTAGGGTTGTATGAAGAGAATATCAATATTAAAAATGGTTTATACTTATGCAATGAATTACACAAATGAGTGTGAAATTTGGGGTTTTGAATGCTCTTGATTTTGATGACTTATAATTGCAAAAAACAAGAAAATAAATGCAGTAATCAATCAAAGAGTGCCCGTAAATTTTTACCACTTAGGTGTCAGATGCAACCATAAATACACCTAATTTATAAAAAGCCAATTTTAAATAAAGGTGTCGAGTAATATTGAAAATGCACATTATTGCTAATTTTTGCAACAAAATTTTGATTTGTGTTGTGCAAAAATTTTGATATTCAATTTCTCCCCTTGTCTTACAATTTTGCAAAGACTTTGGACAAAAATAATTGCCCTTCTTTTTTAGTTGCAAAATAAACAGGTTTCGTTATTCAAGTGCCTCCTCTCCTTGAGTTATAAATTTGCAATTTCTTGTCTCCCCTTTGCTCTACATATTTAACAAGGTAGCACTCCTTTCAAGACAAGTCAACACGCAACAAGATTTTGAAAGGCTATCAAGAACCAGTTGACATACGACTTGGTGTTAGTGGATCCATGGCATTTTCCTTAGGAGAAAAGAAAAATCCTACTCTCAAATTTGGAGAACATTTTTAAAGAACTCCTAATTTGCCAAAAAAATGCTATTTATTTGTCTTACATTCCCCTTTTGGAGAAAAACAAAAACACTCTTTTGAAATATGCTATTATATGTGTTATATCTCAAAAAATTTGGAGAAAACAAAAGAACTATTTCAAGGGCTTGCAAAAAATAGGTTTCCTTATATATTTTTTAATTTGCAAATTTTTAAATAAAGTTTATTTCAAAATAATTTAATTTAATAAGAAAATATAATTTTTGTTGAAAAATCAATTTAAATTTAAAAGGAAATTTATTAAAAAATAAAATTAATATTTAAATTATTAAATAAAAATATATATATGAAAAAAAAATTTAATCAAAAAATGCAAAAATAATAAAATATATAAAAACCCTACCTTAGGTTTAATTTAAATTAAAATTTGCTCATATTTGAGCGTGCAAGGGAGTGCACTGCATTGCTCAGTTTTTATATCAAAAAAATGTTTTAATGACCCCAACGAGAGTTGATATCATGACCACGTGGGAGGGAGAGGCTTAGCTCTCGACTCCTTACCACCTCGGCTACCACCGTCGGTGGGAATAGGGAGGGATATTTGCTACCTTATGTACTAATTACAGCACAAAAGCTTTCGAAGAAAGCTTGGGACTTTTGTCCCACATCCGTCGTGTGGATGTTTATTTGGAGTTTAAAAACTCCAAATTGCTCATGCATTAACAATTGCCTTTGAGTAATATAGAATGAATACCACCCTTTTACCGTGTATGATAGCCAATAGCACCCTGGCATGTATGTCCACTCTAGGAATTAACATGTCACAAGGGTCCAGCAAATCTATAATGCCAACTCAGTAGTGGTCCAACCAATCATATGATGCCAACTCAGTAGGGGTCCAACCAATTAGGTTGCAAAGATCCACCATATGTCAACATCGTAATTCATGCAAGTCTAGTCAACAGTGCCATGTCATCAACCTAGTAGACTGCCATGTCAGCAATCACCACATTAGCAATATCGAGTTCCTCAGTTTCTATGCCATCCACATCAACAGGTCTACCTTAGAGTCTATGACTCGAAGTCCACACCTGTCAATCTATTAGTATGATTTTAGCTACATGATATTTTGGGTCTATCAAGTTTCTTGATATAACCACCATTAGAAGGTGTCAATCCTTTTGAAGTGCATATCAGTTATCAGATTCAGTTAAGCATGCGTTAATTATTAGATTCAGTATTATGTTCAATATTCGTGTCTATATCATTTGGGGAAACAATGGTGGTCAGGCTCCGTTTTTAGGTAGTGCGAGTTTTACCTATGATGGGAGGATATTCAGGTAGTGCACAAGAAATACAATGCCCACCACCCACTGCCAGGGGTTGTAATGTGGAGTTAGACTAGTAGTGTGGAATTTCATGCATTGTTAGATCCAATAGATATAGTTAGAAATCCAATTACACAAAGAGAACTCTGGCATGTCAAAACCGAGTCAGATGATGAAATTTAATGTTTTGTATAATCATCTCAATCAAATTGCATGTTGAATCACCAAAATTCTATGAAACTAGTAGATCACATGAAATTTTATGTCGAACAAAAACTTTTGTAGGTTCAAAGGATTCCATGAGCACCTTGGAATGTATACTGCATGGTTTTTCATGCAATCCCTAGGAGAGAGTCCTTGTGTCTCCCTCTAGACAAGATGCTTCCTTGAAGAAAATATCCACGCTCAATCACCTTTCCAAAATCAAATGCTCTGATACCAATAAAATAATTAACTCAACAATAAAAATATTATTCATAGCAAAGGTATTTATACAATGCTATAGGCTAAATATAGCCTAACCAAATGCTAACAATGTGCTAACTAACACACTTAGAGAAATAAACACTAAATTACTAACCAACTAGAAAATTAACGTAATTAAGTTGACTACAACTACCTAGTTACCACAAGATATTCCAAACAATTAATATATTCAAGGTAAAATAATAAAATGATTTAATAACCTAAATTTACCATGTGGTAAATAAAATCTACCTAGGTTAATTTACATATAACCAAATGAGGAAATAATCATAGTTACTGTAGCATATTAACTCTAACAAAATGATAGAAACTTTACCAAAAACACTTGGAGTTCTCTGCATCAATAGAAGGATATTTGGCTTTGGTTCCTAGAGTAGTGTTGTATGCAATTATTTTCTACCTTTCATTTATGTTAATTTCATGATATCTGTTAGTTAAATTTAAATTCTACCTTTCTAAATTTAATTCCTAGTAGAGAACTGAATGCTGAAATGTTTATTGGAAATTATTCTTGCAATCTATGAATGATTCCTATGCTTTCCTTTCTGTTACATGCTGATTAAAACTTGATTTGGATTTTAGCTACTAGTTTATCCCCACCTTACGTTTCTGAATCATATCCATATTTCCCATTTATTTATGTCATTTCTCATTTCTTTTTGTTACCCTAAGATTCTACTAATTTTTAGATTAATACGGGAGCCAACCCTCTCTAGAGATTGGCATGAAGGACATATCTCTCCTTTGGCCTTTCAATATTGGTTGAGTCTAGGTGCACAAATATTTTTTACTTAGGCATATTCATGACCAATAGTTCCATATGTATATGATATGCTCCTTCATTGAGTAATATATAACCATTTTAGAATGACTCTTTGTATGCTTGAATTCTCCTTTCCATATGACAAGCCTCATGAATATTGGCTTCTCTATTTGACATTTACATACACATGATTCATATGCACACCTAGATATGACTATTCACTTAGCACACTCTAATCTAAATACACTTGTGTAGACTTACACATAAGACACTTGTGCACATTTCCTCACATTATACTTGTATATTTCCTACACATTATTACATTACATAAAATATTTACTTACTCTAATATAAGACTTTATCCTAGTATAATACTTACGAGATGTACCATGAAGGTACCATGGGGGTACATTAGCATATACAAAATAATGTAATATACTCAAACATTTTTTTACTATAGGCTTCATAGTTAATTGATTTTTCCCTTTGAAAACTACCTACCCCTCCAAAAATTTTGAATTCCATATTTTTGCCAAGCCTTTTGAGGCCTTTGTTGCTTCTATTATCTCATTGTTTTATTTTTTAAATAATTTGTTTAAATACTTCTCAAACTATTACTTTCATTTTAGTTTCCTTGACAAGAAGTATCTCTAGTTGGTTATCCCTTATCATGGATCTCACCAACATTTTTTTAATAGGGGTATTCATTCCCCTAACATTCCATGTTATCATTTTCATTTCACCCTACTATTTGTGGGATTCTATCCAACCAAAATATTTCTTGATTATTTTTTATGTATTATATCCTTCTCTATCCATTTTCTTCTTTTCTTCCCTAATGAAGGTTTTTCTATCTTCTTCTTTGGTTCTAGTCCTAGATCTGGATATTTTTTTGCACTTTTATCATTCTCACATTTGAGTCATCTTGATGTCTTATCTTCCTTGGAGATTCCTCTTTCTCCTTATTTTATTTTCATGATGACTCCTTAAATGTGTAAGAGACCACTTCATGTTGGTTTTATTGTATTTCTTCATTTTTAAATGAGTATTGGATTTCCTTCCTTTTCTTTTCTTTAATTTTTTTATTGCTTTCTCCCTCCTTTTGAACTAATTCTTGATCCTCTGCATATTCCTTACTCTCTTCTTCGAAGGTTTGCTTTATCTATGGTTTGGATCTATCACCTTCCTTATTTTTCTTTTCAATTATATGTCCCTCTCCCTAAATTGGTTCTAAATATTCTACATCATTTTATTCCCTTATTATTTGGTATGTTTTTTCTTTGTACTAGATTCTTCTCTTATGATTTTAGCCTTATGTATCATTCATCTCTTCCTTACTTTCCATATCAACTTCCTTCTTCCTCCAAGCCTTCCTTATATTTCCCATCTCTTTCCTTTTGTTATTCACATAGTCTTTTTTCAAATGACCTGTCCTTCTAAATGATTTGCAGTAAAAGAGGTTATTTTCATATATAATTGTCTAGATCCACTCTTTCCATGTTAAAACCAACTTATCTTGATCAAGGCCTTGTTTTCTAGATTCATTCATGACACACACTCTTGCAAAGAAAGTTATTTTTATCTCCCATGTTATGTATTCTATTGATATTTATCTTTCAATGGAGTTTGTTATTCCTTCTAGAACTTATTCCTCCCATAATTCCATTGGTAATTCTAAAATTATAATCTATATTAGAGTAATATCAATTCTTTTAATTATTTGGGTTGAAGCTTGGTGACCATTTTTGAGGAAAAATCTTGCTATACCTCTAAACAAAGGTCCTTCACACAAGATCTGCATACTTTCTTATTCTTTTGTGAAGGATGACATAAATAATTTTGGAAGCATTGTGAGTTCTA
Organism: Wollemia nobilis; assembly: GCA_028583015.1. Lineage (NCBI taxonomy): Eukaryota > Viridiplantae > Streptophyta > Pinopsida > Araucariales > Araucariaceae > Wollemia > Wollemia nobilis. Next base: position 1,499,469 of record JAQPPZ010002954.1, read on the forward strand.
CCTTATATTTGATCTTCCATTGCCTCATGACTCTATATATTAATTATTATAGATATGGTTTTTGGTCTAAGAAATTCTCTATAAGTCTCTTATTTAGTTTTTGATGTGTTCTATCTAGTATATTGATTAGAATATTCATTTTTACTCCTTATACACTAGTTTTTTGAGTGGATTATAGTAGATTTATCCTTTTTCTATTGTTCTTTGTGTCCAATTTTATTTCTAGTTATGAAAATTATTGTTCATTACTACTATCTTGTATTTTTCCATATCCAGCTAGTTATTTTGTGCACTACTATCTTGTATCTTGTATTTGTTCATTACTACTTTCTTTTCTTTTCTGTTCTTTACTCGACAATAATTCTTCATGATCCACACTCCCATTTTAATAAATTATTGACCTATAACCACCTATATGTTTTTCATTTTTCTGCACTCTCATTTCATTCTCCTAAGAATATTGAACCATCTTTAATGTATATTCTCTCTTCTAATTTCCCCTCCCTTAGTTTTCAATCTTGATTCCTTCATTGTTACTCATATTCAAGTATTCATTTGTGTTTGAATCTTTTATTACCATTATCCAAACTCATTTTTTTTATTTTTGTATATTAAAAACCTAAAATATCTAAAAACTAAAGGTAAAATAATAAATTATATCAAAGGAAAAAATCATCGGAGTGAGATGTCACTATAAAAATGATAGCCCCAAGTTAATAGATCTAGCATTATCCTAAAAAAACAAAAATAAAAAGTGGTTCCAGTTTGAGTTATAGTAATAATTAAATAATATATTACCATGCCCATAACAAGTCCTATTCATAGCAAACAATGTCACTTGATCAATAAACCCAAATTAAAATCTTTGATAGAAACCAATACAAAATAGACAACATCAATCAATCTATAAACCTAGCTTAAAATATATGACATGAACCTCTACACAACAAACATCACTCAATCTACAAACCTAGTTCAAAATATCTTACATAAATCTCTACACAACACACAACATCACTTGGTCTATAAAAATAACACAAATTCTTAAAAAAAACACTACATAGCAAACACCATCACTATATTTGTAAACCTAGATCAAATCATTTGACACAAACCTCTACATAGCAAGTGATGACAGTTTATCTAGAAACCCAACTCAAAATTTGTAATAGAAACCTCTACATAGCAAATAATTCTCAATATATATACCTAGCTTAAAATATTTGACAAAAATATCTGGATAGCAAACAACATCACTTGATATGCAAACCCAACTTAAAATATTTGATAGAAACTTTGATGCAACAAACAACATCACTCAAATTGCAAACCTAGCTCAAAATATTTGACAAAAACCTCTACATAGCAAACAACATCACTTGATATGCAAACACAACTCAAAATATCTAACCAAAATAATTTATTTTTTAATTATATAGAATTAAAATACATTATATTCATATTACATCATGATAATATAGTGGTATTACAATATATTAGTCAGTATGCATATATAATTTGGTAAGATTCAAATCTTGGCATCCTCCTTTAATGTGAGGGAATTTAACTAGTTTAGCTAATGTCATTTTGGATGGTGCTTTGAATCTCATTTATCCTTGATTAACTAAAAAATTAATTAATTTAGAAATAAAATCTAAGGCATTATTAAAACACATATTTTTTGTAACATCCATTATAAGTGTGCTTAGTGAATTTCTAATACATTTCATAAGCCTAGTTAAATACATGCATGTTTTACAAATAAGTAGATTGTGTTCATATTATTATTATAATTTATTATTTTGGTGTTTGTTTATGTTAAATATTGGATATTAACACATATTAAAACACTATTTTATTTATGTTAATATTAATGTGCCTATCAACTAAGATTTTAAAATTATAATATTAAGTCCAAGGTTTGAATCCAAAAGTAGTAGAGTTGTATGTGATATGGGTTGTATGGATGGATAAACACTCAAATAACAACATCATAACATATGGCCTATGGCCTCATATAATTCAAAACTGATTTAATTTTACTTTTATATAATATCATTGTTCCATGTAACTTATTATTATTTTATACATATATATATATATATCTCGATTTAATATTGTAGCTTCAAAGTAAAACTAATTATTAATATTTTAACATTTTTTATCCCCTCATGTTTGCCTAGTTTATTTTATATTATTTAGATAACTATTATATTTTTATCTATGAATCATAAAGCACATTATTTTTCATGAGAAACAAATACAAGACGTTTATCTATAGATTTAGTCATCTTTCAATAATAGATAATCAATTTATAACCAATAGGAATACATGGAAACAAAAAATTATACCATAAAATTGCCTATACATAAGAAATTATCATATCCACAATGAATTAAATTCTAGTTACTAAAATTAAAAGTAAAAATACATAAGATATAAATAGTTAAATGCATATAATAAATATGCTATCATTTATCTATTGGAATAGATCTATACGAACATAGGAACATGGGCTTACAAACATTCAATCATTAGAGGAATAAAACATTACTAATAAAAGCATGGAAACAAACTTATTTAAGAACATTGAATATCCATATCACATATATCCTAAATATAGATCCAACTTAATTAGTTTATAACTAATTCACCTTGGTTTATGTTTGTACACACATAAATTATCATTATTATGAACATCATTTACTTGAATAAATATGCTATTTATCTCATTGCAACATGGATGAATAATGAAATTGACATGTATTAAAATTATGTCAAGTCAATTATAGTTCAAATGATTCATATAAATGAATTTAATAATCCAAATTATAGGATACCCATAATGGAGGCATTGTGTCACCATGTTGAATATTAAAGGTCCTAAAGAAAACTCGACATGTATTGGATGTTGCTAGAAACACTAAGAGTGGCTAAGTGACCGAAAACACCTAGGGATTATGGAAATGTGGTTTGAAAATGACTTTATGAAAAGGTGCAATGAAATGGATGATGATTTGAAGGTGCCCCTGATTAAGACAACAAAATTGTATTGGACCAATTATTATCTAGACTAAATAAATGACCCCTAAAATGTGTGAAGATGGTTGTGAATGCAATGTATGAAATGCAATTTGTGAAATGAAATGTGTGCAATGCAATGTGTGAAATGCAAGGTGTAAAATGTAATGTGTGAAATGCAATGTTGTTTTTTTGTATTAGCTATGTATATATACATAATAAATCACATTAATCATAGAATGCTCTCAAGTGGATGATGTTAAGTGGTTCAAGCTCTTCGGTTCCCTATAATTTGACAAGCCTATATTTCTATTTAACCACTTTTTTAGTGACAATGTATGGACCTAGCCAATTAGCCATGAATGTATCACGAAGATGCGGTAATGCATTGGTGTTTTGTTGATTCTCTTTAAGAATAATATCTCATACTTGGAATTCATGTAGATGAACTTTGGCATTGTAATAAAACTTTAGGTGATCTTGATAAACTTATAAATGCTCTAAAGAATTAACATGCCTTTCATGAAGAAGCATGATTTTTTAAAAACATGATTATCTAGCAATATTGTCTTCTATGAATTCTTGTAATGAAATTTACAATGAGGGGATATCAAGTTCAAGATTGCTTCAACTCCATAGACCAGTGAAAATGGTGTTGCCCCAGTAGACATGTGGATTCCTGTTAGATAAGCCCATAATGCCAAGATGATTTGAATATGCCAGTCTCAATGATTTTCATTGACTAGTTTTTTGAGAATAGCAATTAAGGTCTTGTTGGTAGCCTCAACTTATCCATTTTCTTGTGGGTAGTAAGGAGTTGAGAAACTATGTTGGATATTATATTTCTCGGAAAGTGCTCAAACATACTTGTTTTTGAAATACTTACCATTGTCAAAGATGATTTTCAAGAGAATACCAAAATGATAGATGATATCATGAATTATAAGCTCCACAATTCAAGGTCCTATCATACTGGTTAGAGGAATTACCTCAACCTACTTTGTGAAGTATTCATTAGCTATGATGATGAATGTATGTTGTCTCAAGGAAGGAGGTAAGATTTTTCTAATCAAATAAAAATGTCATTGTGAAAAGGGCCAAATTCTTTGAATAGGTTGTAATGATTGTGATGGCAAATGATTTAAATTAGCATGCTATTGAAATTTATGACAATACTTGACGTAAATGTAACAATCACGTTCCATGGTGGGCCAATAGTAACCCATGCATAAAATGTACTTTGCAATGGCCATTCCACTAAAATGACTACCACAAGTACCGTTATGAGCTATAGGTATCACTCTTTGTGCCTCTACAAGCTCAAGATAATGAAGGAGGGCTCCATAATAACCGCATTTATACATGTCCTCCAAGAGTAAAAAAAGTTACATTTTGGTTAAAAGTGTATTTAGCAGTCTATGACATATCTGATGAGAGTATTTCAAACTTGAGGAAGGCTATTATTTTGTTGGACCAAGACTCATACAACTCTAAATGGATAAAGCAAACATCCTTCTCATCCTCAGATTCAACACATATAATTGCAGATTTTGAGGTCATTGTGACAATGAGTGGATGTACCTCTTCTATAGAGTTATTTGGAATCAATGATCTTAGAGAGGCCATTGCATCTACAAATATATTAGTTTAACATGGAAAACTATCAATTTCATACTAGTAAAATTTGGCGAGCAATGTCATTGCTACTTCATGGTAAAGCTTTATTGTTGGTTCCTTGCATTGGTATTATTTATTTATTTGATGAACAAAAAGTTGAAATTTATGAAATATCTTGATATGCTTTATGCCCATAGATATGGCTGCTTGAAAACCTAATATTAAGGCTTCATATTCTACATTGTTGTTTGTGCTTTGGAATTCAAGTTTGAAATATAGGGGAATAGGTACCCCCTATCGTGTATGGAACATGACTCAAATACCTTGACCTTTTTTGCACTTAGAATCTTCAAAGAATAGTGTGATATTGACATATTCTTATAGAATGACATATTATTCTTCTTCAATGATAGTAAATACCGAATCATCTAGGAGCTCAATAATCACGGGTTGATCACTAGGAAGTGGAGCTTTCGTAAGCTAATTGGCTATGACCTAACCTTTAATGGATTTTTGGTTGATGAAATCAAGATTGAATTCATTGAGAAGCATTATCCATTTTGATGTGTGAGTGTTATTGTAAGTGTGAGACATCATGTAATACAAAGTATTTTCATGATCTATGACATATGTGGTGTGACTAAGCATGTAATATCTAATTTTATTAGTGGAAAAACCACTTCTAAGCATAATTTTTCCATGTAAGTATATCTGGTTTCATATCTTACCAATGTTTGACTAATGTAGTAGATAGTTTGATCTCAATTATTTTTATTCTTTTGTGCAAGCATTTTTCCTAATGCAAAGTCTATTGTTGAAACATAAATATGGAAAGGGACCATTGAATGAGGAGGAGTTAAAACTGGTGGAGAAGCTAGGTATTACTTGATGTCATCAAAAGCTTTTTGAACTCATCTATCCATGAAAATGTCACCCCCTTTTGTAGTAGGTGATTGCATGACCTGCATTTGTCAGAAACTTGCACAATGAAATGATTGATTGATTGGATATTTCCTTGTAAAACTATACAATTCATTCAAGTTTATTGGTGGAGGCATTTCCATGATGGCCTTCACTTTTTTTGGATCCACCTCAATGCCTCTTTTGGAGATAATGAATCCTAGTATTTTTTCTAAGGTAACACCAAATACACACTTTTTGGGGTTCAACCTTACATTATGCTCTAGAAGTCGATCAAAGACATTTTCCAAGACACCAATGTGCTCTTGTCGAGTTTTGGATTTTGCCAAGATATCATCCAAATAATATTTTATTATCTTATGTATGTAATAATGGAATATGTGTGCCATGGCACGTTGATAAGTGTCACCTAATTTTTTGAGGCCAAATGGCATCACCTTGTAATAAAACGTCCCCCAAGGTATAGTGAATGTTATTTTGTGTTGATCATCAAAATTGATTTAAATCTAGTTGTATTCTAAAAAACCATCCATTAGAGAAAGCATTTCATGGCTAGCGTAAGTTTCAATAAGAGTATCAATATTTGGTAGAGGAAATCCATCCTTAGTATATGCTTTGTTAAGGTTTCGAAAGTCAATGCAAATACGCATCGCCCTGTTAGGTTTATGAATAGGTACCATATTTAAAATCCAATCAGGATAGTCAATGGGTACAATTAAACCCACATATAATATATTTTTAAGCTCTTCTTTTACCATGATGGAAATGGTAGGATGCATCTTTCCCAATTTATATTTGACCGTCTTAGCATTAAGATGTAAGGTGAGATTATGGACAACCAAGTTAGGATCAAGACCAGATATTTCTTTGTAGGACCATGCAAAAATGCCTTTCTTCTTGAATAGAGCAATTAGTTGCTCTTGTTCATCTACAAATAAAAATTTTCCAAGTTTGACGATTTGAGGATTGTATACATATAAAATAAGATTCACATCGATGGTATCTTCAATTGATATATGAGAACTTTTATCAAGTTGATGGGGCATTGGAATTAGGTGAATGTTATTTATGATGTTATAAAAATATTTTGACTCAACCTCTTCTATGTATACCTAGAAAACCTTAGGATCTATAGGTGAAGGTGGAGGCGATGAAGAAAGGTAGTTGGCTAAAGCCCATAATAATTCCTTGAAAAGGATAAATTTAGAAAAGGATGGAGGTGATGAAATATGGTCCATATCAATAAGGCTCATTTCAATTGGAATTGGCTTTGCCAAATCATATGGATTATAGAGTGGGGAGAATAAATCTTGTATTCTATAACCAATGCAAGAACTCTGGGAACCTAAAAAATAACGACCAACAAAAATAAATGCAATAGGTAAAAATCCATGCGCATGCAATGCAATGATGTTTTATTATTATTTTTTGTTTTTTTAATTTTCATGTTTTTTCTAATTTTTTTATGTACAAATATTACAATTTTTTTTGGTGAGGTGGATCAATAAAGTAGATGAGGTTCACTAGTTGGTTTAGCTCACTCCCTAGGAATGAGAAAATAAAAAATGGGCTGATGTATGAGGAGCATTCTAAGGTAATAATCATCCTGTTCAGTGAATGGAATGATGGATGTTGATTCCTCATCATATTCATCAGATGCTATCGACATAACATCGTATTCTTCATATATTTCCTCTTCAATGTCATCGATTCAATGGGTTTCTTCTTTTTAATTCAAATTGAAAATCTTATTCAAAACAAGTGGAAGAATGAGAATGATAGCCTAAACCTAAATGGTCGTGCACTTCTCGATATTGAGTATCGACGAGCTTGTGCATTCCCTATTCATGTTGTCCTAGACCATAGCCTTGTCAATTGACATGATGGAAGTATCAGGATGGAAAACCTGAGATGTGTTGTATATTGGCAAGTGTTTATTGTTTAGGTTCATCTAGGAAGATGGATTGGACAATGAATCAATACCCCCATACATAAGTTTGATTCTATTAGGTATTGAATCCATGTTGTACACCACTCTTATGGATAAGAGTGGGTCACATGGGTGACCATAATCCCTAGTGTTTTGGATGCAAAGTAGTGTGATAGTGATGTCTTAGACCATGTATTCACCAATACCAATACTAGAAAGGTGGACCACAACTTGGGATGATGTGGAGGTGAATGTGGAGGTGGATGTGGAAGACTCATAATTAGCTTGTGGCTCCAATAATGGGAGAGGTGTGGGCTAAAATGGAATCTCATAATCCATTAATTTGACTTATGAAACATCAATTGATGTGGACGAAGGTGGATTTGGTTAAGGTGTTTGATGAATGGGTGATGACGTGGAAGGAATAATGATGGGGTATGTTGATGTCAATAATGTGGATAATATGGATTGGGCTCAACTACATGTACATGTAGTTGATGTTGATGAATATGGGGGCATGGAGGTGGAAGCTTGATGTAAGGTAGTGATGGGGAGCTCCTCAGGAATATGATATTTAGATGAAGAGATGGATGGTGTGGTGGATGATGTATTTGTTTTGGTCAAGAAAATATGAGAGGATGAAAGAGTGGATTCTTAGGGATTTGATATGAAATTATAATACTTAAACAGTTCTATGCCCATTGGTATGCAATGAGTTTATCCCTCATGTATATATTTTAAACTTTGATGAAGTATAGAGGGGACACAACATTTCTCTAATATGGGGGTTTCTAATGAGTACATTGTATGCCATGGAGAATTCCAAGATGTGGAACATTGCGTACAACGTTTTTACCCCCACTTTGATGGGTAAAACAATAGTTGCTTTCAAAGTGAAAGTGGATTTTGTTATATGATATGGTGTAAGTTTAAGATGTTGAAGAGTAAAGGTGATGATGATATTTATGGAGGATCCAGTATCAATAAAAACTCATTTGAATGGCTTCCTATAATTTGAGCCACAATCTGTAATGGAAGCTCCATTGATTATGATGATATTCATTTGATTTCAAAAATGTAAAATGTAATGGAAGGCTCCACACATGTTTGTATATTCCCCACAAAATTTCTAAATTCATCAGTATCCTTATATTGGAGTTCAATGTATTTTAGAATCTCCATTAATACCTCATTGTGTGGGGGAAATTTTTGTATTAGCTCATAAATGGATAGTTTTGCTGAAGCCATTTTAAGGCTAGTGGTTAGTCGACTACTCAGTAAAATTATTGGCCTTTGTGGATGATTGGAAATATGAGTGGGTGCAGATGGATAACTTGGAATACGAAATGGTTGGGAAGAATTGGTGGAGAAATTAACGGGTGATGATGAAATGGTAGGTTGAGGAGACACACTTATGTGAGGTGCTACGGGAGGTTGAATAGTTTGTTATTGTTCATTTTATTGATTGGCAGTGCATTGTTGATCTTGAGTGACTATAGGAATAGCACCCATAAAACCTTGGTATTTTTGCACATGGTTGTCTTGATTAGGAGGAGTTTTGATGTTTGAACCTCATCTTGTTGGTTGCACTTACTCATGATGAGGAAGTGGTGTTTGGTAAATGCCAAGGTTCCAATTTTGTTGAGCTAAGGGACTATAAAACTTGATGGCCCCTAAGTCAATTAGCTCTTGCACTATATCTTTTAATGTGAAGTAGTTATTAATATCATATTCATTTTATCTATGATAAGGGTAAAATAAATATTCCCTATAACTTGTGCTACACTTGGTAGGATTATCTTGTTTTAACTTTAGGTAAGGCAAGTTGACTTGTATCATACAATCCATGAAATATGGAGATATATATTTCGAATAAAGGTGTGTAGTGGCAATTTTGTCAAATATATTATCGATGTTTGTGATTATCCATATTTGGAACTATGTTATGAACTTATTGGGGTGGGAGAACCACTTGATATGAATTTTTTTACAGTTATTATTGCATTTGTTGTTGTTGTTGAGTCATTATCTACTGAATCATGACCATTTGATTCACTTGATTTGCTTAGTTCAGCTTACATTGTCTAGAGTAACTTCCTTTTTATTGGCCCTTTTTCTACCATTCTTTATTTTTAGTATTTAACACACCTTCTTGGATTTTTATTTCCTCAATTATGCTAGCCTAGGAAAGAGCTTCTTTGAATGAGTTGTATTGTTGCAATTGTAATAACCAAGATATGGGTTTTAAGAAACTCTTGGTGAACAATCGAGTCAACTATTCCATTGGTAGGGAGAATGGTAGTTTTGTGATAACAACCCTCCAATGGTTGCCAAAATCATAGACTAACTCATTGTCAAATTGCTTGAGATTGTATAAGTTAGATAGTGTGATTTTTTTACAAACATTGAGGGAAAATATTTTGAGGAAGTAGTTTACCAACTATTCAAATGTTTAAATATTGTGATGAGGCAAATGGTTATACCACTCCATGGTATGTCCTACCAATGTTTGAGGAAAGTTTTTGACCATTAAAGCATCTTGAATTTAGATTATTAAGCATGAGTGAATGAATGTGCTTACATGCTCTCTAGGATCCTCAGTCCCTTTAAATTTATCAAATTTTAGCATTGTAAAATCTACTAGATATGGCAATGATGGTACTAAATATTGAATGGATTGATTGATTAGTTGTTTTAAAGTAGGTTTCTAGTTTATCATACCAAGAGTGTGTTGTATCAAGCTATCAATACGTTGTTGTAATGCCTGAATTCTAGGATATTCCATAGGAATGTGGAAGCCCTAAATTACTTGGTGATTGTGTGGAGATGAAGTGATAAAATACAGAGATGTGATGAAATTTTGATGGATTTGTGGATTGGATTGCATTTTATGATGTTGGTATTGATGAAGGAATTAATGCAGGTTATGGAATGAAGATGAGGTTTGAGAACTATGAATATGCTGACTTGTAGGAATGCATTGGGTGTGGTTTAATGGAGGTGTGGGTATGTAAAACCTAGAATATTGCGATACCCATGATGGATTTGAGATAAATATGGGCTAGTTTGGAGTAGACTGGGGATTAATATCTTCCACCTATATTTGTTTTTGGGAACAATAATGAGCATATTGCTGACCCATGAGCAATTTATTGAGGTTTTTTCATGCTTGTTGTATGGAAATATCTACGGAAGATGGTGTAGGTGTGGTGGAAATGGATGAAGTGGATGAATTATAGGTTGTAACAAGGATTGAAACTGAATGGGGGACATTATATTTAGTGGGAGCTAGCATTTGTGAAGTAGCATTGACATGTGCTTCATACAATGGATTACCATAGGTGGTGGTATATGAATATGGGATGGAAGTTCTTTGGCTACATGATTGTTATGGGAGATACCATGGATGGGAATGTGCATATGACACCTCAAAAAGAGCGTCAATATTCACCTGGGTGAAACTAGAGGAATGTAAATGGGAAAATTCCTACTAAGAAGAAGGAATATGCTTGGGTGGGTTATTGATTTGCTCTAGAACATGGTTAACAAATCTTAGATAAGTTCCAAATTTACCCATATCTATGTAGGTGATGTTAGGATTGGTAGGAGATGATGGCTCTGTGAAACATATCAACATTGAGGTATATACAGTGTGTGAGGGTCTAGCAGACAAACTAGAATAGCTTATATGTATCAAACTTATAGGATTAAGCACATAAGTGGCAAGGAAATATGTGGAACACTCCATGGATGAAGTGGTTTGGCTAATGGAGGCTTGACTCAAAATATTTTCTTGGCTTCAAGTTGAAACCATAATCTAATGATTCAGTTGAGTATGGTGAATGTATGGAATATGCAAAAAAATATGCAATGGAAATAACACATAATCAAACAAGAAAATCATTCCTATGTTTTGTAACAATTATTTTTTTGTTATGTGTGTTTTGTGTGTTGTGAATGTGCTAACCTAAACTATTATGCAAGGTATATTCTAAGGATGGATGGCAGATAAGAATATTTCTAGTGATGAAGTCCAAAAATATTACTCACAGGTACTATGGTTGTTATGGGGTGAGATTATGGATGGATATGAAGCCCACCATCACAAATATCAAACAAAAATTGGTGATGAAATCCAACTCATTGTTGTTAAATGCATTATGTGCAAAGTGTGTGATTCATTTTAAGATTTATGTTATCTATAGTGTTAACTCAATGTTAAAAACACCCTATTTCACTTGTCTATTCTAGAATCCAAGGACATTAACACCAATTTCCTCAAAATAACATAGGGTACACCGCTCAAGACCCACCCTGAATCATCAAGTGATTCCAATAGTGGAGGGTTCACATAGTTATTTTTCCCTAAATAATAAAGTGATTCCAAAAATGAGAGTATACTCAAGTATTATGATATTTTTATAAAATAGAAAAGTAAAAATGGAAGCTTTTAACCCTAATATGCAGCTATTTATGCTTTTGTCATTTCAATTGAAAACAACATACACAAATAGTGAATGAAACACCATAAAGCAACAAAAATCTAAATTAAATATGATGATGCAACTATAGTGAATGCATGAATGCAACTCTACTATATATATGCAAACTATATAAAATATTTAAATGCCTAAAATGAGAACAAAAGTGCAACTGATTTAAAAAAATTAACATTTTCTTGTTGATTTCATTGTTAAAAAGCAAAAAATGAAAATAGAAATGAGTTAGGATTTGAACCAGGCCTATCAAGAAGCCTACATATTTATTACACACTCTTTTAAATTCCCACCAACATATATTTAATGCTTTGAGGTATCTCTTGAATGTTGTAGGGCAGTCCTCGAATGCTGCAAGGTGTTTGTGCAATCACTGCTTAAACTCTAGAACTCTCAAAAACCCTAGTTTTCACGATTTTTGCACGATCAAACTTCTAGAAACCTGTAAAAATGGAAATGAAAGTAGAGATCAGTGATAAAGTAAATCAAAATGAGGAACCCTTTGGGGATCCTACAATGATCACCATTTTGTAAACAAAAATGAACAACACCAAAACAAAAAAAAAGTACAAAAGCATAATAACACCACAAAATGCACAAAATGAGTTATATTTATTGATATAGGCTCAATGAGATTGGATATCTGATTTGCATGATAAATGTGCCCTAATATGGGGTTAAAAATGCTTTCGATACAATTATTACAGATAATAGGGTTTCAAAACCCTATTTCAATGAACAATGAGTATCTTTTGGTCCATCCTTGATCCAAAAAAGTGTGCGGGTGGGCTTGTGTATCCCTACGATACCACCATAGCTGCAACAACTTCCAAAAAGTGTGGTTCTTGTACCTGCAAATAGTAAATAACATAAAAGGGGTTAAAAACACCTATCAGAGCTCCACTATGTGAGGCCCTTTGAATGATCAGACCTATAAACCCTTAAATGTTATAATTTTAATTGTAATCTAAATGCAAAGGACGTAAATAAATGATGCAATAAATATATTACCTTGTCAATACTGATTTTTACTCATGTGCCTATGTTCAAGAGTCGTGAAAACACCCAAAAGTGCTTTAGGTCTTACGAATTGCAAATAGGCTATAAAAAATGCTCATAGGCATCCAAGGATGGCTGAAAACACTCAAAAATGTTCCAAAAATGCTTAGAAGTGTTCTGTAAACTTTAGGCGACATTTGGGGATGGATGGGGGTGAATAAAAACCATATCTAGTTCACGAGATTTTTGAAGTGGTGAAAATGATAGATGTGATGGTGGCGATGAGTGAAGAAGACTATAGCAAAGTGGATAGGGTTTGTGAGTGGACAAAATGCTAGGGTGCTTGTAATATCAAAAATTTGGACCTTGATTCATCAAAATGAATCATCTTTTATAATATGTCCTTGATCATGCTAGGTTTTCAACAACACCAATGAGTGGTCAAGATTCAAACATGAGGAAGGGTTGAGATTAAAGTTTGGAATGCAACATGGATTAAGGTGGATGAATGGCTGAGATTAAGTAGTGGTAAATGGCTAGAATTTATTTACACAAATACATATATTTTTATTGGATATTTATAAATATAAATACAAAATATTAATATTTATGTATATATTAAATAAATACATATATGTAAATAATGGGCGGCTATGATTGGAGGATATGAATGGATGACAAGTGGCTAGATTTTGGTGTGTATAGGTTTTAACAAGGGAGATTGTTGTATTATATACAAATATTTTTTATTTTGTTTATGGGCACTTTGATAATGTATTAGTTAGGTTTTAAGAAAAAAATAAAGTACTTTTTCCAAGACTTGACTTGAACATTCTCTTAAAACCTTTAAAAACATTGGTTGAGCTCTTAAAAATAAAGGAGGAAGCTAATGTCAATTTTTTTATAAATTATTAAAGTCTTCTTATCTTTGATATAGAGAATTGGTCTAGAATTAGGGTTACAATATAAAAAATCATTCTTGACAATGCCTTGTGAAAGAGGACGAAAACTTTTGTATTATAGATGTATTTGTTACACACTACTATTCCTATCGAAATATTATTATGTTTTTCATTTTAATTATTTTACAATGACTATAAGGTTTTATTGTTTATGTCATATTTTACAATGTGTCTATGTGTAAATATTTGGTTCACCAGTTGTTGTTAGCTTTTGATGCTTAACTCTTAATAAAAAAATTCCATATTTTTTAATCACAGGAATGAAATAAAGTGCAATAGCAAATTGATATGTTGAATATAAATGAATTCACACACTAATTGTTCAAAGGTATGTAGCTTGTATTAAACTAACTTCTATTACAAAATAGTTTAAGAAGTATATAATAGAACTCAATAGTCACAATAGTAACCTACTAATATCTTATAGCATCACATATCTCTTCGATATAATATGTATATATAGCTTATTATGAGTATTATTGGATGACAATGACTTCATTTCCCTGTGACTCTTGTCTATCACTTACACACATATGAATCAATGCTTGATGTACACTTGTAACTAGAATCTTTACTTGAATATACCTAATCTAAGGACACATGTACACTCTTACATAATGGACACTTGTGCACATTTACATTCATCACACTTGCACACTTAACTACATGACACATGCATTTCCTAAACATTATTACATTACAAAAAATATTTATTCACACTCTAATCTAGGACACACTCCTACATATTTACAATGAGTACCCAAGGTAGGTCATTAGCATGTACTAAATAATGTAATATACTCCAATAGTTGTAAGCATTGTTGAGACATGAAAAGGGGATGTTGTATCTATATAGTGAATGTGATGAATTATGTTATACATATTGGATGTATTTCAGTTATATAAATTTACATTGACTATTTGTGTGCTTTCAAAAAATATTTAATTATGGACCCATTGTAAGGTGATTTTATTTTGCTAGAAATATACAGTAGCAACTAAAGTATACAATTGGGGGCACTTCAGGGGTAACCCTCCCCATGAATCAAAATTGGGTATTAATAAGGATAACTCAATGTCTTTATCATTGCAATGTCCTAGCAAGGACTTGTAAGTGTTTTTGATCTTGGGCATTCTAGAAATTGTATGTAATGACTCAACAAAATTATATTTTTGTACCATTTTAAAATGTGGATTTTATCTAGTAATATATTAAAGTTTTTGTTCTCATTTTCCTTGTACCTATGAGTAAACATGTTCCATGTTTGGTGGAATTAGGTTGTACATTCTTAAATGCTCTTTTTAAAAGTTAGAATCTTATATTACTTGTGCAAAATATTTTTTACAAAATTAATTATTGCATCTCTAAGTATCAATGAGGTAGGGTTTATGTTATAATCTATAAAACATTTCATTAAGTAAATGGTGTATATTTATTTTATGAATTCAACTTGTATCCATGATATTTCATAAGGTAACCATTTTATCTTAAAATCAAACAAGATTATTATACATAGAAGTATATGCCCTTTCTTGGACATTAAATGGATTAAAATAAATATTCCACTCATGCATAGGGGTGATTTAGTAGAGACAAGTTAATCATCCAATGGTAATACCTTTGATTTGAAAATTTCACACATATTTAGGTGGCCAAGTGTTTTGGAACTTATAGTGTGCACATGGATTTGTGACATGCTTAATCAGTGTGCATAGCTTAGGCCATACTTTTATTGTGACTATTGTGCCTATACGTAGGCAATTTATTCTGCATCAGGCGTTGTGGGCTCTTGGAGTCAATGAAATTTTGTGTGGTGTCATTTACCACAAGTTCATTGACTCCAAAAGCTACTATTATTTTAAATGGATTAATCTATCTTGGGAATGATGATGACCATGATCATAAACTACAAAATTCAATTATATTTATATTTAAGTGTTGGATTTAATAAAAACTATTAGTAATATTACAAAACATACATTAAATACAATCATATTAAAAAGGACAAAGTGAGTAATATAAGAGCATATAGACAAAAACAAATAAAGAGATAAATGACACAAATTGAAATGCTCACATGCACTATAATATCTCACATATCACCAATTTATGATATGGATAAGTTGTAGGGAGTATTTTGTAGTGATACTAAATCCATAAGTAGATCATAAATTTTATCCAAAATGACATAAATTGAAGGTTGAATCATAAAATAATAAATATATTATAACTCTCAATTAAGGTTATCCATAGAGGTGGATTAACTAATGTAACTAGTAGTGAATACATTAGGGGTGTCCTTAGGCTTATAGGAATATGACCATAGGCTTATATAAACAATTATTGAAGGTTTATATAAGTGAAACCCATAGGAATACATGAGATATAACCATAGGATTACATATAAACTTTCACATATGCTACATTAATAGTTCTCTTAATCATTTGTTCACACTTTTGATATTTTACTAATAAGATCATATTACACATACTTCAACACCTTCATATAATATGAGCTACAAGGCCAAGGAGAAGAGGGATTAGAAGTAATAGGCATGTGGTTTTCCATATTCATCCTAAAATTAATCATTAAAAATATTATGGTTAGATCTCAACAATTTTTTTGTTAGATATATTATAATGTGTACATTTTCCTTATTTTATCTTTGACATGTTGTACTTTTCACATGATACATGTCATTTGGGTTTCATATGGTGACGTGCCACAAAAATTATCTTCCTCCTATGTTATAAAAGCTTTGTAATCCATTATATTTTTCAAGAAATTGAGTTTACCAAATCAAGCCATTTGCTTGTTGTTTACCTCCATGATCTAGTGTGTCGAGTTTATCTTTTGTAATTTTTGGACCTAGGATAGGTCTAGCATTCAGTATTATCAGAGCTATTATGCTAGCTTAAAGAAAGTCTCCTCTCCCATTAGATCAATATGGTTCAAAAAAGGGATGAGAAATCTCACCAGTTGTGATCGATCTCTAGTTTTTTCTACTTTTGTTGCGTACATGTTGTTGTTTGATGAAGAGTGTGAGCTAGGGTTATTTTTTTATTGTTGCATAGTGTGTACATTATCTGATTGGAAAATATTGTTCTTGTTCCTTTATATTATAAAAAAATTAGTTTGGCTTCACCATCAATTTCTTAATCTAAAAAAAAATTCACCTCTTGTGCGCCCCTCGTAGTAGCTCCCACCTCGCTTCCCCTCCCTTCCCCTCTCTATGTAAGGTCCAACTATGCCCCTCACCCTAGAGAATACCCTCCCCATCCCGCAACACATGGCCCCCTTGGTCAAAGAATATCCCTATAGGTAGATTTCTTGCATCCCTTCCAATCCCATGTGGCCTAGTCGTGCTCCCTATAGGCATATCTAAAAATTTTTTGATAAAAACTACCTTTTGTGGAGACATTTTGAAGGAATTGGACATGGATTGGTTTTGATAGTATTTTATTATATTTTGTGAAAATCTAAGATTTTTAGTTTCAATTTCCATTAATTTTAGCTATTCATGAAAAACCTACATTTTTTAAACTAAAATATGAGCAGGTTGGTAGAATAACATGAAATCTATGCATGCAACACTTCCATTGTGATACATTTGGATAGGACATCCACTCAGTTGTGTTACGCCCTACAACTCCACCAACACAACATCAACTTAAACACTAGCGACCTCCCTCGTACCTGTAATATACGCATATTGATGTCAAAAGGACTGGTGAGGTTGCCCTTGCATGAATGAGTGATAGCATGTTATTGATTGAAGAATGATGTAGACCAAAATATGCCTAGACCTAGAAGTTTCTAGGCCTATGCAATGGTTGATTGTGGATGCTTAGGGTAATTCAGAGTATTGGAAATTAATTAGTGCTATGTTTTCAACTACCTAATATGGTGGGTGGTACAAAGAGTGGGAGTGGGATATTGCTAGCTCAAATATAGACCCCTAATTGTTGCAAGAAGACTATAATTTTATTTTTGCCTTGAATCTATCACATTGACATTCATTTAGAATGCATCACTGGTTTGAATTTATCAATTATCTATAGCATCATTACAGAGCAATGATGTAAGAGGTAGTTCTTTAGGGATGGTTTCTAGTGAGCATGGTTCTATTTGAGCAACGTGTTATCTTTTCTATTTTTTTACCTAGTATAGAATCAACACATCACAACACTCCACTGCAAACAACAATGCTAATTAAGGATTGCACTGAGGTGGATTGTAATTGGGTTTCCCTTATTTTAGAGCATCAATTCGAAAAGTTGCCACCACTTGCTCCATTGCAACAATGTGTCCAACTCCACCGTTGAAATATAAAATAATGGGAATTATCATTTAAAGTTTAAAATAAATATTTCAACCTCCAAATTACACATACAATTTCATATGTGGATATTTTTTAAATGTTGCCACTATAAATTTTAATCTATTTGGTTTACCAATTGGTAGATAGGTACTTTATATTTTAAAAAAAATGGTATACTAATATTTTGAAGAATGAAAGTCCATTTTATATAAAAAGAGGATAAGGTGAGCCTAGCCCTATTGAATAGGAGATCCATGATCCAAACCTCTGCAATGCAAAGGGGGACACAAAGGTTGTGTGTTAAATTCCCTATTGATAAGCATAGCTCTCGGATTTACGAGGGGTCATGGTTTGGAAGAGACTACTCAACCTTGTGTCTTACTCATAGGGGTTCCTCACACTAACCTAAAAAATTTAGAATGTAACTAAAAAATATGTTTTGAATAAGTAAAATCAAAATTAAGGGGAATTTTTTTTTGAATTAAAAAAAATATATATTTTTCAAATATTTTTTGGAATATTCTTCTTGATGGAATGTTTTTATACTAATTACACGATCCATTAGCACCGTTTTTTGGTATAATATTTCATAGAGGACTCTTATTTTCATTCTACAAGTTGTGCTGGAAAGTCGGTTCTATGATATTTCCAACAAGTAGCTACAAGACACCATTTAGGTGCATATTGAAGGAGATTTTAATGGGTGAAGTCACTTATTGAAGAATATTTAATCATTGTATTTGTCTTGGAGGTATCATTATTGTCTTTGAGGGATTGACATTGTACTACTCTTGGAGGCACCATTTGGGACTATTTTTTAACCACTTTTCTTAATAAAATCATCATCACAAGGGGTGTTTTAGGGCCCCTTATCTCTTTCTAATGGGTTTATTTCTTGTGGCATTGACTTAGCCACATTGTGTTTGCATTTACTTACTTATGCTTGTATTTAATTTTAAAATTTCTATGCTTAATATACCCTTATATATCTTTGGGGTTTATTTCATATCGTAATCAAGTTTAGTTTCCATTTGCATATACACACTTGAATTTATATCTAGCACATACATTGTGAAATGTTTTTCTTAAGAAATCAAGCACCCTTATAACAAAAAATATTTCCAATCCCTACTTCATTCTCACTTCTTACTCGCCTTGGTTAGAATAGATCACTTGTGTTCAAAATACCTCCTACTATTGGAAACACTTGTTAATTTAGAGTGGAAGAGCTAAGGGAACCCTCCACACATCATGGATATTAAGTTGTGAACCTTAGAATCTTTTGAGAGCCTCTTTATTGACACTTGTGTGCCTAGTTTCCTCCTTGTTTGAGCTCCCTCAATTTTCTAATAATGGCATCAACAAATTTGCTTAATGGACTCACACAAAAACATGAGAGAGCTGACTCATTTAAAAATTATAAATTTGAAATAGAATCAATATTTTTTTTTTATTGGTTGAAAGGGTGTTGAAAGGTCCCTGAACCTTGTACAAGAGGTTTTACATGAATTCCAGATCGACCGAGGTGGTCCAAGAACTAAAGATCAAAGATCGAGCAAAAATCCACACGAGGAAAGGTGTCACAAAATCATGACCAGTTTGGAAATGATGTCACGAAATCATGACATGTTGCACCGTTGCAGCCGAGAGAGGAAGGGAAGTCACGAAATCGTGACAAGAAGCGCCATCAGAGTCGAAGGAGAGAAGGTGTCACGATATCATGACATGTTGCAAGGTTGCTACCAGAAGAAAAGAAGTGTCGCGATATTGCGACATGTTGCAAGGTTGGTGCCAGAAGAGAAGAAGAGTCACGAAATCGTGACAAGCAGCATTATCATGACCAAAGAAGAAAAAGTGTCATGAAATCGTGACCGGTTGCAAAAAAGCTCCCGACGGGAAAAGGTGTCGTGATATTGCGACATGTTGCAAATTCACGCTCGAAGAGAAGAAGTGTCGCGATATCGTGACCTGTTGCAAAGTCATGCTTGAAGAGAAGAAGTGTCACGAAATCGTGACATGATGCAAAACAGTGGCTGGATAGAAAAGGTGTCACAAAATCATGACAAGAAGAGACATCGCGGCTAAAGAGAAAAGATGTCGCAAAATCACGACAAGATGTAAGACTGCTGCCGAAGAGAAAAGGTGTTGTGAAATCATGACAAGATGGAAGACTGCAGCTGAAGAGAAAAAGTGTCGCGATATCGCGACATGATGGAAGACCGTTGCCAAAGAGAAAAGGTGTCGCGATATCGCGACATGATGGAAGACCGCAGCCAAAGAGAAAAAGTGTCGCGATATCGTGACATGATGGAAGACCGCTGTCAGAGAGAAAAAGTGTCGTGATATCGCGACATGATGGAAGACCACAGCCAAAGAGAAAAAGTGTCAGGATATCATGACATGATGGAAGACTGCTTCCAAATAGAAAAAGTGTCACGATATCGTGACATGATGGAAGGCCACTGCCAAAGAGAAAAAGTGTCTCGATATCGTGACATGTTGCAAGACCGCGGCCAAAGAGAAAAAGTGTCACGATATCGCGACAGGCTGCATCATCGCGACTGAAGAGAAAAAGTGTCACGAAATCGTGACAAGTTGCAAATTCACGGCCAAAGAAGAAAAGTGTCGCGATATCACGACATGTTGCAAGAACACGCCCGAAGAGAAAAAGTGTCGCGATATCGCGACATGTTGCAAGAATGCGCCTGAAGAGAAAAAGTGTCGCGATATCACAAGTTGCAAAAACATGCCTGAAGAGAAAAAGTGTCGCGATATCGTGACATGTTGTAAAAATGCGGTCGAAGAGAAAAAGTGTTGCGATATCACGACATGTTGTAAAAATGTGGTCAAAGAGAAAAAGTGTCGCGATATCGCGACATGTTGCAAGACCATGGATGAAGAGAAAAAGTGTTGCGATATCGTGACAAGTAGCAACCTCGCGGTCAGAGGGGAAAGGGATGTCGCGATATCACGACATGCTGTAATTTTGCAGCCAAAGGTGAAAGGTGTCGCGATATCATGACATATTGACAAAATGCGATCGAAGGGGGAGAAGAAGGAAGAAAGGACGTGAAAACTCGACCAGTTCCATGAGCAAACAAACTTGGTCCCCTGCAAACCACTCACATTGTGTAGACATTGGTACTTATAGAATCGTTCCTTAGGCCAATGGGGAAGGAGTCTCTCCATACATGAATGTCAGATTCTCCAACTCCCTTGTTAGCAAGCCAGTCCGTAGCTTTGTTTCCTTCTCGGTACTGATGCTTAATGACTAATTCTGATGTTAGAATCAATATTATTGATGAATAGCATGTGGTATTATGTGAGATATAGATAAAAAAGTGAACCACCATTGATTCCATCTACAGATGTTGCAACTAGAGAACTATTTGAAAAAAACTCTAATATAGCATTAAGCTTAATCAAGCTATGTACTAGAATTTCATGCAAATAAATAGTAAAGGCTACCACTATAACAAAATAAGTGTTGGATAAACTCATGAGACTATTTTATAGGCCTAACCAAGACAAAATCTTGTATTTGAAAAATAAGTTACAAAATATTTGTATTAAAGGCTCACTTACCAATTATCTCATGGAAGTGAATTCTATTAGAAATTATTTCTTAACTATTATTTAAATCTTATTAATAGTATGTTAATTCCCATCATATTACAAGATCTCCCTTCCAAATTTCATGCATATGCTACCGTGTTAAATTTAACCGATAAAACATTGAGTGCTAGATATTAAATTATTTCTCAATAATTATGAGTAAACACTCATCAAATATGAAGAGGTTGATTCTATAGCAGTAGCCTTTTCCATAAAAGTAACTTCATAGCATAGACCCAATAGGGGTCTACATCAGCAAAATTAGAGAGGCTAACAAAGGTCTTAGCCATGTCAGTAGTAAAAACAACCAGAACAATACCATAAATATCCATAGTAGTACCATTAGTAGCCTAGATGGCAATAAATACCTCCCCAAGGGTTCATACAAATTGAATACCTCAAAATTATAGGCCTCATCAACAACCAAATCAACCCAACAACCAACAAGGTTGTAGAAATAGATAAAGAAATCAAAGATGTCAAAAATACCATAATATTAATATTTTATATGCAATATATCAAGTCAATATTGAAGATAAATATTATTGGTATATAGATTCAAGGGCAACTAAATACATGAAAAGAAAGTAGGATTGGTTGACCAAGGTTCAACCTACCCATAACTAGTTTATTAGTCTTGGAGATGAATGTGCCCTTCCCACTAAAGGTGTAGGAGATGCACCACTTGCTTTACACAATGGGAATAATATCGCTACCACATATTATTTGTATATACCCGATCTCAAAAGGAGTATCATTTCTATTGTGCAACTTATAGATAAGGGA
Organism: Wollemia nobilis; assembly: GCA_028583015.1. Classification (NCBI taxonomy): domain Eukaryota; kingdom Viridiplantae; phylum Streptophyta; class Pinopsida; order Araucariales; family Araucariaceae; genus Wollemia; species Wollemia nobilis. Next base: position 1,522,140 of record JAQPPZ010002954.1, read on the forward strand.
TATACTATATTTTTTGAAAATACAAGTTCTAGAATTAGGAATCGAATGAATCTATCAAAGCCATCAGATTCAAGAAGGATGGTGTCTATTACCTTCTTACCCAATATGTAACTCAACAATATTTGCATACAACTACTACATTCTCTTTGGAGTATATGTGGCATGAAAGGATGGGTCAATTAAACTTTCATAATATTGAAATGATGTGACCAAAGGAATTTCTCAATTAAGGGAGTCTAAATACTTTTGTGAACCAACTATTTCCAAACACCATAGACAACCTTTTGATTTAGGAAAGTCTTAGAGAGCCAATAGGACACTACAACTAGTGCATCCAAATATTTGTGGGCGCATGTCTATTTCCGCTCATGCTAGGTCCAAGTATTTCATCACTTTCATTGATTATTACAATAATAAAATTTGTATGTCTCATTCAGTATAAATGGCAAACCCTTGATACATTCAAAGAATTTATGGAAATTTTTGAAAGAGAAAGTGGCTATCAAATCTCCACCTTGATGACAAATAATAGTGGAGAATACATCTCCAAATATATTTTTAGTCTTTGTAAGAATAATGGGATAAGGAGGTAGTTTAAAACTCCTTATACACATTAGAAAAATATAGTAGCTAAGAGGATTAATCAAACCATCATAAACAAGGCCAAATCTATGCTAGTTGCTACTGTATTATCAAATACATTTTGAGGAGTTGTCCTTATTGTTGCATACTTTACAAATAGGTCCTATACTAAGGCTTTGCACGAGATAAAACGAGATGAATTATATAGTGGAAATATGTTCTATGTGGGCCATTTCAGAGTCTTTGGATGTAATGCCTATGTCCACATACCTTATTATAAAATAAATAAATTTGATGATGAGCTAAAAAAATGCATCTTTGTTGGCTATAGTGAAAGTGCTAAAGCTTATAAGTTATATGAGCTTATTTCCAAGAGGATTTTTATCTCTAGGGTTGTTAATTTCCTTTATTATTACCCATAAAATCCTTCTTCCATGGCCCCTTCATTTCAACCAAATAATAAAATAATTGCTCCTTTGGCATCGACTCCATTACCTAATCCTTCCTCTTCTATCATAAGTCAAAGGATTCGTCAACATGAGGAACTACCCACTAATGATTGATGTCCTCCTTCCCCTCCTACTTATCCATCTAATCATAATGCCACATCATCAAATACTTTACCTAAATTGGTTCAATCTACCATAGATGTAGCCCAAAGCAACTTGCCCATTTATACAGGTAAAAGACCTTTGCCTATGACACCAAGTGAACTATAATATCATGGCCGAAGTCCTAAGCCAAAAAAAATCTTCTAATATCAAAAATCACATGGTGATCCTAAATGGACTCTTAACATGGAATAAGAATTAGAATCCATTAAATGGAATTACACATGGGATTTCATTGATTTACCCCCAAGAAAATCCACCATTGGCACAAAATGGATATACAAGGTAAAGTACAAATTATATGGATTATTATATCACTAAATGCTCACCTAGTAGCTAAATTATATAAGCAAAAATAAGGGATTGATTATGAGGAGACCTTTGCTCTATGGAAAAAATAACTGTAATTTGAACTGTTATTACTTTAGCTGCTTAGAAGCATTGTCCTATGTATAAAATGGATGTAAAATATGTCTTCCTCAATGGATTATTGAAAGAAGAAGTATATGTTGATAAACCACCAAGGTACATAGTCAAAGGCCAAGAAAAAAAGTTATTATATTGAAGAAAACTCTATATGGGTTGAAGCAAGCACCAAGAGTGTGGTATGCCAAAATTGATTCTTATTTCATAAACCTTGGTGTCACTAAATCTATGCTAAAATATACTATATATATAAAACATTGGAGGAAATACATCATTTTTGTTATATTTCATGTAAATTATCTCATTATAGGTGATGACATAGACTAAATAAGTTTTCTCAAAGAGGACTCATGTAAAAATATTTAAATGACTGACTTGGACCTCCTTCACTACTAATTAGGCATATAAGTGTGGCAATAGCCTAGCAAGATCTTAATTTCCTAGGATAAATATATTTAGTCTCTCTTATAGAGGTTTTACATGTAGGAGTATAAACCATACCTCACTCTGATGGTAACCCAATTGAAATTGATAAATAGTTATGATGAAGAAAGTGTTAATTGCACCCTTTATAGATAAGTAGTTGGAATTTTGATCTACTTAACTTCAACTAGACCATATATCACCTATTTAGTGGGCATTTTTTCTAGATTCATGCAAGATCCCAAGAAGAGTCATTGGATAGAAACTGAAATAATTTTAACATTCCTCAAGAGGACCCTCCATCATGGTCTTATGTACACAACATGTGATTATTTTTCATTCATTGGGTGCATAGATTTATATTGGGATAGTTGTATTGAAACTAGAAGATCAACTACTAGTTATAATTTTTTGTTGGATCAGGGTACCATCTCATGGAGCACCAAGAAAAAACATACAATATTATTATATTAAGTAGAAGTAGATTATAATGTAGAATATGAGGCAACTAAGTAAGCAATTTGGTTGAGGTAGATACTTAATGATATTTTTTTACTCATAGATGCTCCAAAACATATACTGTGACAATCAAAGTACCATTAAGACGACCAAAAATCCAATTTTCCATGCCCAAAAAAAACACATTAAGATCCATCATCACTTCATCAGAGAAATGGTCCAATAGAACATTATATAGATGCAGTATGTACCTACTCAACATCAAGTGGCCAACATTTTTACCAAGTCACTTAGAGTTGAAAAATTCTTCAAGTTTAGAAAAATACTCTATGTATGTTATAATGGAAGTTAAACTTAATGGGGGATGTATCTAATGTTGAATTACCTTTTTTAGGAAAGTACACATTAAGGGGTGATGTTAGAAATATTATAATTTGTATCTTGTCAATTTTTTACCCTTGATATGTGTGTGCTTTTAACATGACATGTCGTTTGGGTTTCATATGGTGACGTGTGTCACAAACCTTCTCCTCCTCATATGTTATAAAAGCTTTGTAATATGTTACATTTATTGAGAAATTGAGTTTATCAAGTTAGACCATTAACATGTTGTTTGCCTCCATGATCTATTGTGTCAAGTTTGTGTTTTGTAATTTTTGAACCTAGGAGAGGTCTAGCATTTGTCTCAATATTTTTCAATCTTGTTATGCAATATTTGGTGGTGTGTCCTTTCCTTTTATAGTATGCACATGTAGTTGAATTCTTTGAAATCTTAGACTTTCTCTTGAGAAACAAATCCTTATATTTCATTTATTTGAAGACATTTGGATGACCTTCTATATAACATGGATCTTCATAATTCTTTGTTGCAATTTCATAATGAATAAGAAGTTTAAAAATTTCTTCAAGAGACATTGGTTATGGATTTTTGATAGTAATACTATTCATATAAAAAATCAATCCAAATATATGAAAAAGAGGAGTAATATTAATAGGGATCAATAAATGCTTATAGATAAGGCATATTATGCACATGTTGCACATGAAATTAAATGTTTTAAGGTATATTAAATACATATTTTTCATTGTATGCCAATGGTATTCATCATACCATGGTATTGTAAAGGTACTTGGTTCTTATAAGTATACATGTTTATCAATGGGAATGCTAATTTAGATTCTTGGATCTTAGTTTCCATATTAGTTTGGTATCAGATCACATTATCCTCCATGGGTTACGGTCTTATCTTTGATTCAATGTTTGAAAAAATGCTGCCATGTATGAATATTTTGCTAGATGAGATATCTCACTAATGTAGAGATATTTGTGCCAAAGTATGGCAAATCTAAGCTACCATACTAGAAGAAATGGTAGCTATCATAGAAAATCTTATTAACAAAGAAGTTGTTCCACATCATGAAGCAACACTTGGATTTGAACCAATATATTTGGGCAATATACCCATCATCTTGCCTTTAGATGATGTTTCTATTGATAAAATTGACCAATTTATATCAAATGATGAAAATAATATTGTTTTACCTACTAAAGTTGTAATTTTTTTTATGCAGGTCTGGAAGACAAAGACCCAACTATAGTTAAAGTTGATGCTCTCAATGATGTTGCAGCTATGACAAAATTTGTACCACTAATCCTACCATCTCATGTGACTGCTATCACTATTTTGGATAAATTTGTTGAACCCCCATTGACTTTACCTCCATTGGCCTCCACTCTTGCCTTGCTTGATATGGTTGTTCCTATGTCTTGATCATCATTGGATACCCTACCATTTCTCTCTCCCATAATCGATCCTAGCACGGTTTTCCATTTTACTATTTCCATGACATTTACCATCATTTCTCATAGATATTATTACATTCCCCATCCAAATTTTCATCCAGTTACCCTTTTATCTGTGCATGCTATGCACTTATTTTTTCTTACTCACCATCGGTTACCTCTTATTTTGTAGCCACCCCCTTGGCCACCACAATAACCCTTCCATAGGGGCTGATATTTTCCATGGGCATGGTGCTGCCGCAAAAATCCGCATTAGATTTGATTGTACGGATGACCTGCTTTATGGATAACTTGTTTCATTATTTTTTGGACCGATATTTTGATCTAATAACAAAAAAAATCCATTTCTTGCATCACATTTATGCACTTGCATCACCCTCATCCAATGCCCTCCCCTTTTCCTGTGACACAAAAAAAACTAAAACAATAAAAATAAAAATTTCCCATGGTGCACAAATCAAATCAATTGTGCGTATTTTATTAAATACAATAATTGCACATATTTTATTAAATACAATAATTGAGCATTAAATTTAATAAAAATTAAATAAATGAATTTTAAAAATAATAATTTAATTTAATTTGATTTTAATTGGCATCTTTTGCAGGCATATTTCGAGGAATATTATGAGGAATATTTTGTGGGCATATTTCCTATACCAATCCAACACTGCATTTGTTTCATGCTGGATCGTAGGACCATCTATCCATCCGCACGTATAGCAGTGTTTATAGTCATTGTAAAGATTTTTTTGAGCCTAGCTCAATGCCAACATCCATTTTTTATTTTATGAATACCTATTGTAGATCATCCTTAGTCTTCCTATTTTTGTATCGGAGTGCATTTTTGGTCATACCCAACACTCCCCTACATTCTCATATTTCTCCTCCATGTTTGTACGTATTGGAATCCAATGCTTCTTTAGTGGGGATGAATGATAGGGATAAATAAATACTTCTAGATAAGACATATTATGCACATGTTGCACATGGCATTAAATATTTTAAGGTATATTAAATTCATGTTTATCATTATATACCAATGGTATTCGACATAACATAGTATTGTAAAGGCACTTGGTGCCTATAAATGTACATGTTTATCAATGGAATGACAATTCAAATTCTTGGATCTTAGTTTCCGTATCAAATATTGAAAGGGATAGGTTTCACATACTCTTCATCACCCTCTACCTTACCTCATATTATAGCTAAATTAAATTTTAGGGATTTGATGTGAGATATGTGGTCTTCAACATAACCAAAATCTAAAATTTTTATACTATATAGTTGCATGTCTATTCTATTAATTTCACTAGGACTAGATTTTCTATAGGGATCCTAAATTTTTTCCCATATTTGAATAGGATCAGTCTTATCTATAATATGGAAATAACATCTGGTTTATGTAACCTAAACAAGATAACAAAATATCCCTCCTTCATCATAGCAAGTTCATGATCCTTGAGACACTTTTTTTATTTATAAAGATATATTATAGGTTCTTAATTCTAGGTAATACTACCATTTTAACTATCTATGTGCTATACATTTACCCACTAAGCCAATTAAGATATTCCAAACAATATATTTAATAAAAAATAGAATATAATAGGCCCATAGATTGATGTCACCATTATATATATCTAAACAATTATGCAATCCAAAAAATGGGATCCAATGCTTTCATATGGAAAAGTCATGGTCTATGTAAGGTTATATAATTTAACACTTAAATATAAAATTATCAATGCCAAACTTTATAGATTATTTTATTAAATTAGGTACTATCATAGGGAAAATTTTGAAACTAACACTTGTTAAAAAATGATTGCTTATTGCCTACTTCTAAGAAAGAAATAATAGTTTGACAATGAAACTTATTTTATTGGTTGGATCCCCTCATACACATTGAATAGTTCATAGTCTATGTGGATCAAACTCAATAGGTTGAGGGATATGACTTTTTTTTTACTCTAAAACCAAGTATCCAAGAAAAACCATTAGAAGATAAATGGATATAATAAGACATGTACATTCTTACTTCTTAAAAAATAGAAGAGAGGTTAGCATAAAATAAATTCAAATATATGACCTTGTCTATGATAGGAAGGAATCCTACCATTCTACCATAGGGATAGTTGGATTTAGAGAGTGGGGTACCTATTTACAAAGGAAATCTTGACTAGTGAAATTTTATAAAAGAGGAAAAACTTGACTCTCCTAGGGTTCAAAACATGGACTCTATGATCATAGTAGATCATACCAAACAATATAGCATAGCTTGGATTTAAAACAAAAGATAAAACAACCATGTTAACAATATATTTGAAAGGAATGTATTATGGCTCTAGAGCTTGTGGTAACGTTATCACTATTCCTTTATCCTTTTTCTCAAAATGGGATACTAGTTGTGAATCAAACATGATTCCTTACCTTTGTAAGTGACATGCCCAACCATTTTGGTAGCCTCATAGTTAAAGTTAAGCAATAAAAACACAAGAAACTTACATGAAAATGATATTGAGCTAAGAAAAGAGATTTTTAGAGCTTCAAACTAGAGACTTATTACATACATGTAAAAATACAAATCACTAAACCATTGGTTGAAAATTGATCTAAGAAAAAAAAAATTCTTCCTTTATCTAGAATTAGTTGAAAAGTGTATATGCTAGTCTAACATCATCTATAGGCTCTGATTCAATTATTTAAAAACCACTCTTTTTGCTTTAAAAATGAATCAAAAGAGATTTTAACTCGTAACTAATTCCTACTATGTTTTAACTAATGCCATGCTTGAGTAAAGTATTTTTATTTTCTCTAATACCATGTTGGAATGCATCACAATCTTATGTAGAAAATGGAATAATATCATAATGCAAGATCATACAGATAAAAATAATGAAAGAGATAAACAACACAATTTGAAAGAAGGATTAATAGGTGGGTGCCCCTAGGCACCATAATATATAATATATCACAAGCTAATGCAATGGATAAATTATTTTGCCATTTTTATAGTGATACCAAATCCCCAATTCAATGTTAATCTCAAGGTAATATTTCTTTACATGATGGATAGATTATAATATAATAAATATTTTACACCTTTTAATGAATGTCATCCATAGAGGTGGCACCCTTAGGATTACATAAATATTTCCATAGGCTCACTAAATTATACATGAAGTCTTAAATATGCTATGTATATAGGCTTACATGAAAATACCTATAGTCTTACATGTATTTTCCCCGATGGGCTACATCAAGATTGCTCATATGCATTCTTTAACACTTTTGGATTTGGCTGAATAATATTATATTATACATACTTCAACATTAATCACTTATTTTATTTGTATGGTAAACTACTTCTATGAATACTTTATGTTAAAATATTTTTAAAATATGAAAATGGATCTATATTATTGGAAAATTGGATTAACCATACAATTGCAATAGAGTTGGGTATGGATGGTTATATTGGGTAGTTGTGAATCAAACCATTAAATAGATGAACATAGGGGAGACATGCTTATATTCAAGAAAATATATGTGTCTATGTAAGTATACATTATATTACACTCTAATTGTAGACTAGTTACATTGCATTGGAAAAATGTTTTAGCCAAATCAATGACTATAGTAATAATATTGTTCACCTGAGTTAAGTTAAATGTTTAATATGATTTATATAGAAGGATTAACTATATTATATTGAGTTGCATGCTTTATGAGGATTGTGTGTAGATAAATCATTACTACATAGTATATTCTTGCTCTTTCTTCTAAATACCTTTTATCAACCTATTTTGTAGTGGATTGGAGTTTTCATAGAGGGAATTAAAATGGAAGAAATATATATGCTCCATAGTTAAGTGGTAAACTACTTCAATTACATACTCCATACTTCATTTACATTAGTTTTAGGAATATGTATTTTATAACTATCTTAGATGGAGTATTTCACCAATATGTTAGTTCACGTTGAATGATTAAAGAATAATAGTTGCCATGAGTAGTTATGTTTCAAGTAAATATAATAACATATTGATAGTTCTTATAAATAAAGTAATTATGTATTGGAAACTAATTATATATTAATAATGCAAAAGAAAATAGTTGAAGAGCATTTATTATTGTATAGGACACACTCTATAAATTAATAAGGGGTCATGCTATTTTATGTAAGCATAGTTGGATAAATCTAATTTGAAAATACATAGTATGTATGAATGTATTTGGAGTATTAGGCAAGCATTGGTATATATAATGTATAGGATATTGTAAACATGAAAAAAATTGGTATATATGATCATGAAATATTATGATTGTACCTTGCAATTTTAGTTGATATGGAAAGACTACTAGCACATTGTATAAATGCATTCTTGTAATTATTCTTCAATTAGACCTCTACCATAATTGCATTGTATGATATTATGAATTATAATGTTTGAAAAGTGTTTCAATAGGTTTTATACATAAACATATCTTCTATTTGTCAATTTTTTTTATAATACCAAGTATTATACTTATTTAAACTTCAGTAAAATTATTTTTTGAAAGTTATGAGAAACATATTGAAAATACTTATTGCTATATGAATATAGCATCTTGTTTACTATATAAATTTCCTTTATGTTTCTTAGGAGGATTACTTTAAGATGTAAAAAATATAGATTTTTGGTTTCTAATAAATTTTTTAAAGGATGCTTAAAGTGTTTTTGATCCTTGTCATGGCCCTCCCATGAAAAAGCTTTTTCATATGATGGACTTGTGAATTTTTATATTGTTTTGAAGATGGACTATGATGCAGGAGCATACATTGGTGTAATGGCAATCTTGCATCACCAAAAATAAAAAATTGCATTTTCTATTTCAATTGTAGGTTTCTTTGGAGTCCATTATGACACTTGAGAGGTGAAAGTCAATCATAAGTAGAAGAAGGTGAAAAAGGTCACCAATTATTTTTAGTAAATCAACCTAAATAGACATATATGGACTTGAAAATTTACCCCAAGGAGCGGAATGGAAAAATGTATTCGGTGGTGAAGGAATAACCCCAATATCATGAACTTTTTAAGAGATATTAAAGTTTGTGTCCTGAGAAATCTCACCAATAAAGTTTAAAACTAAAATTTGAATACCTTAGAGGTACCGAAAAAGGATTAAAATTTGACAAAATGATATTTTATATCATTTCATTATTGTAGATCTCTTCATGAGCTTTCCAATGATATATTATAATAGCAAACCGGAAAAACAACTCAAAATTTATGGCTTCGAAATTTGTGCCACCAAAATTCAAATTTCAAATGAATATTTTCCTGGGTGGGAAAATGAAAATTCAAATTTCAATTGAATATATTCCTAGGCAGGAAAATGAAAATGAAAATTTCAAATGAATATCTTCTTGGGTGGGAAAAAGGACGGTGAGAAAAAGGGGAGTTAAATTTTTCTAGAATATTCTATGGAAGTTATTAAGGGAAGAACAAATATTACTGAAGGCAGTCCGGTATGACAAATCATGGCTCTAATTTACAAATTTCCAGTAGATTTCATTTGTAATAAAATTGGCCTTGTGGTCGTAACATTGTAATTTTTTATTTTGTATTTCAATTTTATTGATGTAATATTATATGTTGGGTTTCTTTCAAAATTTTCTAAGATATTGAGTATTGTGTGAGTGTTGGGTGGAGTAGCCCATCACCAAGTGGTATCAGAGCAGTATTTTTTGAGTGTGTAAACAGATCACCAAATGTGAGGTAATTTACATCAGGACTTGTGGTTACTGGTTGTGAGAAAAGTGATTAGAATATCTCCACAAATAAACCATGGTTGTGGAAGAAATATTGTGGTACCAGAATACGATTTTAAGACCTTATAAAGACAAGTTCAAGCACTACAAGATGAGCTTTGTAGAGGGTTTGATCCAAGAAGAGAAGATGAAAGTGAAGACGAAGTTGAAAAAGTTTAGTTTGAAGAAGAACACGATGTAGTAGATCCTCAGTAGGTTAGATTATTTAAGTTGTAAAAATGTTAAATATTGATGTTTCTATATTTTTCTAGAAATCATAACCCAAAAGAGTTGATCGATTGGATAAATATATGGATTACTTTGAGTATGAGGATGTGGAAGATCCTGAGAGGTTCAAATTTGCAAAGACTAAGCTGAAGGATCACGCTAATATCTGGTGGAAGGAAGTACAACTAGATAGAAATAGAAGAGGAAAAGGAATAATAACAATATGATATCAGATAGTGGAAAATTTAAAGAGACAATTCATTCCATTTTATTACAAGTTAGTTTGCTGAAGAAAATGTAAGGTTTGAGGTACGCAGGTAAGTTTTTCAGAGTATACATACGAGTTCTATAAGATCATGATCAGAATAGGCCATTCTAAGGCCAAAAAGGAGAAGTTAGCCCATTATATAAATGGATTGAATCCAAATATTCAATAGGAGCTAATTTTGATTAGAATAACTACCATAGAAGATGCTTATTAGTTTACCCTAAAGGTAGAAGAGAAGCTGAATAGAAGATTTAAAAGCAAACATAGAGAAAGAGATCATGGTGGAAGGACTAGTAGAAGACCATATGGAGGAAAAAATTAAAGCCAAAAGAAGAATGAAGAAGTTAGCAGTAGTCAAAACCAAAAAGGTAATAATGTCTACCACTCCCATGAGAAAAATAATGGTGACCAAAGAGGAAGATAAAGGTTTGGATGAGGACCTAGAAGAGGATGATTTTGTGGAACTTGTTTTCAATGTGGAGAAAAATTACATAGAGCATACGAGTGTCCACAACATCAAGGAAGGAAAAATAAGAGACTTGAAGGTAATGCATGAGTTTCTTATATAGATGAAGGTGCTGAATCTAAGCATTCTAGAGAGGTAGAAAGACAAGAAGTTCTTGTCACAAGGAGATCCTTGCTAAATGAGGATAAAGATCCAATTTAGAGGAAGAGTTTATTTTGCACAAGGTGCAAATGTTAAGGTAAATTTTTTAATGTTATCATTGATAATGGTAGCATAGATAATCTAGTTTCAAAGGGTATGGTTAACAAATTACAATTAGAGAGAAGGAGACATTCACATCCATATTGGATTGCATGGTTGCAAAATAAATGTAGATATTTGGTCAATGAGCAATGTTTAGTGAATTTAAATATTGGAAATTACCATGCTGAAGTAATGTGTGACATCACACCTATGGATGCTTGTCATATGCTATTGGGGAGGCTATGGTAATTTGATTTATGTGAAGTACATTATGGACATGCCAAAACTTATTCCCTGAAAAAGGATGGAATTAGCCACAAGTTGAAGCCCTTGAAGGAGGCTAAATAAAAGGTATGTAGTAGTGCAAGAATTTTTTTAGTTTATGGTAGAAATTTTTTGGATGGTATGAAGCACGAACATATGTGCTATGCATTGATTCATAGAGTTAATGAAGAAAATGTGAAGATATACCAGTAGAAGTATCAGATCTACTGGGAGAATTCAAATATATTGTATCAGATAATGTACATGAAGGTTTACCACTAGTGAGGAAGATTAGTTACCATATGGATATTGTATTAGATAATGTACCTGAAGGTTTGCAGAGTTAGACTTTTGTATTGAAGCACATGAGTGGAAGGTCAAATAGATTTGTAGATACCTTTAGTAGAAGGTAAAATTTGTTGATAGAGATGAAGGTGGAGGTTGTTGGATTTGACGAACTCAAGAGTTTGTAACCTGAAGATCCAGATTTTGTAGAAGCTTAGAGAGCTTGCTTGGAACTTGTTACTTTGGACATAACAAAATGGTTGGATTTATTAATCCAATATGGGATGTTGTTTATAGGAAACGAGTTGTGCATTCTAAGGAGTTATATGAGACAGAACCTAATCAAGGAGAAGCATAGTGGAGGGTTGGCTAGAAATTTTTGTCAAGATAATACCATTGTCCTTAGTGAGAGCTATTATTCACCACAGTTATAGAAAGATGTGAAGAAGTTTGTACAAATTTGCAGAGTATGTTACATGATCAAAGGTGTAAGATAGAACACTGAGCTATATCAACCATTACCTGTACCAAAGAAACAATGGGAAGATATTAGCATTGATTTTATTTTTGGCTTACCAAGGACATAGAGAGGACATGACTCAATATTTGTGGTGGTTGACAGGTTTTCTAAGATGGCACATTTCACTTCCTACCAAAAATCTAATGATGTAGTTAACATTACAGAGTTGTTTTTTAGAGAGGTGGTATGACTACATGGTCTACCAAAGAGTATAGTTTGAGATAGAGATATAAAATGTGTTGATTATTCCTGGAGGACCTTATGGAAGAAGCTGAAGATATATTTGAAGTTCATTTATGCACACCATCCAAAAACTAATGGATAAGTAGAGGTGGTGAATAGAATTTTGGGTAACCTACTAAGATGCTTAGTAGGAGATAAGCCCAAGGGATGCGATTTGATTTTACTGCATGCAAAATTTGCTTACAACAATTCTGTCGATAGGAGTACTGGTAAATCCCCATTCTAGATTTTTTATGGGAGTAGCCATAGAAATGCTTCTGAGTTGAGGAATATGGACAAAGGAGAAATGAATAGTACAAATGTCAAGGACTTTGTAGAGCACTTGAAGAACTTGCATGAAGAGGTAAGGAAGAATATTAATAAAGTGAATACTTAGTACAAGGTAAAGGTAGAAGAAAAGTAAAGGTTTAAGAAATTTTAGGTTGGAGATGAAGTTATGGTTCACATGAGAAAATAAATTCCTATTAGAACATATAACAAGTTGAAAATGAAGAAGTTTGGACCATGCAAGATTATAAAGAAACATGATTCATGAAATGCATGTGGTGGAATTACCAAGTGCAATTAACATATCACATGTGTTCAACATTTATAGCTTGACGAAATATCATGAAGGAGACAATGAGGATGTACCAGTAGGAGAATGGTGGAATATTTGAACATCTACTATAGAGAAAGAAGAGATAGAAGAAACCTTGTATAGCCATATGGATAGAAGTACAAGAAATAGATATTATAAATAATATTTGGTTAAGTGAAAAGGAAGACCTATTGAACATTCATCATGGTTGTGTAAGGTAGAGTTTGACTGTCTTGGTTTTCCTCCAACACTAAAGAAGTGAAGGTCACTTCTCAATTTACCTTGGGTATCTGATGTAGGAGCATCCAATGGTGTAAGAGCAATCGTGCATCACCAAAAACAAAAAAAATACATTTTATATTTTGGTTGTAGGTTTTATTCAGTTTTTTTGAAGTCCATCATGACACTTGAGAGGTGTAAGTCAGTCAGATGTCCAAAAAGGCAAAAAATAATAACCGACTATTTTTGGTAAGTCAAACTAAATGGGTATGTATGGACTTGAAAATTACCCCAATGATTGGAATGGAAAAATGTATCTAGTGGTAAAATAATCACCCCAATATCCTGAATGGTTTGAGAGATATTAAATTTTTCATCCTAAGAAATATGACCAATAAAGTTTAAAAATAAAATTTTAAGACCTTAGAGGCACCGAAAAGGATGAAAGTTTGAATAAATGATCTTTAGATCATTTTATCATTTTATATCTCTTCACAATATTTCAAATGATATATTATAATAGCCAATAGGACAATCGAGTCAAAATTTATGGCTTTGGAAAGTTGTGCCACCAAAATTAAAATTTCAATTGAATATCTTCCTCGGCCTGAAAATGAAAATTCAAATTTCAAATGAATATCTTCCTAGTTGGGAAATGAATTATGGGAAAAAGGGGAGTTGCATTTTCTAGAATTTTATATGGAAGTTATTAAAGAGGAAACAAAGATTATCGAAGGCAGTCTGGTATGACAGATCTTGGGTCCAACTTGTAGATTTCTAGTAGATTTTATTTGTAATAAAATTAGCCTTGTGGTCATAACATTGTAATTTATGATTATGTATTTCCATTTCATTGAAGTAATATTAGATGTTGGGTTTCTTTTGAAATTTTCTATGATATTGAGTATTGTGTGAGTGTTGGGTGGAGTAGCCCTTCACTAGACTAAAAGGACATTGTGTTGATGAGTTGCAATATATGAATGGTTTATTAAAGAAAATGGTACCATTGATAGTTTTCTTTAGTATACATAGTTGCAAGTGCAAGTATCCTTCAGATATAGTGGACGAGGGACTTGCCACTAAGGATGAGAAAGAAGGAAAAGATGGATGAAGATCCATATTGGTCCCAATTATGTTTTAATTACAAGTTTATGTAATTAATTGTGATTAGTTTTAATTTGGTAATTTTATTTATCTAATTATCTTATTTACCTCGTGTTTGAAAAAAAAATGTGTTTATTTTCACCTTGGAGGACGATTAGGAAGGTCATTATTAGACAAGGAAGGATCTATTAAATAAGGGCTTAATGACTTTGTTGGGTTAATTAAATCATACCTAATTGGACATAATTGCTAATTTACCAATTAAAAAGGAATAATGATACCTCCTTCTTATAATTATAGAAAGGACATTGGAACATGTATATGTCAATATAATCATTGTGTTAGTGGTTGGTTGATATTGCTCCTTGTTTTTGGAATAAAGGAGGGATCGTCTATAGTGGATATTTGGGGGAGATAATGGACACCTACATTTATGCTAAAATATTTGGAGGATGAAAAGAAAGAGGGATGATACATTTGGTATTAGATCTCAAGGTTGCAATGGTTTGGATGCTTTTTTGAAGTAACTCTAGGTTGTAATGGATTAGATGCTTCCATGAATAAGCTTTAAGATGCTTAAGAATTGATCCTAGGAAGGATAGCTTATTTTGATATGGTAGCTTGAATTAAGTAAGTGTAACTAACATTATCAAGTGATTTATAATGTATAATCTCACCTAGGAAATAGTATTTACATGGAGCAAGAATAACTCCAACCATTATCAATAAATGATAAGGAAATAAATTTTCTCAAAGGGATAAGGGACTAAATATGAGTAACTAAAATTAATTCCTAGATAGATATTGAAAATAGTACCTTGTAGTGAGGCAAGTGTGATCCATACTATTGGAAGTATGTTTAATATTTTCTATTTTATTGTGGTGGGGCTAAAACTAAAAGGTATTGGACACTCTATACCTATACTCATTGGGGTTCAATGCCGGGTCAAGCCCTGAACAGGGGATCGGGGGTGATAGCCCTCTGAAAATAAAGAATCCAACGGCGGTAGCCCCTAACCAATTTTTTAGGGTTTTTAAGTTATTTTTAGACCCATATGGGATTTTAGGGTTACTATATTTGAATCTATGCTTTTTCGCCCATGATATTGTAAAATACATGCATGTGCCTTTGTTATATATATCACACTTGCATTAGGGTTTGAACAAATATAGAAGGAGAATATTATTGTATTAGAGATGGTCAAGTTAATGCAATAATAAGATAATATTGTGTTGGTTTTTACCTTGTTGAATATTTCTAGGATAAATATTATGTAATGTTTGAAACTACGATCTTATTCTTTTGATTATGTTATTACTGCTTTTCTGTTTTAGTTTATCAGGGTTCTTATTTCTCTTCATTTGGTATTAAAGCTAGGTTTTATATTTGTTTGAGGAATAAGGTTTTAAACCTTGTGATAAATTAATTCTTGAGTGTGAGTCATACAAAAATAGATCAGGAAAAGGAGAAATATGGGAAGCACATAGATAGAGATTGAGAAATTTAATAGATAAAATTTTGAGTTGTGGAAACTCAAGATGGATGTCTAGTTGGTTGATAGAGATCAATGGATTGCAATCTCAAGAACAAAACAAAAATCTATGATAGATGAGGATTATATGAAAATCGATAGGAAGGCCAAGAAGCTCTATCATATTGTGCTTATCTGACTTGATATTGTTAAATGTATTTATAGAGACCACACCAATTTTTTTATGGGAGAAGTTGAGAACATTGTATAAGATAAAGTCACTGGTAAATAAACTCTCTCTCCAAAAGAAGTTGTATTTACTTTGGATGAATGATGATGACTTTATGGCTGAGCATATGAATACTTTTAACATTGTGGTAAGTCAACTAACCTCTATGGAAGTAAAAATTGATGAAGAGGAAAAATGTATTACTTTACTTTGTTCATTACCTAATTCATAGGATAACCTAGTTATGTCTATCACCAATACTACATCTACATTGAAATTAGAGGATATAGTAGGAACTTTGTTGTCTGAGGAGATGAGATGAAAATATTCTAAGGATTATCATCAAAAGGATGTCTTGGTTGTGAAATGCCATTCTAAAAAATAAGCAAAAATAAATCAAAATATAGGAGTAAATCTATTGCCCCAAAAATGAGGAAATGATAGAATTGTGGTAAAGTAGGGCATTATAAAAGAGAATGTAGATCTAAAAATGCTGATAATAATCGATCATCTTATAAAGGAACTTATACATAAAAGAAGACCACAAATGAAGATTTAGGGGACCTATTATTGGCTACAACTTGCTCAAGTGAATGCCATAACTCATGGTTGATTGACTCAGGAGCTTCTTTTCATATGACTCCTCATAGAGAGGGGTTCAGTGAATATGAAATGATATATGGAGGTAAAGTCTTCTTGGGAGACAATTCGACATATAAAATAATAGGTCAAGGAAGAGTCAAGCTAAGGTTAAAATATGGAAGAATTAAAACCCTTCCTAGTGTGTTGCATATTCCAAGTTTGGCAAGGAATTTGATATCCATGAGTAAGATGAATGATGCAGGTGTGAATGTGGTATTCAATAAGGATAGATGCAAGATGGTTCATGGATATTTGGTGTTGGCAAGGGGATTTTGCACATGAAATTTATTCATAATTGTGGCTAGCACTGTATGCATTAATTGCAATAACTCTTTAGTGGTATAGGAAAATAATATGACTAAAATGGCTTCGAGTATTCCTAAAGAGAAGACAATGTTGTGGCATCAATGCATAGGGAACATTGGTGAGAAAGGACTTTGAACATTTAAAATGAAATATATGGTTGAAGGAATTTCTAATTGCCCATTAAATTTTGATTTTTGTCAGCACTGTGTTTTTGGAAAACAAACTAGAGTCAAGTTTCTAAGTAGTGCTACAAGGTCTAAAGGAATTCTACTTATAGTTCATCGTGATGTGTTTGGACATACAAAAGCACCATAATTAGGTGAATATATCTATTTTATTACATTTATATATGACTTATCAAGAAATACATCGATGGAGGTTTTTAATAAATTTAAAGAGTTTAACGCTTTTTTAGAAAATCAAATAGAGAAAAAGATAAAGGTTTTGAGAAGTGATAATGGTGGTGAGTATTGATCTAATGAATTTGAGTATTTTTGCAATACTCTGAAATAGAAAGGTAGAGAACAACTCTGTATACTCCATGATAGAATGGGGTTGTAGAACAGATGAATAGGACATTGATGGATAAGGCTAGAAGCATGCTAAGTGGTGTAGGGTTAGAAAAGAAGTTTTGGGTAGAAGTTGTATTTAACAACTTGTTATCTCATCAACAAATCTCCTACCTCAGCTTTGGTGGACAAGACTCCACATGAAGTATGGACTGGTAAGAAACCTTCTATCATAAACATAATATTTTTTGGTTGTGATGCTTACATGTATGTCCCAAAAGAGAAAAGGACTAAGATAGACTATAAATCTAAAAAATACATATTTGTGGGTTATACTACTAGTGTTGAAGGATATAAGTTGTGGAACCCAAAAACATAGAATGTTTTTTTATAGTTGTAATGTGATATTTAGAGAAACAAAATGGAATAGTGCAGGTAAAATTAGAAGAGGAAGAACCAGTGGTAGAACCTAAATTATAGAGAGAGTCTAAAGAAGAATATTCAGAGGAATAAGGTGAGGAGAAATTTGAATATACAGAACCTAGAACTCCAATTTTGAGGATATCAGATCGAGAGAGAAGACTTATAGACAGGTATAGTCCTTCAAATTTTTATTCATCATTTAATTTATCAATTAATGATGAAGAACACAAGACTGTAAATGTGGCACTTTAGTCAAGCGAGAATAAGTCTTGGAAAAGGGCTATGGAAGATGAAATGAAGTCCTTAGATAAAAATAATACATAAGACTTAGTGAAATTACCTCCTAGCAGAAAACCTGTTGGTTGTAAGTGGTTATTCAAGAAGAAGTACAATGTAGAAGGAAAGTTGGAGAAGGACAAGGCTCACTTGGTAGCAAAATGATTTTCTTAGGTTGAGGGAATAGACTTTGGTGTTATTTTTTCTCCTGTGGCTAAACTAACTTCAATTAGAATTATGTTGGCTATTTTTGCTGCTTTTAATTTTAAAATAGAATATATGGATGTAAAGACAACTTTTGTATATGGTGAACTTGGTGAACTTTTGTATATGTTGTATGTCACAACAATTATGATTTAAGGTAAAAGGTAAGGAGGACTTGGTATGCAAGCTGAAGAAGTCTCTTTATGGGTTGAAGTAGTCTCCAAGGATGTGGAACCAAAAATTTGATAGGTTTGTCTTGACACTTGGGCTTGGAAAAAGCAAAGCAGATCCATGTGTATATTTCAAAAAGGTGAAATTTTTGTTATCATTGTATTGTATGTGGATGACATGCTATTAATTGGTAACAGTAAGGATATGATAAAGTTACTCAAATCTCAGTTATATTTTGAATTTGACATGAAGGATTTGGGTGCTTCAAAATTTATTTTGGATATGGAAATAAGAAGGGATTGTGCAAATAGAAATTTATGGTTAAATCAAATAAAATATGTTGATTTGATACTATAGAATTTTAGAATGTGTGATTGTAAACCAGTACGTACTCCATATCTGATTGGTCAAAAGTTATCTACTAAACAATATCCCAAAATAGATGAGGAAATTAAAGAAATGAACCATGTTCTTTATGCTAGTATTATGGGTAGTTTGATGTATACAATGGTTTGTACTAGACCTGATATTGCACATGCAGTGGGAGTAGTTAGAAAATATATGTCAAATATAGGAAAGGAACATTGGACTTCTATGAAGAGGATCTTCAGATATTTGCATGGAACTATAGATTATGCTATCTATTATGGAGAAAATTTTGAAGGTAATAATATTATAAATATACAAGGGTTTGTGGATGTTGACTGAGCTGGAGATCTTGACAAGAGAAGATCCACAAGTGCTTATGTGTTCAGGTTTTTTTGAGGGGAAGTAAGTTGTATGATTAAAAAGAAATCAGTTGTTGCTTTATCCATAACAAAAGTAGAGTACATTACAATAACTCATGCCTGTAAAGAAGCAATGTGGCTATAGAGGTTGTGTTCAATAGTTGGTCTTAAATAGAATGCTATGAGAATTAATAGTGATAGTCAAAGTGCAATATTTTTGGCCAATAATAATGGATTTCATGATTTATCAAAACATTTTGATATCAAGTAGCATTTTGTGAGAGATATAGTTGAAGAGAACTAGGTTATATTGGATAAATTTGATACAGATAAGAATACTATTGATTCATTAACAAAGGTTGTACATGATTAGAAATTTTCTTGGTGTAGAATATCTATGGGCATGGTTGCCCTTGACAGTTGACAATGGCAGTTTTTTGCCCCTATGGAAAGTATTAAACAAGTGGGAGAATATTGGAAAAATGTTGAATATTTTCCATGTTATTATAGGTGGGGCTAACATTAAAAGGTACTTGACACTTTGTACCTATACTCGTCAGGTTTCGGGGCCGGGTTGAGCCCTGAATAGGGGTTCGAGGATGGTAACCCTTAGAAAAGTAGGGGTCTATAGGTAGTAGCTCCTATAAAATTTTTTAGGGTTTTTAAGATATTTTTAGACCCATATGGGCTTTTACAGTTACTATATTTGAACCCATGCTTTTTAACCCATGATATTATAAAATTCATTCATGTGTCTTTGTCATATATATCACACTTGCATTAGGGTTTGGACAGATACCAAAGGATAATATTATTGTATTAGAGACAGTCAAGTTAATGCAATAATAAGATAATATTGTGCTAGTTTTTGCTTGGTTGAGGGTTTCAAATATAAATATTGTGTAATGTGTGAATCTATAATCTTATTCTTTTTATTATGTTATTATTGCTTTTCTATTTTAGTTAATCGAGGTTATTTATTTCTCTTCACATACTACTACTACGAAGTAATAATGGTCACACTCAAGATGACACCTTGTGGGGATACAAGGTGATGAAGATAAATAATGATACAAGTTAGCTCTTAGGAAGATATAGCTAACCATTGGAAGTACAACCAAAAGTAATTCTTACTTGTTAAGATGATAAAGGTAATAATAGAGAGAGTGTAATGGTGATAATGGGTTTTAGAAAGCAAATAAGTTTAGGTCTTGTATTTTTGGCTCCTTAGCTATCCCAAAATAGTAAAACCCAAGGATGGACCCAGAACTAAAGATGTTATGGTGTAGCAACATCTAGAGGATTTGCAATTGGTACTTCTATAATAAAATTTTGAAGTGGATCTAAAGAGGACTTATTTGAAAGTGTTTTATATGGTGTAGACTAAATCCACTCTTCCAATTATGGAGGTTTGGATCCCATTGTCAAATTTTTTTGGTGATGGAACCTCGAATGATTGTTACATTTCCATTTGAAGGATGTTACATGGAGTGATAATCACCTCAATCAAATTGTTATAGAGATGGAAGGATTGATCAGCATAGTTTACTCATGGTGTAATGTGTAAACTAAGAGGTTCTTACATCTAAGTACTAGTTTGAAGGATTGAGCTTAGTGAAGGAATTAGCATATTTTTTTCTTGATTGACTGAGATACGGTTAATCCTTATGCTATGGTCAAATTGTTCTTCATTTTTAGGTAGAATGAAATAAGAACATTTGAATTCATTGCTTGAGATATTCAATAAAAAATTGCAGGATGGAAAGGCTCTTCACTTACTCAAGTAGAGAAATAATAGTTGATGAAAATCCATATTGGTCCCAATTATATTTTAATTATAATTTTATGTAATTAATTGTGATTACGTATAATTTTTTAATTTGATTTATCTAATTATCTTGTTTACCTTGCATTTGAAAAGAAAAGAAAAGAAGTGTTTATTTTCTATTGGACCAAAAAAATATTTATATTCACCTTGGAGGAGGATTAAGAAGGCCATTCTTAGACAATGAAGGATCTATTAAACAAGGGCCTAATGAATTTTTTGGGTTAATTGAATTATCCCTACTGGGGATTATTTCTAATTTAGCAATTGAAAATGAATAATAATACTTCCTTTTTATAATTCTGGAAAGGACATCAAAACATGTATATATCACTATAATCATTTTATTAGTGGTTGGTTGATATTTCTCCTTGTTACTGGAATAAAGGAGGGATCATGCATAGTGTATATTGGGGGATATAACACACACCTCCATTTATGCCAATATATTTAGAGTATGAAAAGAAAGAGGGATGTTACAATCCTTAAGAAAGACATATATTGCATATAGCTGAGTTTTCATATGTTTTAGTGTACATTCCATATAATTATGAATATGGACAATGGTGAATTAAAATATAATAATATTGAAAGTATAAATTATATATTCATTCAATAGATATTAATTAAACATATTGATCTTGATGTCCTTGTATAGTAGAATATTTTATATGAAAAAGAGAGTGAGAAATGACTTTGTACAATCTTGTGAACTTGATTAAATTACATGAAACAAAAATAAAAATATGTTGAATGGGTGATTTATGAAAGTGGACATAATTTTAAAATAAAAAAAATTAGTAAAATTGTTAAAATATTCTCTATTGTTGATTTAATACTATTTGTTAGTTTAAATGACAACATGGTTTGCCATATGTTACAAACTCTAGTTCATGAAAAATAACAGGTCCTTGATATCAAGGTAAACCAAATTAAAACATTAAATATAAGCAATTTATACTAAATTTTAAAATTATGGAATTCTAACTTAGATTTAAAAAACATCAAATCTAACCTAAAATTGATAAAATTTGTGACTTTTTGTGGACTCCAACCATGGCATATATGGATACCTTAAAAGCATATTAAAACAATTTAATGCAAATATTAACACAATTAGTATTGCCTAGTAGATTGTGATTAAGAAATATTATAATAGAATGAATTTATTTTTATGAAAAATTATATTATTTTAACCAATCCGAGTAGAGTGGTTACTGTAGTATAAATATTTTTTTGTATAAAAGCACATATCCACAATATATACCAAGATGATATACTATTGAAAAACATAGTAACACATAAACTGCATAAACAAGATGTCATATTGGCCTATGCATCAATATAATTTACAATGTCAACTCATAGACAATAAGATAAGATTACACTTTTCAACATGCCATATATAGTTATAAATTTAAACCTAACTGACTAGGTTAATCAATATCAAGTATAATGAAAGTTCATAATATAAATTGCATTATTGCACCTTGTAACACTAATAATAACAACTTAATATACAACCCTTATCTTAATATTTTAAATTTTATACATATTGTGATATAGTAATTCAATATGCACCACTAAGTCTGACATGAAGAGTCATTAGGTATGAATAAACTACTAAAGAATTAAAACAAAATAATTTTTGATAGCATATATTTACATTTTACATATTATGGAGATAGCATAAGAATATTTTATTTAATGAAATAAAAAGGAAATGAATCTTGGGTTTTCTCTTCTTCAACGGGAATCCCAAAATTATAGTTTAATTTGATTTTATTGCTTTACTAGTTGTATTTTTTCTTTGCTCATGGGTTGGTCAACTCAGATTTCGGGTGGGATTATGAATTTAAATTTTAAATTTTGATTTTTGGGATCGTCTCATGGGGACCAACTTCCTGTTGTTTTGATTTTTCTTGTATGAATTCGGGATCATATTTGTGGTATACCCATATTAATAGCCTTTATTCCTCTCCCTCCATATCTACCAAACAAAACCGAGTAAGACAAAGATCAAAATTTTCTTAATAGTAAGAAAAAGATCAAAATTTTCTTTAATAGAGGGCTATGATAAGGGTTAATCCAAATTTCCCATAAGACCTCCAAAGACTTTATTATCAGCCATTAAGTGTTAAGTGACTAAAGAAGCACATGCCAAACCTCCAAAGAAAGGGGGAAATTGAAAAATGATGATCAACTATCTCCTCATCTCCACAACATAAATAACACCTATTAGGAATGATCATCCATATTCTTCTAAGATTATCCACTATTAATATCCAATTTTGTAATACCATCCAAATAAAGACACGTTTGATAGGATATATTTAATCCGAACTCTATGCGAGGGAAATTTTTGATTCTCATTATCCCTTTCAAAGGCAGAAGTTGAGTTAATTGTAAATATTAATTTAGGGTTAGGACCCCAAAAGAACCTATCCTCTCCTATATTGAGCTATAGATAGTAATGTTGTAAGCTAATATTGAGAGTGTTATGCATACTTTTCATAGTTACATCAACTCCTTCCAACTACAACATGTGCCATGTTATGTAATTATTTTCTTCCTTAATGTACTCTTGAACCATATTTCCATATTTTTTCTTTAAATATTAAATGACCTACCATCTTAAACTTTTCCATAAGAGATTTCTTGTTTTGATCAAATTATTTTACAAAGACAATCCTAATGGTGAATTTAAGCTATAAGCAAAGGGGATTTTATCCTCACGATATTTTATAGAGAGTATCTAAGCCCAAAATTGATCAGGTTCAATTATTTTCTACCACCCACTTTGACCATTAAATCCTTATTCATTTGCTTCACTTTTTTGACACCCAAATCACCTTCTTTCTTAGGCCTACACACTTTCTCCTAGTAAACCAAACTAATCCTATATTTTTCTTCTACACCAATCCAAAGAAAGTTTTTCTACACTCACTCTAATTTCTTAGCCATTGATGCTAAGATTTTAAATATAGATATCATGAAAATGGGTAGGTTTTGGCAGGTTGCCCTCAACAACTATTTTTTCTCTACTTGAGTAAGTGAAGAGTCTTTCCATCCTGCAATTTTTTTTATTGAATATCTCAAGCAATGAATTCAAATATTCTTATTTCATTCTACCTACAAAAAAGTACATTCTCAAATATACATTGGGGAGGCTATCCACTTTGTAACTAGAAGTTCTTACAATTTTATATCATCAATAAATTGTTGATGAGTAATTATATTTGAAGATGATGTTGATTGAATTTTAATTAAGGTTACATCTTTTGCTATAGTTAAGCTTATTCCTAGAGCCTTAACCCTTTTTTACCTAGAAATAAATCTGCTAGTTCTCCATTTACTATCATTGAATACCAAGGAATGCAGACCATGAATCAAAACCAAAAATGTAGACCACGCACTTTAGTTTCTCCAAGACAATATAGGCTTATATATAATAATCCTCATTGTGAACAATGTATAAAAATAGAATATTTTGATGATGATGAAATTGTTCGTGGCAATGTCAAAAGGAGAGGAAAACTACCAATAAAAAATATAAAATTAAAACTAGATGTGTATATTAATGCATGAAACATTAATGCTTTAAAACCTTACTATAAATGCATAAAAAAATACAGAAGCTATAGAATGTTGAGAAAATTAAGAGACAAGGGATATTGTAAGCCAAGAGGAAGTGCAATCCAAGTGTGAGAACAAGGTAGGAGAGAGTGTTAAGAGTGAGTACAAGTTGAGAGGAACTGTGATCCAAGAGAGAGTTAAGCCAAGAGTGAGCCCCATTAGTTAGTATGGAAGGAAAGTTATTTGATAGCCCTAATGGGAAGTTTCGGATGTCATATTTGGAAGTATGGAGTCCTAAGTTGGAGATAAGTAGAAGAGAAAATACATGGTGTGTTTGATCCAATAGACTTTACACCAAAAGTAAGTATAATGATGAGATGATTGAACATGATATAATGATTCTTAAAAGTAGAGGGTTAATATGAAAGTTTGATAGATCATGGCCAAGGTTTTTAGAGATTCAAAATTGGATCAAGTGAAAGTGGGGATTAAATTCAAATTACTCTACCACTTCTCTTCCAATTTTTTTCTTTCCAATTTAGAAATTAGGGATAAAATAATGGTTGGTGGCCAATGGTTTAGGAGAAGAGATGCACTTTATTTAAGACCATATAATGAAATTTAAGTTTTTTTAAGGTAGGATAGGATAAGAAGGTAATTGCTAGAGAAGAGCATCCTTGTACTTTAGGGTTTAAAGGGCAACATAAACAAGATTGTGTTTTTGAAGTCATTCCTTTCATTTCAAATCCTAAATCCATAAATATAAACAAAAAATAATAATAAAATAATATTTTGGAATATTAAGGGAAGGAACAAGAACTTTTAAAAAGTTATTAAGGAAATGTGAGGTTGTTATAAACAAGATATTTATGGTTATAGAATTTGGACAACTATTTTGGCTATTCTATGTATTGAATTTTATCTTGATAAAATTTAAATATTAAAAGACTTAATTATGAAAACTTAATAATTTCAAAAGGATGAAGAATATAATTAATAAAAAAACAAATAAAAAATATCTTTAATAAAAAATAAAATTAAATATACTTTAATTAACTTATTAAAAATATAATAAAAACAATATAATATTTTATTTTTTAATAAAAATAACCCTAATTAAACTGCGCTAAAACTTAAAAAAATAATAATAAATACTTATACTCTACACTTTACAACTCTATCAAAACTTAAACTATAAAACATTATCTTCTCCCCATTTCCCCATATTATACAGATACAATTACCCCCACCATACACCTGGAAAGAGATCTCCTTGCTTGAAAGAAGTTCAGGCATATTCTCATCACTAGAGGCTTCTATCTGATAAACATTCGTCCAGTTAAATAGAGGATCCAACTCATAAACGGCGAGCCCTCTAAAACTCTTGGGCTGGCCCACTGTCATAATTCGTTGTTCCTTGTAAACCACAACTCTATGGAATCTGTTACACCGCATGGGATTCACACAAAAGAAGGTTAGGAAAGAATCGGAGTCGAAATCAGAAACACTCATGATGGAGCAGTCCTTATTAAAGGAGTGAAATTTTTTGTTGCAACAAAAATAGTAGCCGGCACCAGCAATATCAAAGGACCCGGTCAGATTTCTTCTCTCCCATGATTCGTTTGCGGACGTATATCTAAACTCGGTGAGAACAGCGTCCACTACAGAATTTGGCTTGTAATCAACTTTAAAAATAGTTACCTCATATGTGTTTGCTGTTGAATCAAAATTGAACCCCATTCTCAGAATATGATCTCCTCTTCCTTCACAGGGGTATGATGTTGTCAACACATTGAAAAGGGCACGCTCTACTACTCTTTGTTGGAGGATTCGGTTTCCTTTAAGAATATGGTGGGATTCCATGAAAAATGGGTTCCGGACTTGAAGAAGCCCTTCCCTCCTATTCATAAAAAGCAAGAGACCTCCATCTGCAGCCGCAAGCCAAAAACCTGGTTGAAAAATCTTTTTCCCTATCCACTGCCCACGGCTGGTGTTGAAGAGCGAAATACTGCCGGTTTGGTACCTGACAATCCATGAACCTCACTGAAGATCGTCCCAGCTATTGGAAAAGTATTTGGAAGAGGAAACCATTTTATACCACATGTCATAGAGGCGCGGAACTTGGATGACCCGATCGAAGGGAAGGGTGCGCGATAATTCGGTCACCACATCTTTCGAAAGAGGGCGAGCATGTCCTCTTTGTTGGTGTGTTCTTCCATGGGCCTTTCCCAATTGCTTGTCCGAAGATGATTTATGTTCGTCCATGATTCAGGTGGGCACTGAATACTCTGAAGTCTGAACAAGGCAACCGCGTAACGTCGAAAGGAAGCTTGGGACAGAAAGTTGCAAGGAGATTCAGACCGGATGTAGAATTTGAAACCTTTTATAAAACGTTTGGTTTATATAGAAGTAATTTCAAATTGTTAAATCCTTTAACATAAATTAGACGACGATCAAAGACACAGTCAGTCGGCCCAAGGAACATCCCATCTGGAAGACCCTGGATAAATCCAAGTCCCACAAGGATGAGTGTTCAATATCATTCTTATGATGGCAATTTCAAAATCATTTTCACGTTTGTAGAGTTTTTAAGAAAGTCAAATAAATATCAACCCAAGATCGAATCCCAATAGTTTGTGAAATATATGTTAGAAATATTAACCCAGATTTCACGCCAACGCTAGACTGCGCTGTGAACTTGGGCGAAGTTGGATTGCGCTTGCGCAGTTGGGGATCCCGACAAAAAGGTCTGACATGACGTCGCACCTACCCTCTGACAGATGTGACGTCTGACAGATCTGATTGCCACAGAAGTTAATGTCAGTTCGGCAATTTAATGCCAGTTCGGCGATTGGTCAGAAACCCTAGTTGAGGGCCTGTCAGAACCTGTCAGAGGACAAACCCTATCCTCCTCTCCCCGCGGCTATATAAGGCAGTTCGGGCCTTCAGACATCAGAGAGCAGTTAGTGGAGTAGAGCATGGAAGAGCGGAGAAAGTGAGAAGAGCATTTTAGTGAGCAGTGTGGCTCATCTGATTAATGTCCGAGCAGCCGACTCGACATTTTGTCTTTCAGTTTATCCTGCAGCTTAGTCTGTAGATGTTATTTCCTCAGTTGAGGACTTCTGTAAACCTCGTTTCATATAAATAAAGTTTGATGTTTGTTTTAGGCATCTTTAGGGTTTGCAGTTATTTTATGTGCTAAAGTTTGTTGCTCTCTGTACAAATTGCCTCAGAGCGATTTCGTTTGGGTTCTATAAGTTAGAACTCAGATCCAAAACTTTGCTATCAGTTTCGGTGTTTTTCTCCTCCCAGCGAAGCAAGCAGTTGTCGCAGTCGCACAAGACTTTCGAGAAGAAAATATTGCAAAGCCAAAGTTGGCTAAGTCCGAAAGAGTCTTTCGAGTTCATTGCCGCAACCCGACTGCGCCCGAGATCGAAGCACAGCCCGAGTGCGCAAGCTAAGCGCGAGTCACCCCATTCGCATTTCATCGAGCACAATCCGCACTTTATCGTGCGCTGAGCGAAGTTTGTACTTCACCCCCGAAGTCAGACTTCGGCAAATCTTTATGTGTCATCCACACTTCACCTTGGTCTGAGCGAAGTCCATTTGCCTCTGTTGTGCATCGTCTGCCCTTCGCTCTCGATGTTTGCACTACGTCGTCCGCTGAGCGCAGTCCATCTTGCGCCCCCAACAACTGCACTGCGTTGTCAGCTGAGTGAAGTCCGTCCTTCGCCCTTGACGTTTGCACTGCACCTTCCGCTGTGCACAGTCCGCACTCCACTCCCAACGTCCACACTTCAGCGATATACAAAAATTAAATTTCTTCAAATTGGTATCAGAGCTTGTGGTGCCGTGACGCGGAGATAGAAGATGGCTTCCAAAAATAATTCCCTGCAGTTGCAGATCCCGCGATTTAACGACAAGAACTATGATTACTGGAGCATCTAGATGAATATTCTCTTTGGGTCTCAAGACTTGTGGGACTTCATCGAGAATGGTTACCCAGAATCGGAAGATGCAATAGCACTGGTCGCCCTCTCCTAAGATGACAAAGATCTTCTGAAGGAGAATCTTAAGAAAGACCAGAAAGCCCTATTCTATATCATGCAAGCGGTTGAAGAGACCATCTTCCTACGGATTGCATCAGCCACCAAGGCCAAGCAGGCCTAGGAGATTCTTGCCAGCTCGTACCAAGGCACCAATAAAGTAAAGTTGGTGAAACTACAAATGCTCATGAGGGAGTTTGAAAATCTGCAGATGAATGAGTCAGAGTCCATGAGTGATTTATTCACCCAGACGATAGACATTATCAACCAGATGTAGTTGAATGGAGAAAATGTGCAAAGCCAGAGAATCATGGAGAAGATTCTCAGAAGTCTGCCTGCCAAGTTTGACTTGGTTGTGATAGAAATCGAAGAGTCGATGGATTTGACAACCCTCTCGATAGACAAACTCATGGGATCTTTGTAGACACATGAACAGCCGTTCATCTCAAACCTCTCTAGAGCAAGCATTTAGGGCTCAGGTCTCATTTCGAGACAGCGACGGACAAGATTCCCACCATGGCGCCTCCAGTTCTCACGAAGAAAGAGGCAAAGGTAGGTGTGGGAAAGGCAACAAGCAAGGAGGAAGGTCAAACCCTAGCGAAGGAGAGACCAACTGCAATTTCCATCAGCAAGGTGGAAGAGGCAATTTGAGAAATCAGCAAGCTGGATCTGGTCAAAAGAAGGACATGTCAAAGGTCTAGTGCTATTTCTACAAGAAGTTCGGCCATTACATCTCACAGTGCAAAAAATGGATGGCCACGAAGAACCAATAGCAAGCCCATTACATGAATGAAACCAAAAATGCGATAGGAGGAAATGTGTTGTTGACTTGCAACATTGAGGAGGAGTGCCAGAAGAATATCTGGTATTTAGACAGTGGATGCAACAACCACATGACGGGGAACAAGGAGATGTTCTCCCAACTGGATGAAATAGTCCAGTCTGAAGTGAAGATGGGGAAAAACAACAAGGTTTTCATAATGGAGAAAGGAAATATCCTCATCCGCACCAGGCATGATGAATGGAAGCAGATTTGTGATGTCTACTATGTGCCTGGCCTGAAGCACAACCTACTGAGCATTGGACAACTCGTGCAGAAGGGACATACGGTCTAGTTCAAATACGGAGCTTGCACCATCAAAGACAAGTTGCATGGGTAGATTGCTACAATGTCCATGATGAAGAACAAAATGTTTTCGCTACAGATTCAGAATGAATCATTGATGTCTCTGAGTGCAGTTGTGAAAGATGCTACCTGGTTGTGGCATCTCAGATTTGGTCACCTAAATTTCAATGGCCTAAATCAACTGCACAAGATGAAGATGGTGAAGGGTTTACCCCTAATAGAGCAGCAAAATCAAGTTTGTGAGGGCTACTTAGTCGACAAACAACATAGGGATTTGTTTCCTTCTGGTCAGTCTTGGAGAGCATCATAGCCATTGGATCTAGTGCACTCAGACATTTGCGGTCCGATGCAGACCAACACCTTTGCTGGCAACAAATACTTCTTAACATTCATAGATGACTTTAGTTGAAATACTTGGATCTATGCCATCAAGTTGAAGTCAGAAGAATTTGCAAGATTTAAGGAGTTCAAGGCTCTGGTGGAGAAACAGAGCGGATATCAGATCAAGACTCTCAGGACAGATGACGAAGGTGAATACATCTTCAACGAATTCCATAACTAATGTAAGCAGCATGAAATTTGAAGGTAGTTCACTTCCAGATACACGCCACAATAGAACGGCATAGCTGAGAGGAAGAACCGGACCATCATGGAGATGGCACGAAACATGATGAAGTCAAAGGGATTTTCGCATGAATTTTAGGTAGAGGTTGTAACATGTGTAGTCTATCTGCTGAACAGATGTCCCACCAAAAGTGTGAAGGACAAAATCCCTCAGGAGGCTTGGAGCGGTGTGAAGCCAAGTGTGGCTCACTTGCATGTGTTCGGGTGCATTGCATATGCACATGTTCCAGAAGAGAAGAGGCAAAAGTTGGATGATAGAGCTGAGAAGTGCATTTTCATAGGGTACAGTGAGTAGGCGAAGGCATATAGGCTATACAACCCTATGATGAAGAAGCTCATCATCAGTCGTGATGTGAAATTTCTTGAAGACCAAGCCTGGAACTGGAAGTCAGATACTGGCCAGTCAGAGCCAGCAGTGGTAGAGTCTGTTGACTTGGAATAAGGAAGTGTGCAGCCACTTGCAACTTCCAACAGCAACAACGGTGCTAGCAATAGCACAACCACTCCATCTCGATCGCCTCCATGTGCAAGTAAGATCCAAAACCTGGCAACGCCAGCGAAGACAAGGAGCTTGCAAGAAATTTACAAGGCAACCCAAACCCACGTAGATGAAGAGTACTCTGACTTTGAATTATTTACTGAAGTTGATCCAGTAGAGTTTGAAGACGCAAGTCAGAATCGAAAGTGGGTGCAGGTGATGGATGAGGAGATTAAAGCCATTGAAAAGAATGATACATGGCAATTGACTGATCTTCCAACAGGAAAGAAGACCATTGGGGTCAAGTGGGTGTATAAGACAAAGTTCAACGCCCAAGGAGACATTGACAAGCATAAGGCCAGATTGGTGGTGAAGGGTTACAAGAAAAATTTAGGCATCGATTACCATGAGGTATATGTGCCTGTAGCCTAACTTGACATAGTCAGGATGATCCTGTCATTGGCAGCCCAATAGGCTTGGAAGATGTACCAGATGGATGTCAAGTCAGCCTTCCTCAACGGAGTGTTGGAGGAAGAGGTCTACATAGACTAGCCACTAGGTTACAAGATTGAAGGCTAGGAGGACAAAGTCTTGAAGCTGAAGAAGGCCCTGTACCGTTTGAAGCAGGCGCCCTAGGCTTGGTACAGCCGAATTGACAGCTATTTTCAAGAAAATGGGCTTTTCAAATGCCCATATGAGCACACCCTGTACATGAAGACAAATGAAGTAGGTGAGCTCATAATCGTCTGTCTGTATGTGGACGATTTGATTTATACTAGCAACAACAATGTCTTGTTCGACCAGTTTAGAATAGCCATGAAAAAGGAGTTCGAGATGACGGACTTAGGGCTGATGAAGTATTTTCTCGACATTGATGGCATTTTCCATAGCTAAAGTAGAATATGTCACCGCCACGTCAGCCGCATGCCAGGCAGTTTGGCTGCGAAGAGTTTTGAGTGAACTGAACTATCCTCCGAAAGGCGTGACAACAATTTTCTGTGATAACAATTTGGTCATTGCATTGTCAAAGGATCTCATGTTCCATGGACGGATGAAGCACATCGATATTCGTTATCACTTCATCAGAGAGTTGGTGAAGTTCGAAGAAATTCAACTACAGTTTTGCAGATCCAAGGAGTAGTTGGCAGATATTTTCACAAAGCCTTTGAAGGAGGAAGACTTTAGTAGATTGCGAGAGCAACTTGAAGTCAAAGTGCTCGTGAAATCAGGCTTAAAGGAGGGTGTTAGAAATATTAACCCAGATTTCATGCCTTCGCCAAACTGCGCTGTGAACTTAGGCGAAGCCTAACTGTGCTCGCGTAGTTGAGGATCTCAACAAAAAGGTCTGACATGACTTCGCACCTACCCTCTGATAGATGTGACATCTGACAGATCCGATTGCCATAGAAGTTAATGACAGTTTTTTGATTTAATGTCAGTTTGGCGATTGGTCAGAAACCCTAGTTGAGGGCCTGTCAGAACCTGTCAGAGGACAAACCCTATCCTCCTCTCCTTGCGGCTATATAAGGCAGTTCGGGCCTTCAAACATCAGAGAGCAGTTAGTGGAGTAGAGCGTGGAAGAGCGAAGAAAGTGAGAAGAGCATTTTAGTGAGCAGTGTGGCTCATCTGATTAATGTCCGAGCAGCCGACTCGACATTTTGTCTTTCAGTTTATCCTGCAGCTTAGTCTGCAGATGTTATTTCCTCAGTTGAGGACTTTTGTAACCCTCGTTTCATATAAATAAAGTTTGTTGTTTGCTTTAGGCATCTTTAGGGTTTGCAGTTATTTTATGTGCTAAAGTTTGTTGCTCTCTGTACAAATCGCCTCAGAGTGATTTCATTCGGGTTCTATAAGTTAGAACTCAGATCCGAAACTTTGCTATCAGTTTCGGTGTTTTTCTCCTCCCAGCCAAGCAAGCAGTTGCCATAGCCGTGCAAGACTTTCTAACAGAAAATATTGCAGAGCCAAAGTTGGCTAAGTCCATAAGAGTCTTTTGAGTTTGTTGTCGCAACCCAACTGCACCCAAGATCAGAGTGCAGCTCGAGTGCGCAAGCTAAGCGTGAGTCGCCCTATTCGTATTTCGTCGGGCATAGTCTTTACTTCACCGTGTGCTGAGCGAAGTTCGTACTTCACCCCTAAAGTCAGACTTCAAAAAATATTTGTGTGCCATCCGCACTTCGCCCTGGTCTGAGCAAAGTTCGCTTGCCTTCGTTGTGCATCGTCCGCCCTTCACTCTTGACGTTCGCACTGCACCGTCTGCTGAGCATAGTCTGTCTTGCGCCCCCGACAACCGCACTGCATCATCCGCTGAGCGAAGTCCGTCCTTCGCCCCCGACGTTCGCACTGTGTCTTCCACTGTGCGTAGTCCGCACTCCGCCCCCAACGTCCACACTTCGGCGATATACAAAAGTTAAATTTCTTCTAAGGATTTCCAAATTTATATCTATGAAAATTTTGAATTTGAAACTATGAAATTGAAATTCTATAGTAGGAACATATATAATCCATTCAGCTGGACAAAGTTCATAGAGTGAATAGTCATCGTTGAAATATGTTATCTTGGCTTCCACTACTCCACTTCTCCAACATAGTATTTTGAACTCATGACCGGAAAGGTTATAGTTTAAAATTCACCAATTAGTTTATTCTAAACAATTCTCACGAAGACAATTGTTCTTTATTTTCTACCTTTAAAGAATGCTTTACTATAAGAAAAATTTCACGTTGTATTACAAGATTCTATAATTTGTAAAAATATTAATGACTTTATTAAGAATTTTGGGGACATAGAAAAAATTTACTTTCTTTCAATATAAATTAAATTTTTTATTTAATAAATAATTTATTTAAATTTTTTATTTTTCAATTTTATTGGACTCGATGAGTATTTTAAAACAAGACTAAAAATTTATTCTAAAAAATAAGCATTTTGGTTTCTTAAAGGATGCCATTTCTAATATCACTAGATTCATCCTAGTTTTTTCGATTATCTCTATGTATAGCATTATATTTAAACAAATTTTAATTTCGCTTTTTCATACAATTCTATGAAGACAACCATAAAAAAAAAAAAGAGGCAGAAGCAAATTTTCAAGTTATGGAAAATGAAATTGCAAATATCTATAAGCCAAGGTTCAAATGATGGGAGGAGAAATGAAGGGCTAGGGAATTAGTGACATTGGATATTCTATCCAAACATAGTATTGTTTAGCTAAGTTTCATTTATCCCTTAATTTACTTAAAAGTTTTACAAGCAAATTATTGTAAATTTATTTTCTAATAATATAACTACTATAATATATACAGCTGCATTTCAGTAGATATCAATTTATATTTTCATTTTATTGAATTGATTTATAACTAAATTTTTATAACCATCCCTAGTAGTAGATATTAAATAGGACCTCATAGAGTAACTATCCTTGTTACTCAAAGATAAGACAATCATTGGTAAATTTAATGGGTTTTGACTAGGATATTGGCTTTGAAAAATGTATTGATAGGTGATGGAAGTCTCCAAGAGTGCATCTATCCTTTCTTCCTAATGATTTTTTCCTAGATATTTTCTATTATGGGAAGGAAAGAGATATAATATTGAAAGGAGATCCTTAGTTTATGTAAAGAGTAGGACTCTTCCTTACTAATTGGTATGAAGGCTTTGCACCAAAGAATCTAACAATTTCTCTAATACTAGTCTGGGTCAAAATGTATGAGTTACCCATTGAATTCTAGGAAATAAAGACCTTCAAGGGAAAAAACTCTAAGATATTTCTTTGAGATTTCAAAAATTACAAAAGTTAGATTCTTAGCTATTTATACTTGGATATTAGACACGATTAATATCAGTAAACATGTACCATAATCAACAATTCCTTAAGTATTAAAGTATGTTGTGGAAAAAAACCATGGATTATGAAAACATATGTTTTATATTTAGAAGATATCATAGGATGGGGCATATTGAGAGATCCTACCCTAAGAAAAGTCCCGAAAAAAAAATATGTAGAAAATCGTACAAGAAATTTACAAATGGATATGGATGAGGATGGTTTTTAACTTAAAAAAAATAAGTCTAGATAGATGATAGTATGTTAACCAATGAAAACAAAAAATGAAGGATATTGGAAGAAGTACAAATTCTTTTGAGGCTTTAGCCTATAAAGAGAAAGCATATTAGAACTTATGATATGGTACAACAAGATTAAAATATTAACAAGGAACCATATCCTTAGTATTATTCTAATTCAAGGATGAACATAACCTAAAGAATATACCTCATCAAATTTTGAAGACTTTGTTGAAGTGCCATGCACTATTCAAGAGAAGGAAAGTGGTATATAAAATATAATTTTAGATGTTATTACCTCTATCATTAACAATAAAATACCAAAAAGTGAGTAGGATAAGTTAATATCTTACTTAGCAAATCTATAAGATAAATCTAATGAAAATAAAAGTTGTGAAAGAACATTTAGGAATAGATCAATAAGACCTACTCCTAATAATAGCAAAATAAAAAGAGAAAAACCTTAAAATTATCAAGCGAGAACCAAGCAAGCAAGAACAAACATAGAGAAAGGAACACAATTTAATTTTGTTGAACTTCTCTTTACCAAATAGTATAATGATATTGGTAATTTGCAGGTAGGACCAACAACTCCAAATGAGATATGATTACCATCCCATGGAATATAAAGGGGTGCTAATACTACCTCAAAGCATAGGTGTATCAAAGACCTCTATTTAAGTAATAAGCCTAATATTATTTGTATCTAAGAAACTAAAATGACAAAGCAAGAAGTTTCAAAAACTATGAAAGTGATGTGGACAAGATGTGTATGAGATGTTGTGTATTTAGGAGTAGTGGAGGGAATTTTAACATGTTTGAATCCATTTAGGACATCCTATGAAACCATTCATAAAACTAAGTATTAGATAGGCTCATTAATCATATACTATTTTGTAGATATTCACTTCCTCCTTATCAATGTTTATGGACCTAAAATTTAGTTTGGTAGATTAGAAGTATGGGTGGGATTGAATCCTTTGTCAAAAGAAAAGTCCAAAAAAACTAATTCATGATCATAGGATATTTTAATGTCATAAACAAGATGGATAAAAATTTATAGGGAATATAAAAAACAACCCAAAGTATTTGATATTTCTTAGCTTTTACTAAAAATAATAATCTATGGGAGGTTAATTTTGGAGAGTACAACTAGACATGGACCAAAAATAGAACATACCAGAACTTTATAGCAAAACTATTAGATGCATACTCTTAGATCATTGGTTAGATGAGGTGTGTTAAAATTAATACCTTGACACAAATTAGTATAGATCATTGGCCAATAAGAGGTAAAATGGTGATAAGTGAATTTTTAAAAATATCATAGTTTAAATATGAGTATATGTGAGAAGACCATCCTCAATTTTTGATATGATAGTGCAAATATAGAGTTCTTGAAGAAATGATGGGCTATATAACATCCAAAACAAATTAAATCAAACACATCTAGATAAAAAATGAAAAAAAACACAATTAAAAATAATTTTGAGAAGGAAGAAATAAAAGAGAAAATTTGATTATTTTAAAAATGTGAGCACAATTATCCAAGCTCAAAGGAAAAGGAGTTGCTTAATGAACATCAAAATACTATAACTAAGAGAAATTTTGGAGATTAAAATCAAGAAATATTTGGTTAAAAGGAGATAAAAACACATTTTTTTTATAGGATGGTAATAATGTAGAGATCATCATCCAAAAATAGTGGAATTAAATTAGTCGAAATGGTTTGGGTTGAATTCTAGAGTGAAATTTAAAAAGGACATGATGATTTTTTTTTAGAATATTATAGTATCAGAGGATTTTGAAGTTCTTAATGATAAATTTATAAAAATAAGTATCTTCAATTATAATAGATGAAAACAATAACAAACTGATGAAGGATATTAGTCTAGAATAAGTGAATTTAGCTTTTTTCTCTTTTGATATGGATAAATCCCCATGTATATATGGTCTCTCAACCACATTCTATCAACATAACTTAGAAATACTAAAGGATTCTTTATTGGTCATAGTGGAACAGTCTAGGCTAAAATAATAGATGCCTTATAAAAAATGTAACATATTTTACCTTAATACTAAAAAGGATACTTGAGGGATTGGGTCAATGGTCAAAATACTTATGTAGGAGTGCGGAGACTAGGGTTCCAATCCCTTGAGCCTGTAGTACTAGTGGGTGTGTCACATCAACATCACTAGATACGTAAAAGGTTTACCATGATGCAACTGGAGGTTATAATGGCAATAAGAAGTGAGATTCAAATCCATGAAGAGGCATAGAAAATTGTAATGTGTTACCAATTCATCTGGTATAATAAAAAAATTCTAAAAAAGGATACAAATTTATTTGATTCATTTAGGCCCATAATATTATCTAATATAGCATATAATATAATCTCTAAAGGCATGAAAAACTAGTTAATACCAATGTTAGACACAATTGTTTTAGAAGAGAAATGAGGATTTGTGAAACGAGGATAAATTCTGAATGGGATCTGTTGGAAATTTTGCCACACTAAATTTTGATTGTAAAATTCAAATAATATAAGATGAATGATGCAGTTGTTTGGATATTTTGTCATTGCTATTTTTATGTAATGTTTTTATTTGTTTCTGTCCTTTGAGTGCTTTAACTAAATAAAGAAGGTTGATTTCATCCCTGGAAATACACAAGTTTTTTCCAATAAAAATTAATGCAAATCATGGGCAAAAACATTATAAAGGGGAAATGTATGGCAAAAGAACATTTCAGGATCAAAGGAGTGATAAAAATGGTTTAAGGCTTCAACAATTATCATTGAAAGGAAAAGCACCTAAGAAGACAAAGGGGAAGATGTTTTCACCCTAGGGAAGGGGTAAAAATCATTTTCACCCTTATTTTGGCCAAAAATACCATGGTAAGAAGATTCCGACCAAACAAAATTGAAAACAATAGAAAGCGTTCGGTTTAAAACAAAGGCAATATTTTACAAAGTGGAGAAAAGTACTTTCACTTGAAAATTACATGTT
The DNA here is from genome assembly GCA_028583015.1 of Wollemia nobilis. NCBI lineage: Eukaryota > Viridiplantae > Streptophyta > Pinopsida > Araucariales > Araucariaceae > Wollemia > Wollemia nobilis. The sequence goes on from JAQPPZ010002954.1 coordinate 1,560,375, forward strand.
TAGGGTGATTTCACCATTTTTTGGAGCAAATTACCCTTTTAATAAATTTTGGGGCAAAAATAATGGATGGGGACTGATCAAAGTCAAATTCACTTGAGAGGGGGGCAAAAATCATTTTCACCTTTCTTCAGGGTGAATTTCTAAATGAAGATCTTTCTTGGAAAAATCAAGCAAAATGTGTGCCTTGTGAAGGCAAAGTCAAAATTGCCTCTACTAAGAGGTGAAAATCTCTTTCGTCCTTCTTTTCGGTAAAATCCAAGTCAAGGATATTTTTTGAAGTGCAAATGATGAAATGACATCATTTGGGTGAAGGTTGAACCAGTTAAAGTCAAATAAATTTTAAAGAAGAACAGAAACATTAATTTCACCTAGTTCAGAGCAAAAATCCTAAAAAAGCATCTTTATATGTTGATCAAAATCAAAGTCACCCCAGGTAGGGGGTGAAAATCATTTTTGCCCTTCTTGAAGGTAAAATCAATCATTTTCACCCAGTTTCTTGAAGAAGTCATTTACATTCTATTTTCTAGAAAAATTCTCTATTTTTTGAGTGAAATTAATTAGGTTATGAGTGAAAGCATATTGATGGAAAAAAATACCAAAGTGACTGGGCACAATCAATTCTTGCCCCTTCCTTTCAAAAAAAAAAATTTCAAAGGTGCCACTATTGCTGATATTTTTTGAGAAAGATCAGAGATTGATGGAATTTAATTCTTGGAGCAATGTGTAGACACCAAAACAACACCATTTTGATTATGTGGCTACAAGAACTGACCGAATTGGCATACATAGCCCCTAGGGCAGCCCCAAGAGGTTAAACAATGGTCCTAACCACTCCCAAAGTAGTTTTGGAAGGTCAAAGGTCAATTTGGCACCTTTCAAGCACTCTGCTCCTTATTCGTTCCACCCTGGGACTATTAGAATGCTATTCACCCCACCCCGAGATGATTAGCAGCAATTTCTCCAGGGTGGGGCGAATAGCAAGTTTGATGGGAAAAAGGTCAAACCTTGACAAATGGCAGCTCAGATCTATCACTCAACTCCACCTTCAATGCATGGCAGTGCAAGTGAGCATTTTTTAGCTCAAATAGGTAGTCATAGATGCAGTCATGGAGCCCTTAATCAGGGAGGAATCTTCTCTCCCCTGGGAAGGCATGATGGCCAAGTGGCACCCCTACATGCACATTCAAAGGAGACCCTCAGGTATATAAAATGGTGAGTCTTCTCACCCAAAAAAATAGGATATATCAGGAGCATTTGTAGCAATGGAGTGCTGCCGAATTATATCCTCACACCTCATTGTGCTTCCTACATCCTTGATCTCTCTTTTGGAAGGAAGGTTATCGGGTGAATACTAGGAGCGCAATCCATAACCAAAACCCAAACAATTGGTCATAATCCCACACCCAATTTTTTGACACAACCCCCTAGGAGGTTTTGGACCCATCCCAAGTGGATTGGTGTCTAAACCAAGCCCCAAACAGTGGGCATCCTGCCCCCAGGTGCCCCCTGCACTGTTATAGTCCTAATCGCCCCACCCCGGAGCGATTATATATTTATAGTATATTTCTTCACTATTTCTTTTGCATCATGTTTTGTGTGTTTCATATATGCTATTGTTCAAATTTGAAAGCATTCTGACTCGTTTTGACTATGTTTTCATTGTTTTACGCTTTTACTAGCATACAGGGATCACCGTCATATACAGGGCAATATGGGGAGAATCTACAAAATTTGACCTTCTGGGTCGTCTCAAAATTCCCCATTTTACCTAACCCCAATTTTACATGTATTTTGGAGCCCTCTAGATAGGACATTTGGGAGGTCACTTTCGTACATCTTATGACAGTCCTAATCATCCCACCTTGGAGCGATTAGAAATCTAGGGCATATTTCTTGATTTTTCTTTTTGCAATGTGTCCCTGACAATTTTTACATGCTTTTTTTTTTAATTTCATTCTATTTTGATAAGTTTTGATCACTTTTTTAATTATTTCATGTATGCATTAATCGGAGGCCTTGGGGATTGCATGTTTCCCTCCATCCACATGTGTTATTAATAATTTGCTATTTATCTATACATAGGATCTCGAAACCTAAGGAGTAGAAAGGAATTATGGAGGCACTCATGCAAGCGACGGTGACGTTTGGCCCACCCATTTCGAATGTGGGCACGCGGAAGATCTCGAAGGGAAGCGTACCATCCGTTGGTGTAACAAAACTGTATCGAATGCTCCGAGCCCATGAAAATGGGGGGAGACATATTTTAATTGGATCAGAAGCAAATTTAATAAAAGAGGCTGAATCCTTTTATTTTGCTTTACATCTCATTTCATTTCGTTCACTTTCCCTTTTTCATGCATTTAGCATTTTGTTTACATCCGCTTTTGTTTGCATTGCAACCGATACACCAGTGCTTTTGTAGATATGCTTTTAGTGGTGATCACTATGGGACCCTGTCCCCTAATTTTGGGATCAAGTTTTTGATTAAAATTTTGTGTTTTTTCTTGCAGGTGTTAATCCTTCAGGCGCTGGACTACTGCTCATGCCACCCTGTGACGAACACAGAGCTGGTATTCGTTTCATCTAGGGACGAATAGGCATTCGTCCCATCCTGTGACGAATACAAATCTGATATTCATCCCACCCCAGGACGATTAGCTCTCTATGCATTTTATAATCAAAAACTCAGGGGCATCCAATTTGGGCAGAGAAGAGGTAGGTTTTTTGAACATCCTCTGTAATTTTTTGTCTCTGTTTCTATGATTTTTCTGCTTTCTTTGCTTGCATAGAGAAGTTTGCTACATGTTTTCTTTCTTTGTGCAAGTAAAAATAACCACACACACCACGTGATAATATAAACATCAAGGATTTGGTTGTAAAACCCCAACACTTGATCAAGACCAATGATGGATTTCATCACCATCTTGGCCTGAATTTTGTATACATAATCCCGATCGCGACTGTTGCTAGACATAAATCCTGACGAAAGCTGACCAAGTGTAGCTGGGGTGATTCCCAGTGCATGAGGATAATTCTTCTATGGTAGGTGTCAAAAATAGAGCAATTCCCCTTCTGTACCACCTATGTTCCACATACTATTTTGCTCTCACGTACCAATAGTTTCCCTCACGTAAGGGTGGGTATATTGAGAGGTTTGGTATAATGGCTTGGCAGTGGTATATTGAAGGGGCAACCATTTTGGGAGATATAAGAGCCCTCATATTGCATGTACAACAAAATTTTCTTTACAAGGCTTTCAAAATAAAAATTAAAACACACTAAACTAGATTTAGGGCACACATTTAATCTCTAAACGAGATAATCACTTCTTTCTTTGTGTGGCCCCTTTTTGTTTAGTGTAGCATAAAAAATCATAAAGAATACAAAACCATACATATCTTTTAGAGAACCACCACCATGGTGTACACCCGTAGCCAAGCCCAATCACGGGCAGAAGCTATGGAAAGTAACAAGGGGGCACAAGTCACCTCCCTTATATCCCCAAGGACTTGGTCATACCACCTTGGCGGCCTGACCCACAACATAGTCCACATCATACCACGATAGAACAAGACTATAGAGGCACCCATTTGAGGGGCACTTCCATTCAACACAGACCCTTTTAGGAGGAGTACATACATAGGAAGGCCCCCTTAGACACTCATTATGAGTGGCCATCATGCGATGAAGCGCTAGACAGCATAGGGTCCATAAGGAGGGGCCACATGATTACATCATCCCTTATCTACCCCTTATTACTATCAGAAACAATAGGCCAAATCTAGAGTGCAAGGCTCTTCAGATAGGGTGAGCCAACTCTACCCGCCCCTTTCACATATATGAAAGGGAGCATGAGGAAAACCACTATATTCCTTAAGAGCAATACACAACACGGGAGCAATGTGGCTTCGCACCTACTATTTATCAGGATCACCTATTGAGTCCAGATCCTTGGGTGAATACCACTAAGCTCGATAGAGAGAAGTGACCTATAGAGATATCGAATCACCACAACCAAGATAGACATGTAGGGGAAGCATCTAGGCCCCCTATACCTAAGACGGTGAAAAAAATTGACTTGGCATTTGCCAAACATGCCACCCACCAAGCATAAATCACGTAGCTTGAGCAAGATCAAAAATAGTTAGAGCACATGTATCGTCTTAGCAAAGAGCGCATTCAGCTTCAAATAGACGAGTTACTTTGCAAAATTGTGCATGAGAGGATTCCAACCCCTTGCACACATAAGACAAAGATTTATGAGAGGCACAACCCCTTGGTGCAAGACAGGTCTCCACGACCTTATCAAGCATTGCCTCCAAGACCTCCTAGACCTGAGTGGGAGGCCACCCCTAGAGCCAATGATGGGCACCCTCCTTAGGCACCCACCCATGTTTATAGGTCACGCCAAGGAACTCCTCAAGAAGCCTATGAGGAATTTGAGCAAGAAGAAGAGCAGGCTGAAACGCCCTACCAAGGCAAGGGGGGCGCTATCCGGTTACCCTTCCATAGGCCTCAAGTTCCCCACAATTCACAATGGGAATAAACCAAGGATGAAGAGATCAATCCTCCAATGGATACAAAGTGTTGCTAGAGTGCTTAGAGTCTATGGATACTAAGACTTCTGGGCCCCAAAAGCCCACTTTACACCAGCTCCACAGTCACCCTGTGCATCCTTTAGTGTCGGCACCCCCATACCTTGAACACTTCAAAATGCCTCAATTGGCAATATTTAGAGGGGATGAAGATGCCCAAGATCACATGACAATATTCCTGAGCCAATTATTTGGCATTCAGGACAACGATGCATTGCTTCTAAGAATATTTATAACCATATTTGTATGCCCTACCTCAGATTGGTTTACCCAGTTGTCGAAGCATAGCATCAGTAACCTAGACCAGCTAGTGGATACTTTCCTCGAATGTTTCACCTTCAACACCAAGAAGAAGGCATCGTTAAGTGACCTAGCTAGCCTCAGACAGTATGAGGAGGGGACCATGGTGGATTATGGAAATCGATGGAGAACATTACTTTCAAAGCTTCCTTACCTCTCTCCCATGGCCGACTTGACCCAAATGTTCTCGAAAAGTTTCCTAAGGTCGATCTTAGTGCTATTGTAGCTGCAGTAATATGCCACTCTTGAGGAAGCCCTGGCACAAGCCAGAATCATTAAGGAGATCAAGATACAGGATGGCAAGATTTTCAAGCCACGCAAGAAAGAGTGGCCCAAAAATACCAAAACTAGGTCCGTGCAACCGAAACCCACTATGGTCAATCAAGTTGCCATAAACATACCAAAGCCTGCACAGACGACACAGCCCCCAAAGGCTAATTATCAGGTAGTTCCTCTTGACAGCTATGAAAATGAAAATCATAGGCAAGAGAAAAATCAGCAACATTGCCCTAGGTGACAATTCACACCCTTCATAGAGTCTAAATACTCCTTGTTTGATCATTTTTTTGTGGTAAACTTGATAAACCTACTAGAAATTCGACTCGTAGACCCCAACACACCAAAACCCAAGGGCTATAGGGAAGACTTATACTATAGATTTCACCAGCAGAAAGGACATGACCTTTACACATGTTGGAAGTTCAAAGGCATAGTGAAAGACCTAATAGACAACAAAATTCTAGCGGTGGATAATCCCATAGCACCAAGCAACCAATAGATGGAGGTCTTCAAAGACCCCCTACCTGCCCATGATGTGCAGGAAAAGACTCTACAAGTCAATGAGGTGACACAAAACTACCCCATGAAGGGGTATGTAGGGATGATAAGCATAGTGACAAGGAACAAGAGGTACCTGTTGGTCATCAAATCCGCCTAGGTAAGGATTTTGAGTAAATGTATGCGCCCTAGACCTGGACCAACATTGAAAGGCCGAAGGGAAGAGATGCCCCTCGTGCCAATCTCCGGAGAAAGGTCGGCTCCTATGCTAAACTACTTGGGTGTTTGAAGACAAGAGTGCAGGAAAGAGATAAAAGGAGTTAGGGTTAGAGAAATAAATAAAAAGGGTAAGGGAAGAGAGATCGGTGATTTGAGGTGGGAGAGAACAGGAAGCACGATCGCTAATAGACAACTTGAATAGCAGTAAGGAACACCAAGGGAAAATGAAGGAAATGTAATATCGACCTTCCTATGTATCCTTCGGGCGAGTTTCGGGGTACCTTCCCCGATCGCACACCAGACAGAGAGTTCAACATCCAACATACGAACGAAGAAAGACAAAAGAAGCAAACACAGAAGGCAACATAAAAGAAAGCCAATACGACACTTTTCTACTCCTATGTATCCTTCAGAGCGAGTTTCAGGACACAGTCCCCGATCACACACCGGACGCAGGATTCAACATCCAACATACAAACGAGGAGAGATAAAAGAATCAAGCACAGAAGGCAGCATAAAAGAGAAGAATTGAGCTCAAAGCCTCTTAGTATTAATCGTAGGACATCAAGTTACAACAGCTTTCTAGCAGATAGTTCCCCCCACTTTTCCATTACAATGCCTAGGTTTTTATAGAGGACCCGGGCCTCTGAATCATAATTACATAGCGAAGAAGAGTACGCCCTCGAGCCCTGAGAATCGGCTCCCCGAGGCTCTCGTGACCGAGCTTTCAAATCCGTTACCAAAAATGGCAACTGCAACCGGGTCAACCATGGAAAGGTGCATTGATGAGCCGTCTAGACGTCCTTGGTCTCCGGGTGCGGTGCTCGAGTGGCCGCCATGCTCGTCGGGCTCTCCATCATGGCTTGATACTTCATTTTTGATTGCCAAAAATGAGCAGCGGGCTTGTTGGGCACGAAAAATTGCATTTATGAGGCACTTGATCGCCTCGAGAAAATACCCGGCTTGGAACGCGTGCCCGTGAAGCGCTTCGCTAAGTCTTCATTCACCACTTCGCTTCGCAATGGTTCTGGGCCGAAGCAAAACTCCTCCTTGGATTATACTTCGCAAAACTGAGCTTCGCAAAACTGCTTCGGGGTTGAGGAGTGCCGAAGCATATCTACTTCGCAAAATGGGTCTCTTCTTCTTTACCGCTTCGCTGATTAAATTACTTCGCTGATGTCTTCGAGAAATGCTTCGCTGCGATCCTTTTTCAAAACTGTGGTTCGGGAAGATTTCGGTCGAAGTAGATGTTTCATTCTCTATGACCTCCGTCACTTCGGGTGAAAGCTTAGCTGAAGCAAATGCTTCGCAATGACTTTCGCCGAAGTAAAAATGGTTCGTTGATTTTTCGGCCGAAGTGACTGATGGAAATACTTCGGATGCGAAGTAGTTTTCTTGCCTTCTCCTTTGTATTTCTCTTCGGCACATTGCTTCGTAGAAATCTTGCCCGAAGTAGCTGCTTGAAGCGCTTCGGGCCCGAAGTTCTTCTATTGCTATCCTTGTATTTTACTTCGGTGATATTACTTCGCAAAAAACTCCACCCGAAGTAGTATTGAAAATGCTTCGGGTGCGAAGCTCTCTTTTCCTCTGAACACCGCTTCGCTCATTTTTGCCCGAAGTAGCTGCTAGAAGTGCTTCGGGTGCGAAGTAGTTTCATTCTCTTTGCTTGTGTTTTACTTTGGCGAAAACTACTTCGCAAAACTTTTACCCGAAGTAGTGCTGGAAATGCTTCGGGTGCGAAGCTATTTTTATTCTCCTTCGGTGAAGCTCTTTTCTCTAGCTTGTTTGCCAGTGAAGTTCTTTCTTTTCTACTTTATGTACAAATGGGTGGCATTGGAAGCCAAAATTGTTGCAACTTTTCAAAATAAAAATAACAAAGCAAAAAACTTTACACAACACTATACAAAACTTGTTTCTTTTTCTACCCCTTGAGAAATGTGACAAAATTGTCAACATTCTTGGCGGCTCGCGGGGCAACGAGCTCGTCTCGGTGGGAGGACCCTTTAACTTTGATCCATTGGGCCAGAGTCCTCTCCCGATCCTTCTCCTTCTTCTTCCTCTGGGAGTGCTTCCGCAGCTGGTTCTCGTTCTCCTTCTTCTTTGGCTCCCTCTTCATCTTCGGCTCCCTCCTCTGGAGCTACCTCTTCTGGAGCGGCTTCCTGCATCGGCGAAGGGGCAAGATGCTCACGAATTTTCCTCATGGTTCGGCGAACCTGGGACCAGGCACTCTTCGAGAAAGGTTCCAGATCTTGTAGTGCCTTGATCAACACTCGAAACCAATCGATTTGCCCGATGTCTGCATGTTGGGCTCTAGTATACAGGTCATTTAGGCAGGCCGCGATCTTGCAGTATCTCAGGAGGTAATCTGTGATCTGCCTTTCTGTGATGGGCTCCGCCCATCCGTCTATCTCCGAGACGTCGCCTTCAAACTGAAGCCATGTTGGCTTAATCTCTTCTTTGGACAGGAGATGCCCGTCATCATCTGTGAAACTTGGGAAGCCCATGGAAGAGAGATCCTAAAAATAGCTCATTGATGTGCGTTGTTCGTTCTCAAATATATCCAGGAGGTCTTTTGCCTTTTGCATTTTTTGCACCTTGGAGAAGAAAGCGCATACTGTGGCTCGGGCTGTAGACCAGTCCCTAGCTGTTCGGCTCATCGCGGGGACCTGCAAGTCTTGATACTTGGCGCTTTGTACATCGAAAGCTAGTTTGAGTCGGCTTCTAGCTTTCTGGGTGATCTCTTCGATGATTGGCCCTCCTTCGACAGCGGCATCCCGGGCTTCCATAATGTAGGCCAAAATTGAAAGAGCGTTGGAGGCCCGAGATCTAAAGTTTTTGAGCAAATGCGAGCGAATCTCCTTGATTCTGCTCCTGTCACACAGCCCTAGGCCCTCCTTTTCGTACAGCTGGTTCTGCATCTGCAAAAATTTTCCTTCGAGCTCTTTTGCCCTCAGTTCATTCTCGGCCTGTCTCTGTGCTCGATTTTTAGCTGTACATTCCAGTTGGTTTATTTGCGATTTTAGGGCATGTGCTTCTTTTTTCATCAGCTTGCACTGCTCTTCGACATCTGCTAGCTTGGACCGGACTCTTGCCAACTCTTCCTCTAGCTTAATATTGGTGCTCTCTGCTTCGAATCTGCGCTGATTTGCAATGTTTGCGTGCGCTCGGAAGGTCTCGACCCCCACATGCATAGACAAAGACTCATTGTCTATGTTCAGGTGCTCCAGGTCCTTGGTTTTCTCCTGATAATCATAATCTACTGGGGTCATCTCATCCAGAGGCTTCTGGACCCTAGGGACCTTCTTCACTTTGTGCAATTTTCCTGCCTCCAGATCAAAGACTGCACATTTCTCAACTTGGGCCAGAGAGCGCCCTCTTTTCTTCCTAGCCTCCTTCAACATCTTCTCTGTGTTTTGTCGGGCCTGAAGTAGCTTTTCAGCTAGAGGACGTTCCTTTATTATAGACAGCTCAGATTCAAATGAGGCTGGATCTCCAGCCAAAGGGGTAAACAAATATAAAGGGTTGACGGGGAATGCCTCACCAGAAGGTTCGGCGACAGGTGTAGCGGGGGCCTCGGCTAGCGGGACAGCACCGTGTATGATGGGAACCTGGGTCTCGGGGTTCGGTGTTGAGATATTGACTTCGCCCTGGCTGAGGATGGCAGGGTCGGTGGCATGGGCGGGCGAAGGTGTTTTAACAGGTTTGTCTTGGCCGGATGACTCGGGTGGAATGGGGTTAGGCAGAGAAACAGGCAATGCTTGGAGAGATGATTGGCCTTGTAGGGGGGAAAGGGTTGATGATGACCCTCAACCGGGACCATGGTGGACGTGTCAGAGATCGAGGCGAAAGGGAGAGAGTGCGTACCTACGTGCCCTCCTGGCAAAGCGGCCATGGTAACTTCTTGCGTGATCGGCTCTTGGCCTTTTTGGGCCTCGGCACCTTCGACCTCCAAGACTTCTACTTCAGGATCCCCTTCCTGTTGGAGGAGTTCCTCCACATTGATAACGTCTATGTCTGGGACCGTCTCGGCATTTGGTGGCACAACATCTTCATTATTTGCTTCGGTCGAGACTGGCGCAGGTTGTTCGGCAGGCAGACTCGGATGCCCTGTATGGGATCGCTTTGGATGGGTCGAGGGTGCTTGTATTTGCTCTGGCCTTTTCCTCTTCTTCCTTTCCAATGGCTGCTCTGATTCTTCGGCGCTTGTATCCTCAGATGGTACTTGCGTTAGTACCCTTGGCGCAGCTTCAGCTTTCTCCTGTACTCCCGAGGCATCGTCAGTCTTCCCTGGACTTTCGCCCGATCCTGGGGTAGCTGGAGGGATGAAATCGGTGAAGGATATGGGCTTCCAAGATCCAACCTTAGTTTCGTAGACGATCGCGAAGTCCCTATCCGTTGTCAAGAGTCCGTAGGAATTCATCTTTCGGCGATGGACTCTCATTATCCACCATTCCCTCAGTTGTTCCTCATCCCAGTTCTTCAATTCTTCCTTCAGATCATCCTTGGCCTTCCTCCAGAATGTGGAGTCTGGGGTTGGAAATGGGTATTGATCAGGATCGAACTCTATTTCCATGGGATAAAAGTCATGCCAGGGAGGTAATGTTCTCATTTTTTCTAAATGCCACTCTAGATCTCTCCCGTTGGGATTGTTTCTCTGCTCCATTATTTCGGGGTGGGGGCAGACATGAAAATTTTTACATTTCAAGTGATCTTTCATCACCCCTATGGGATCATAAAGCCACCTTTGAGGAATCTGGAGCAAGCCAAAATTAGCCAGTTTTTCCTCCAGGAAAATGTTCTGCTTCAAGGCGAAAACTTCAATCACCCCCATCCTAAAGGGGAAATCGCAAGTGGGGGCCCACTTCCGGCCATGGCCGTAGACTTCATTGGTCGCGTCGCTCTGCCGAGTGACCTCCAGCATGAATTGGTACTCGGATGGGAAAACAGGCAGCAAGAAGGGCTTCCCCACGAAGCCGAACAGGCGTATCACGAGCCCCTGTGTTAGCTGGAATACATCTCCTTTCCTCGCCTGTACCACCCTGTCTCTCAAACTGAGGGGCACCCGAGGGCTGGACCCTGTTAACAATTGCATGGCGGGTCCCAAAAATTGTTGATTGAAAGAATAATAGGACTTCGACCTTAATAGGAGGCGAGTCCACTGATATACAGGCAAAGGATTTCCATCCTTGCCACTTGGTGTAATTGCAACATGGGGAAGATTCTTATGTGTATGGTAAAAGAAAAGCCATACAAGAAAAGAGCATGGACTGAAGTGTTGCTCTGCTCCAGAGTTCTTCATAGCGGTAAGCCGCGTGTGCAGGTTTTGGGCTACCCATTCTGCCCAGTCGAAGAAGACTGGGTTGGTGTTCGGCCTCGAAGCATCGGGGGCATAAAACTCCCCTCTGGAAATACATTCGGCCAGGGACACCTGCCAAGGGTGCACCGAAGCGTCGGTTGACAGGCCCGCCACCCATGCGATGATGGAAAAAATATCTATGTTCTTGAAGGCCTCCAAGGGTAGGGGCATTTGAGGCAGCTTGCCTGAAGGGAGCCCGCTTTTGAGATTTTCTCGGAGGAATTTCAGCACGTAGTTGTTCGAGGTAAACTTCTCCATTTGTTCGCTCAGAATGACGTTGCGAACCGTGTACCCCTTCGGAGGCCCTTGCTACGGTGCAAAAGCTGCTTGCACGTCCTCCTTCAAGATAGAGAACAACTTGTGACCAGCGGCATTCAGCACTTGCCTGGAAGCTGGTTGATAGTTCTGTGCGATAGCGTAAATCAGCTCAGGGCAATGGTGCACAGGAGGAGTCAGATACCAATAGATTTGGGAGTAATACGCGGTGGCCCTCTTGTTGTCAGTCGAGAGCCTACTCCTCATAAAGTCGATAGTGTACCTGAGCTCGGCCACGCTTCTTGAGAGTTCTGTATCTTTAATTTTCTCCCACCTGTCAACTGGTGGCTCTACAAGTTGTTCCTCTTCAGATTCTTCTCTTTCTTCCACAACTTGCTTCTCTGGGCGGGTGTTCGGGTTGACCTTCTTAGGTCTCTACTTTTTCTCCTCCGAACCTTTCATTTTTTTAGGCACTGTCATCTCTGGCTCCTTTCCTTTCTACGTAGAACTTTTCTTTCCCATGTTGTATGATTATGGCAGCAACACCAGCAGCACAGACTGTTTCGACGTCAGGGAGCTTCTCGGCGAGTGGCAGCAGAATTTGTGGACAAGCAATGTGCTTTCAATCTTGCACTTTCAAATAACCTTTTCTTTGCTAAAGCCTGCCCTTTATAGCCTTAAGGGGCAACTACCCCTATTTATGGTTCTTGCCATAATTAAACCTATGCTAGTGGCCTAGGAAATTGCTGCACCATCCGATTGGCTATCCAACGGCATCGTATGCGGAGTTACGCGCCCTAATGATTACACCTTGCATTGGAAGCACATCTTGTACTCGGGTGCGAGCTTTAACTGAATTGCCTCGGGACATGCCCCGCCACCTTCGCCTTAAATTCGTATGCTTCGAGCTCTTTTCAAGGTGGTAGTCAGCACATTTCTCGAGACGTGCTTTAAATGCTCCCATTCTGCACATTATTGGTTCGGCGAAGTTTGGGGTCGGACTTGGAAATGCTTCATGGTGAACTTCTTCTTCGGGCTGATCTTTTACGTTTCGGGCCCGAGGTACTTATCCTTTGTCGTGCTTTGCAAGGACCACCTACCGAAGCTTGTGCTTTTGAAAATTACTTCGCAAAATTTCTACCCGAAGTGGTTGCTGGAAATGCTTCGGGTGCGAAGCTCTTTCGTGCCTTTGTTTGAACTTTGGTTCGGCCCTTTACTTCCTCGCAACTGCTACTTTGGGTAAAAATCCCCGAAGGAGATTCTGAATTTTTTTTTTTTTTTATGTTTTTACCCCTTGTGTAATGTGACAAGACTTGTCAACATTCTTGATGGCTCGCGGGGCAACGAGCTCGTTCGGGTGGGAGAACCTTTAGCCTTGATCTATTGGGCCAGAGGCACCTCCAGACCCTTCTCCTCTCACTCCCTCTGGGAGCGTTTCTGCATCTGGTTCTCCCTCTTCTTCTGCTTCTTGAGACACATTCAATGGATTCTGGCTGAGTTCTTGTGTCTCACCCCTTGGGATACAAAAAGGGCGCAAAAAGGTGCCTTCCTCATTCTCAGGCCTTACCGCTTGAGACTGCTCTCCTTGGACTACCTCCTGATGGAGATTGCAAGCAGCCACATTGTTCATTGTTGGGTCAAAGCTTGCATATTCCCATTGTTGTTCTTGGGCAAAATTTGTTTCTTGAGCTCCGAATGACTGCATCTCAAACCTATGCTCAGTACGAGGAGTCTGCCATGATGAATACTATGCAGGATGGCCAGGAGCAGTGAACAGTGATGGGTTTTCTCCCCACTGCCACTTTCCAGATAGGAACAAGAGTTGTTCTGCTCGTATTGCTTCCTCAAATATCTGAGGAAATCTTCGTTCACCTGATTGTAGTAAGAGAAGGCGTATGTCCGGGTGAAAGGCACGAACATAGAAGAGGTGAGCTTGGGCATGCGTCGGTTGGATCTCCACTGGAATATTCTTCCAACTTCTGCAAAATCGGACATTGAAGTCCGTGATGCTCTCCAGAGGTGCTCTCATGATAGCGAACAGATCCATCAAAAGCTGGGAGGGATCTTGAGAGCCGTCGAATGTCTTGATCAATGCTTCTGCTAAATCGCTCCACGAGCAGATGCTTTCATATTCGAGTAATCTGAACCACTGCATCGCTTCTCCTTCCAGAGACATGACCAGAAGTCTCACCATGACATCTTCATGGATTATGTTGTGGAGGTTCGCCAATGCAACAACGTCTTCAAGGTGCCTTTGGGCCATTCCTTTAGTGCCATCATATTTTGCCAATGTATGCAAGGCTCCTCTAGGAATTTTATGATAACCCTGAAGGTTCAGAGGGGAACGGGCATTCCAACTAGGATAACGTGCTTCTTCCATTATGGCAGTGGCCTTGATTTTTTGGGACATTTTCTTTCAGCTTAAAAGGCGTCTACGATGAAGGAATCTGGGTTTTCAGCTCAGTTAGAATAGCCAGGTGATTTTGACAGATGGGGGCAAGCCAGAGATTCACCAACTCGGGCTTCCTTAAAACATGGGGACTTTTGCCATGAAGGCACAGGTTTAGGTACTGGTCTTTACGACTTAGAGATTTTCGGGTAAACAGAGTCGCCAGATGCTAAGAGTCTTTCGGTAATGAGAGCATCGGTCCTCACTACCACTAATCAGGTGAGACTGACCGGGTCACACCGGGAACTGGTTAGAACTATTGGCCCCGGTGAAGATGGGTTTGCGTTAAAATATGGGACCTTGACTGGTTATGGATCTTTCTAAGACAGATACAGTCGGTCCCACCGGGCGTGCCAAAACTGTTGGTCATCAAATCCGCCTAGGTAAGGATTTTGAGTAAATGTATGCGCCCTAGACCTGGACCAACATTGAAAGGCCGAAGGGAAGAGATGCCCCTCGTGCCAATCTCCGGAGAAAGGCCGGCTCCTATGCTAAACTACTTGGGTGTTTGAAGACAAGAGTGCAGGAAAGAGATAAAAGGAGTTAGGGTTAGAGAAATAAATAAAAAAGGGTAAGGGAAGAGAGATCGGTGATTTGAGGTGGGAGAGAACAGGAAGCACGATCGCTAATAGACAACTTGAATAGAAGCAAGGAACACCAAGGGAAAATGAAGGAAATGTAATATCGACCTTCCTATGTATCCTTTGAGCGAGTTTCAGGGTACCTTCCCCGATCGCACACCAGACGCAGAGTTCAACATCCAACATACGAACGAAGAAAGACAAAAGAATCAAACACAGAAGGCAGCATAAAAGAAAGCCAATACGACACTTTTCTACTCCTATGTATCCTTCAGAACGAGTTTCAGGACACAGTCCCCGATCACACACCGGACGCAAGATTCAGCATCCAACATACAAACGAGGAGAGATAAAAGAATCAAGCACAGAAGGCAGCATAAAAGAGAAGAATTGAGCTCAAAGCCTCTTAGTATTAATCGCAGGACATCAAGTTACAACAACTTTCTAGCAGATAGTTCCCCCACTTTTCCATTACAATGCCTAGGTTTTTATAGAGGACCCGGGCCTCTGAATCATAATTACATAGCGAAGAAGAGTACGCCCTCGAGCCCTGAGAATCGGCTCCCCGAGGCTCTCGTGACCGAGCTTTCAAATCTGTTACCAAAAATGGCAACTGCAACCGGGTCAACCATGGAAAGGTGCATTGATGAGCCGTCTAGACGTCCTTGGTCTCCGGGTGCGGTGCTCGAGTGGCCGCCATGCTCGTCGGGCTCTCCATCATGGCTTGATACTTCGTTTTTGATTGCCAAAAATGAGCAACGGGCTTGTTGGGCACGAAAAATTGCATTTATGAGGCACTTGATCGCCTCGAGAAAATACCCGGCTTGGAACGCGTGCCCGTGAAGTGCTTCGCTAAGTCTTCATTCACCACTTCGCTTCGCAATGGTTCTGGGCCGAAGCAAAACTCCTCCTTGGATATATACTTCGCAAAATTGAGCTTCGCAAAACTGCTTCGGGGTTGAGGAGTGCCGAAGCATATCTACTTCGCAAAATGGGTCTCTTCTTCTTTACCGCTTCGCTGATTAAATTACTTCGCTGATGTCTTCGAGAAATGCTTCGCTGCGATCCTTTTTCAAAACTGTGGTTCGGGAAGATTTCGGCCGAAGCAGATGTTTCATTCTCTATGACCTCCATCACTTCGGGTGAAAGCTTAGCCGAAGCAAATGCTTCGCAATGACTTTCGCCGAAGTAAAAATGGTTCGCTGATTTTCTGGCCGAAGTGACTGATGGAAATACTTCGGATGCGAAGTAGTTTTCTTGCCTTCTCCTTTGTATTTCTTCTTCGGCACATTGCTTCGTAGAAATCTTGCCCGAAGTAGCTGCTTGAAGCGCTTCGGGCCCGAAGTTCTTCTATTGCTATCCTTGTATTTTACTTCGGTGATATTACTTCGCAAAAAACTCCACCCGAAGTAGTATTGAAAATGCTTCGGGTGCGAAGCTCTCTTTTCCTCTGAACACCGCTTCGCTCATTTTTGCCCGAAGTAGCTGCTGGAAGCGCTTCGGGCGCGAAGTAGTTTCATTCTCTTTGCTTGTGTTTTACTTCGGCGAAAACTACTTCGCAAAACTTTTACCCGAAGTAGTGCTGGAAATGCTTCGGGTGCGAAGCTGTTTTTATTCTCCTTCGGCGAAGCTCTTTTCTCTAGCTTGTTTGCCAGTGAAGTTCTTTCTTTTCTACTTTATGTACAAATGGGTGGCATTGGAAGCCAAAATTGCTGCAACTTTTCAAAATAAAAATAACAAAGCAAAAAACTTTACACAACACTATACAAAACTTGTTTCTTTTTCTACCCCTTGAGAAATGTGACAAAATTGTCAATAGTACCCAAGCACAGCTGCCCCTGCTGCAGCTACAGGAGAGGTTCCATCAATGTCACAACCTCAACAACACCCTATGCAACCTCCTCCGCCTAGACCAGTGGCCACGATTTGGACTAAACTTACCCAAATTTTAAGGACCACATTGGCTAGGCTCTCCATCTATGAGCTCATCCAACAATCACCACCCCATCAAGAGGCTCTAATGGAGATACTCAAAGCCATCGAGCTACAGCCCCATGAAGCAAAGTCTTTCAACAACTTTATGGGACATATAAAATGATGTACAAAACTAGTCATCACCTTTAGAGAAGACGAACTAAAATCGATAACTGGTGATATGGCGGATCCACCCCTGCAAGTCATTGCACGGGTCAACAGGATTCCATTTAAGAGGGTGTTGGTGAACACTGTCTCGTCAAGCAATATAATCACAACAGTGACATTGAAACACCTCAAGTTGCCAGCATCTCACATTGTGGCCTCCACCTATGATGCGATATGCTTGACGGTTGGCATAATTGTCTTGCCCATCCAAGTGGGACAAAATACTATTCCTACATTGTGCCACATCCTAGAAAGTGATATGGCCTACAATATTTTGCTAGTCTGGCCTTGGATCAGGGACATGAAGTGTGTCCCTTCAATAGCCCATCAATGCCTAAAGTACACATACAAATGGCAAGTGCACGTAGTCCCTACAGACTTAGAGCCCTTCAAGTATTGCAATGCGATGCAATTGATGCCACAATCGACCCTCCCATCGATACATTTGTACTTTTAGTTGAATCCATTCAAACAGGGTTTGATTATGCATACATCCCCACTATTAAGTCCCTCAAATCACCAACCAGGCCCATCTTCATCGTCTGGTCCTTCACCAACGACACCACCTACGGTGGCCACACTGAAGGACAATGGGAAGAAGCCCCTAGAAGAGATACCACCATTGGTCTCAACCATCTCTATCAAAGAGGTGCCCAGCCGAATGGAAGTCGAGATGCCTAGTTCACCCAACATGGAGTGGACCCAAGAAGAACTCCCATTCCCTTCCCTTCAACCGCCAATGATCACCATTGAGATGGCCAATACAGGCCTGGGGGAGTATCTAGTGTAGAACATTGTAGCAACACCTGCACTTGAGTCCATGTAGGACATGGGGAGACCTCGCCTCCCCATCGACACTATTGTCCCTTTGGGCTACCCACCAAATAAAAAAAAAATTGTATATGGGGGCCTCGACAACGGCATTGAACCTTATCTACAAGAGGAAGAGGATGAAGAACCCTTTGATGAGAACATCAACTATCTGTCCAACCTGGACTTCGCTTTGAAATACCTTGGCCAATGTAATTGGCATGGATATGGGTTGTGCAGATATTAACAAGGGGTGTGCGTTCTTTGCCAACCAAGATATCAGATGCCATACAACAAATTAGGAGTAGGGATCAACCACCCTCTACCCCTTGACATCTTGGTAGAGAACATGCAAGGCCTAGGGCTAGGCAAAAAGGATGGGTTGGCACAAGATCCATATACCAATCCTAACACAACATACACATTGGGGGATTATCTCCCATTGTTAACAACCAACCTTGTGGGCCTCAACAACTCCTCCCCTTTGATTGAGAAAGGGAAAATTTCAAGAACTTGCCTCCAAGAGGGATATAGACAAGGCCAAGAAGGATCTTTAGAAGACGATTCAGAGTATGAGGTAGCACCTTGGGACCCTTTCGAGTTCGATAGAAATCACTCGCAAGTGACACCCATAGATGACTATCAAGATAACTTTGTGGTGATGTTCCTCTTGAATGCTCCAATCAAGCAATTGCCACCTCAAGAGAATCAAGTCCTTCTACAGAGAGCGGAACAACCCCAATGGGACCAAATTAACTTGCTCGAGCAGAGTGAGCCCCACATGCCACAAATAGTTGTCAAAGCCAATGAAGGCCTATGGATCTCCAATAGCAACTATGAATATGAGACTGAGATGGCATATCTCAACCATATGTGGAAATGAGAATACCCCATGGACATTGATGATATGTTTGAATAGCTAAATATGGGGCCAAGGAATAGGTGGCACCTAAACCAAGTACAGTTGGACAAAGTACTGCACCCACTACTTCTGGCATACAGAGAGCACCCTCCGCCCAGAGACCCTATAGAGCCATCAGTGCCAAGGTCAGACCCTATCCTTTTATCTGCACATAGGGCTGATCCATTTGTGCCAATACCCACAGAGCCAGATCCGGGGTATAAATATCACCAAGGAAGTTTGAGTCAACACCCACGTGGTAATGGAGACCAAATTCACTTCATAAACATGATCTCCATTGACTTAACTACCCCCATCCACAATCCAACCGATTCAGCATGACCATTGTATCTAAACCTAGATGCCATAGGCTAGGATCATGCTAACTCACCACCATCCCCATAAGAGTACTAGCCTTGCGGTGATATGCTTCATTTCACCCCAAGACCAACTCAGGATATCTTCCATGTTGAAGAGTAACCCAACATTCCAAACACAAATTTAAATTTATCAAATGATATCCACCTGATCCCAACTCCACACCAGTTGGAAGATGGATCCCACATGTCAGTCGAAGAGATAGTTTCCATAGACATCGGTTTTGATCCAATGAATCCATAAATCATCAAGCTAGGGGTAAGTCTATCTCTTGAAGAGCAAGCTGATTACATTGCCCTTATTAAATAGAAGTAGTTTTTTGCATGGTCCTACAAAGACATATCAAGGCTAGACCCATAGCTAGTCATGCATAATCTAACGCTTGATCCGACAGTCAAGCAAAAACTACGTAAGATGCACCCAAAATATGAATTACAAAAGTTGTTGGATGCGTAGTTTGTCATCTACGTAGATTACCCACCATGGTTGTCCAACATGGTGCCCATCAAAAATCCTGATGGTAGGATTTGCATATGCACTAATTTTTGAGATCTAAACAAAGTGAGTCCCAAGGACGATTTTCCCTTGCCTGGCATAATTACTAGACGCTACAATAGGCCACGAAATGATTTCCATCATGGATGGTTTCTCGAGATACAACCAAATTCGTATCAATCCCGAGGATCAACTAAAAATGGTGTTCACAAGGCCTTGGGGGACATTTTGTTATAAGGTCATGCCCTTTCGCCTTAAAAATGTTGGCGCCACCTACCAACGTGCTATGACATACATCTTCCATGATAACATGCATAAAAATTTGAAAGATTATATGGATTATTTGTTGGCCAAATCTCTTTTATGCCCAGATCATCTCGATGACTTATGCAAGATCCTTGATCACCTCATCAAACACAAAGTTAGGCTAAACCCCAAGAAGTGCGTATTTGGTGTCACATCTGGAAAACTCTTGGGTTTAATAGTCTCAAAACAAGGCATCAAGGTGGATCCAAATAAAGTCAATGCAATCCTTTAAATGCTTCCCCCAACCACCATCAAGCAGCTCAGAAGCTTGCAGGGAAAGGTCACGTCGATCAAGCTCTTCATAATGCAGATATCTAACAAGTGCTGACCCATGAATATATTATTACACAAGGGGGTAGCATTTCACTGGGATGATGAGTGCCAGTCAACCTTCGACAACATCAAACAATACTTGGCTTCACCGCTAGTATTAGCACCACCTAGACCAAGAGTGTCGTTCTACTTATACATCTCAGCTACTGAGGTGGCACTGTGTGCCATGCTAGCCCAAATAAATGAACTACATAAAGAATAGGCTAATTATTACCTTAGTCGCACCCTGGTCAGTTACAAAATTAACTATGCACATGTTGAGAAGCTATGCTTTGCGGTGGTATTTGCCACCAAAAAGCTACGCCATTACATGATGAGCAATACAACGTATGTTGTGTCCAAGGAGAATCCATTATGATACATGATGAGTCGTACTTATCACAGTAGTCGCACGGCAAAATGGATCATGTTTTTGATGGAGTTTGACATCGAATTCATTGGATAGAAGTCCATCAAATGTCAAGTCATCACCGATCAACTAGCAGAGGCTCCTCTCGAAGATGATCAGCCTTTGACCATAGAGCTACCCAATGATGGGGTCTTCCATATCTCAGAATCTCCAGATTCTGATGAGCCTAAGTCACAGGTCGACATAACCTTATTTTTTGATGTTTCTAAATGTGAGAAAGGGGGTGGCATGGGAATCATATTTTTCACACCACATGGGGCTCCAATACCTTTATCATTTAAACTTGATTTTTCGTGCACCAATAACAATGCCGAATATGAAGCCTTGCTCATAGGTCTTTAGACAGCAATCACCATGAACATCAAAAGCCTGAATATCTTTGGTGATTCAATGTTAATTATCAACCAAGTGAAAGGGGTATTCCAATGCAAATGCCCAGTTCTGCAAGCCTACAAAGCCCTTATGGATAAATTCCTGGTAAGGCTTGAATGGTATGACATCGAGGCACTCCCTCAATCATCGAATCATTTTGCGGACACTATGGCCTCCTTGGGGTCACTCATCTTGGAAGACATTTTTGGTGATATGACAACCATTCAAGTCAAAACATTATCACAATCCATGATGGAGCATGCAAGCTCTGACCTAACACTAGGAATCCACCTGATCTAGATTGAACCATCTCAGGATAAGTTCTCTCAAATCCATGATAATTTGAATCACGCCAACTGGGGGTCCTTGTTCTCCCCGACCCCTCTTAATAGCAACACAACGCTATTCTTACAAGTTCTTTCCCACTCAGCTTTTGCTAGGGACGAACTTCAAGCGATATTGGTAGTTCATACCATCGAGGTTTCTGATCATCAGGATTGGTACACATCCATAAGAGACTACCTCAAGCTAGGTAACATCCCACTTGGATTGTCGCACACCGCAAAAATATCATTCAAACAGAAAGCAGCAAAACATGTCTTTCTAGGAGACATTTTGTACTGTCGAAGCTATGAAGGAATCCTCCTCCGTTGCTTGGACTAGTAGGAGTCCACTTGGGCGATCACCCAAGCGCACGATGGTACATGTTGTGGCCACTTTAGTGGTATGGCCATCACAAAGTGCATTATTTGCATGGGCTATTATTGGCCATATTTAGAGTGAGATTATTGCGCGTATGTAAGGAAGTGCGTGAAATGTCAACACCATGCTAATTTGATACACGTCCCTTCTCAGGCCTTGTAGTTGATCCAATCGGCTTGGAATTTTTGTAGTGGGGCTTAGATCTAACTAGAAAGATCTCCCCTACGTCGTCAAGTCATCACACATTTATCATAATGGCCACAGAGTACTTCACCAAGTGGGTGGAAGCAATTTCGCTTACCTCTATGACTGGGACCCGCATTGCGGAGTTTATTTTACATAACATCATATGTCATTTTGGTATTCCATCCAAGATCATCTCGAATAATGGGACATCATTTAAGAACAAATACGTGCGTGCTTTGACAACAAAGTACAAAATTAAGCATAGTTTTTTGACACCTTATTATCCGCAAGCAAATGGGCAAGCAGAGGCGTCAAACAAAATGCTAGTTGCCATCCTTAAAAAGATAGTCATAGATAGTCATAAGGATTGAGACATTCAAATCCCACTTGCTCTTTGGGCTTATCGCACTAGCATCCGGACGCCCACTGGGGCAACTCCATTTTTGTTGGTGTATGGATCCGAGGTAGTCATGCCTCTTGAGTTGGAAATACCTTCCCTATGCATATCAATGCAAGAGTTCATCGATGATGACACTACGTGGCAGGCCCGGTTAGACCAACTTACATTACTCGATGAACGATGCATCAATGCTCTCGAGCATTTACGTATCTATCAAGAGCAACTTAAGAAAGCATACAACATGAAAGTTCACCTGAGGGATTTTTAGGTTGGTGACTTGGTCTCAAAAGAGAACCAACAAAATTCTAACTTGCCACCCCATCTAAGGGACAATTTCATGGTAAAATGGTTAGGTCCTTATGTAATTGACAGTAAAATAGGACTTGGAACATACTAGCTTGCCTCTCTTGATGGAATCAAGGAACTTGAACCCTTGAACATCAGTCATTTGAGGCCATTCCATATTTGAAAGAGCCATAGCCCACCCTAAAGTTCCAAGGGTTCCCACAACCGCTTGGTCACCCAAAATCTCCAAGGGTTCCCACAACCACTTGGTCACCCAAAAAGCCCCAAGGATCCACATAATCGCTTGGTCACCCCAAAAATCCCCAAAGGTACCCATAATTCCTTTGGTCAAACTCAATGCTCCAAGGGTTCCCACAACCGCTTGGTCACCTAAAATGTCCCAAAGGTATCTATAATCCCTTTGGTCAAACCAAAAGCTCCAAGGATTCCCATAATCACTTGGTCAACATAAAATGCCCCAAAGGTATCTATAATCCCTTTGGTCAAACAAAAAGCTCCAAGGATTCCCGCAATCGCTTGGTCAACCCAAACATCCCAAAGGTGCCTATAATACCTTTGGTCAAACCAAATGCCCCAAAGGTATCTATAATCCCTTTGGTCAAACAAAAAGCTCCAAGGATTCCCATAATCGCTTGGTCACCCAAAACGCCCCAAAGGTGTCTATAATCCCTTTGGTCAAACCAAACGCCCCAAAGGTATCCATAATCCCTTTGGTCAAAATTAAAAGCTCCAAGGGTTCCCACAATCGCTTGGTCAAAAACAAAAATTCAAAAAAAATAGCAGATAATCAAAATAACAAAAAAAATTGCATCTCACTTCCATGCATACTCTTAAAAATCAAAACACAAAAAAATAAGTTGCATTAGGCATCGCATACATACATTGAATATTTTTTGGTCATACAGGTCAAATGCACCATAGACTGTAATTACTCGGCAATTCCATCATTCTCCACATTTTTCCACTTTGTAAATAATCCAGCAAAAATAGCACCATCCACATTTTTCACCATATCATAGTCAGTTATCGTCTAATGTATTCATGGTTTTCGTCATTCAGCTATCATTATATTTCTAGCAAAAAATTGTACAAAGTCAGACAGATTTTATAAATGTAGAGTTTTACTTGGATCACACCTTGTTACGTAGCATCCCAACACAAGTTAAAACACAAAAAATTCCCAAGTTGTGTGAACGCAAGATGAAACCTGCAAAGCAATCCAAGATACCATATGGTGAAAAGGTTATCTCGCTCATCCCCCTATGCAAATGACCCCAAGAATGCTGAGAGTTGGCAAAAGAACAAGAATCTTCCCTACCCAATTCCCCAAGAATCCCAAATTCTCAAGAACTTGCAAATATCCAAAAAAAAAATATTGCAAAAATTCAAAGTACAAACTCCAAAGTGTGACATCAAAACCCACATAGTGCATACATCAAAATGCACAAGCAATAGGTGACTCTCATCACTCATAAATCAAATCCCTTGCTCAAAAGAAAAAATAAAAATAAACAATGATTTTTATCACTATATAAGAGCAAGTATCCCAATAAAAGTGAAGAAAATAAGGGAGTCGAACTTGAATCCCTCGAACTCTCAGCATTCGTAAGGTCATGAGATGATCCTCAATATTGGTTTGGTGGATAGCCTTTTGGTCACTGGTGGCAAAACCTCCTGCATGATGATATATCTGTCACATTAAATTATGTACAGATCAATGTTTGCATGTGGACGAGTAGCTTATGGTATCCTAGATTGCACCATAGATTAATCTTACTAAATACAACAAAGGAGTTAGTGGAGCTACTTAGGTTATCCTCAGTACAGGTTTGGTGGACAGACTATCTGGCACTGGCGATATCCTGACAAATTCCACATAAAAAAATTTAATCGTACACACAGGGATGTGAAATAACTTGGTCAAACTCAAGTCTGATTCGTACCTTGTTCAAAAGTCTTGTGAGATAAATGTACAGTCTTGGCTAGTTAGGTAAAACATCTGAGTCTAAGAAAAACCCTAACTACATTCTAAAACAACTGTGGTACATTCCATTCTTACATCACCATCAAAAAATACAAAACAAAACAAAATTACACATGCACAGTCATTCCACAAAGCAATCACATAGTACAGAAAGCTAGTAAATCCTGTACAGTCTATGGTGACACCACCAATATATCAACAAATCATTTCATTCATTCCATTTGCATATCATATAATTAGAAACATTCACATTTATAATAACATATGCATACATAAACATAAATAAATGTGCATAAAAGAGTAATAAACCATAACAAGTAAATAATCCAAAAAGAGATTCACGTATATATTAAGTCAAATATGCCCTCAGGCTATAATAATACGGTCCTCTGACCTCACAAAAAAAAAAAAAACTCAAAATCCCCAAAGCCTAGGGAGTTAGCCACCATGATCACGTAGGATTGGTGCGACTGGAACTACCCCTAGTAGTATGTGTCCTATGGGACCTCTCAGGGTGGCTACTGCCAGCCCTTGCATCATGCCCACTAACGCTACCCTCACCCACCCACCTATGACAAGAGGATGCAGACTGCTCAGTCTCACTACCTCTCATATGACATGATGATCCACCTCCAGTGAGCTCAGGTAACTACCCACCTAGGTGGATAATCTTTACCTCCAACTCCACCAAAACTGACCCCACTCCACATCCTGTCGGCAATACGTAGCCAATGCATCATCCCGTTGTGCCAACTAAGCCCGTAGGATATCCCTCTTGGCTTTGTGCTCCTCATCCTGTCTCCATAGTAAATCCTCTAATCATGCTATCTCAGCATGATACCAAGCCTCCATATCCCCTAGGACTACTTGAGGCATGGGCATCTCCAGGACGGCATGCTGCTCTAACACCCACTGCTCTGGGATGTCCTGTGTATCCAATTGCTTTGAAACTCCTAAATCATCCCTAGTAAAATCATCCACTTCCACCATATCTGCATCATCGAGCAGAGCCCCCCAACCCTCCCTCGATGCCTCTACACCTCCACCACCTGCTACTACTATATCCAGACATCCTAGAGGCCCCTCACCCTACCATTGCCGCATCGTCCACCATTGGTCATACTCGGAAGTCACCTCGATGTTTTCCACATCGAGGACATCAATCACTGCATCTAACTCCTCACCCAGTGGCTCAATGATCAGCCAGGCCAAAGTCCTCTCGTTGCCCCGATGTCGATAGATCAAGGGCTCACCAAGAAATCCTTGGTGCACCCAAAACTATCGAGTCACCAGATGTGCGGGAAGTACTCCTACTCGGTCTCATGTCACCCGATCAACCACCTCCCCCTACACACCCGTCAGAGCCAATCTCTAGCCTCAGACCAAGCTAGATAATCTTGGTATGGCTGCTAGAACACCTCCCCTAGAGCAAGACATAAGAAGGCATCAGTGTAGTGACTAACATCACCTGCCCATCACTAACTCTACCCATGCTCCTTCGACCTCCGCCATAGAGCAGCATACCCAATCTCCATGTCCACCATATCTCCTCGAGTGGTCCATGGTAACCCCTATAGCCGCTCCATAGCTATGTGCTGCCACCCCTAGAACTGCAACAAGTAGCTGCACCCAATCCCATTTTGCCTTCGATATTGAACCTCGTACAGCTCATCATAAAGTTGTATCAATAGCGTCTGACCCCACCTCATAATCAATGGTGATGCCGTCGGACACTCCACAAGTCTAAACACTACCTCAAGTAGGTTCCAAGGGAACCTCGCACCTAAGGAGTCGAGAAGTAGCATGTTGGAGATGAGGGTCATAAGAAACGCATGCCTCACCCCCAACACGCCCTTATCTAGCCACCATTGCACCAGAATCCTGCCAATCAGGCAGTCCTCCTCTACCCTCTCCATCGCCCTATCCACCCCCATCTTTGCTGCATGCCCAAAGCATCGTGTTAGCATCATCGTCTGTTGATCATGAGGAGTCATCTAAATGGGCAGCCTATCTATTGGAATCCACAAAATTCGATACACGTCCTCCAGAGTCATTGTCATATCCCCTATTGGGAGATGAAATGTGTTGATGCAAGGATCCCACAAATTGATCAAGGCAATCAGATATGCCCGATCCCCCACCATAGGCTCTAGCCGCATCACCTACTTGAGCCCAAGGACATCAAGCCACTCCTAGTCCGCCACAGTCAGCGCATCTCGTGCATCATCAAATACCATGACTAATGGTAACAACTCTTCACCACCTAAAAAACAAAAACAACACAAAAACATTAAAACATGACAACAAAAATAAACTGTACAACAACATTAACAAAATGTACAACAATATATACAAAAAAAAAAAAAAATTGCACCAATAACAAAACTGCATTTAAGGTTTCTACCTTAATTTCAAGATGTACAACAAAACATTAACAAAATGTATAGTACAAATATTCAAAAAAATAAAAAACAAAATAAAAAAATAAAAAATAAAAAAACCTAGGGTTTTAACCTTAGTCTGAACACACACAAAATACAAAAAAACAAAAAAACCTAGGGTTTAATCCTAGTCTAAGTGAACAAAATACAAAAAAACAAAAAATATATATTTTTTCACTAGGGTTTTCATCCTAGTCTAAACAGAAAAATGAAATACAAAATAAATTAATTACAGTTGTAAAATTGTACTAAAATAGAATAAAAACAAATAAAGTAAAGATAAGGAGCACCTACCGGCCTCACCTAAGCTCCTCCACCTGAATATCCGGTCCTCAAACTCATGGTGTCTGCAAAAAATTGGTAGAGCTCCGCTACGCAAATTTGAACTCCTCCTCACAGCTCAAAATCGCCAGAAGAAACAATTACAAATGAGCCCAAAACCTAGTTTTAGCCCTTATATAGGCTCTTAGGCCTATAATAATTCCACCCTGGGACAAGCGCTCACCCTGGGATGATTACAAAACTAGTATTTGTACCACCCTGGGATGATTATAGAGCAAGAAAATCAAAAACAACCAAAACTACATCCAATATGTGCCAAAAATAGCAATAAAACTACCAAACAAAGGCGCCTTTATACCTGACATTCTTGGCATACAAAACCGATTTCAAGGTCACAAATTTTCACTATCATACTCCCTAAGAATTCTACTGTAGCCGGACCACTCCACGGGAGGAAGGATTTTTGACAATTTCAACCCCAAATGGCGTCACAAAAAGGGTTAAAATCCACCAAAAATAGGTCTGATTGTTGGGAAACTGCATAAGCAATCAGCAAAAAACAACTGAAGGTACCCTTAAAAAAGTCATTTTGGGTCAAGCTACTCGTCGCTTTTCTCATGTCGGTCATTACCTCATCAATTCATCGCTTGATGGGGTAGTCACACTTAGTCACCAATCAACAAATACACACCCAATCAAGGAAATGGCATGCATTCAAAGAATCATTAACAAAGACAATCATGCTCCTGCTTGGGGCAGAAAACAAGCAATAATCACAATCTGATCAAACACTTGGCATTCTAGAATCATGAACTCAAGGTTCCCACAGACAAAATGTTACACCCTTTGCCTATTCATGATGGAACAATGTCCAAAATCAAGTAACACCTCACCGAAAAAGGTTAACACTTGAGTTAAGCTCCTTAGCTCGTCAGAAGCAAGGATTTAAGAATGCGTGCCCTTTCCATACTTGGGGTATCAAAATTTGGTTAGGTTACTGAGAAACCCTAATCATTATGTGCTTTGGTTATGTATTTTTTCTCAGCACTGTGCCATGCATAGAGCATCCCAAAAAGGGGCATCTATTGACACCAAAACAACACCAATTCGATTATGTGGCTATAAGCATTGACCGAATTGGCATACATAGCCCCTAGGGCAGCCCCCAAAGGTTAAACAGTGGTCCTAACCACTCCCAAAGTAGTTTTGGAAGGTTAGAGGTCAATTTGGCACCTTTCAAGCACTTTGCTCCTTATTCGTTCCACCCTAGGACGATTAGAATGCTATTTGCCCCACCCCGGGATGATTAGCAACAATCGCTCCAGGGTGGGGTGAATAGCAGGTTTGATAGGAAAAAGGTCAAACCTTAACAAATGGTAGCTCAAATTTGCCACTCAACTCCACATTCAATGAATGGGAGTGTGAGTGAGCATTTTTGAGCTCAAAGAGGCAATCATAGAGGCAGTCATGGAGCCCTTAATCAGGGAGGAATCTTCTCTCCCCTGGGAAGGCATGATGGCAAAGTTGTGCCCCTATATGCACATTCAAAGGAGCCCCTTAGGTCTATAAAATGGTGAGTCTTCTCACCCCAAAAAATAGGATAGAGCAGGAGCATTTGGAGCAACGGAGTGCTGTCGAATTATATCCTCACCCCTCATTGTGCTTCCTACATCCTTGATCTCTCTTTTGGAAGGGAGGTTATCGGGTGAATACTAGGAGTGCAATCCAGACCCAAAACCTGAACAATTGGCCACAATACCACACCCAATGTTTTGACACAACCCCCTAGGAGGTTTTGGACCCATCCCAAGTGGATTGGTGTCAAAACCAATCCCCAAACAGCGGGCATCCTACCCCCGAGCGCCCCCCGCACTACTACAGTCCTAATCGCCCCACCCCAGAATGATTAGAAATCTATAGCATATTTCTTCACTATTTATTTTGCATCATTTTTTGTGTGTTTCGTATATGTTGTTGTTCAAATTTGAAAGCATTCTGACTTGTTTTGACTATGTTTTCATTGTTTTACGCTTTTACTAACATATAGGGAGCGCCATCGGATATAGGGCAATATGGGAAGAATCTACAAAATCCGACCTTCTGGGTCATCTCAAAATGCCCCATTTTGCCTAACCCCAAGTTTACATGTATTTTGGAGCCCTCTGGATAGAACATTTGGGAGGTTTATTTTGTACATTTTATGACAGTCCTAATCGTCCCACCCCGAAGCGATTATAAATCTATAGTAGATTTCTTGACTATTATTTTTGCAATGTGTCCTTGATGATGTTTACATGCTTTTGTTTAAATTTCATTCCGTTCTGATAAGTTTTGATCACTGTTTTAATTATTTCATGTATGCATTAACCGGAGGTCTTCGGGATTGCATGTTTCCCTCCATCCGCATGTGTTATTAATC
This sequence comes from Wollemia nobilis, assembly GCA_028583015.1. NCBI lineage: Eukaryota > Viridiplantae > Streptophyta > Pinopsida > Araucariales > Araucariaceae > Wollemia > Wollemia nobilis. The sequence goes on from JAQPPZ010002954.1 coordinate 1,589,773, forward strand.
GTTTGTTGTTTCTTTGTACGTAGGATCTCGACATCAGAGGAGTAGAAAGGAACAATGGATGCACTCATGCAAGTGGCGGTGATGTTTGGCCAGCTCATTTTGAATGTGGGCACATGGAAGATCTCGAAGGGAAGCGTACCATCCGTTGGTGTAAAAAAATTGTATCGAACACTCCGAGCCCCTAAAAATGGGGGGAGACATATTGTAACTTGATCACAATAAAATTTAATAAAATATGTTGCATCCTTTGCTTTTGCTTTACATCTCGTTTCATTTCGTTTGCTTTCCCTTTTTCATGCATTTAGTGTTTCGTTTACATCTACTTTTGTTTGCATCGCAACCGGTATGCCAGTGCTTCCGTAGACATGCTTTCACAATGAAATTGATATTTCCAAAATTTCTGCTGAAGAGATGCCAAGATTAAATGCTACATCCTAGATTCTGGTGCGATCCTGTTCATTTTTGAGGTGCCCTCCACTGATTTCACTCCTTTTCAAAACAAAGTTAATTTTCATTGGGTCTTCCCTAGCGAAGATAAAGTTCCGAGGCACAAAATGATGAAATGGTGACCAGAATTTAATATCCAAGCTCCTGATTATCATGTGATATTGTTGAGTTTCGATGCACCGACATCTGGAACATTTTTCCTATCATCCATATCTTACTGATTTCCCAGTGCACTCCATGAAAAAGGGATCGTTGCTTCCTGAAGAATATTCTGATTTGAGCATCACCATGTTGTACCGAGGAGAGAATTGCTCTTGCTGGTCTTTGACTAGCCAACATTTTGTTTTAATTCACATTTAATTTCAGAGGTGAAATCCTCTATAAATACTAAGCATTTTGATGTAATGAAGGAGGATGAACATTCTGCAAAAAACACTTTGAGTTTTCTGCATCAATTGAAGGATTCTTGGCTTCTGGTTCCTGGAGTAGTGTTGTATGCAATTATTTTTTGCCTTTCATTTATGTTAAGTTCATGATCTTTGTTAGGTAAATTTAAATTCTACATTTTTGAATTTAATTCCTGGTAGAGAACTGAATGCTGAAATGATCATTGGAAATTATCCCTACAATCTATGAATGGTTCCTATGCTTTCCTTTTCATTACATGTTGATTAAAACTTGATTTGGATTTTAGCTGCTAGTTTATCCCCACCTTTCATCTCTAGCTCATAGCCATATTTCCCATTCATTTCTATCATTTCCCATCTCTTTCCTATTACCCTAAGATTTAAACCAAATTATATTAGTAAGGGAACCAACCCTCTCTGGAGATTGGCCCGAAGGACATCTCTCTCCTTTGGCCTTTCAATGTTGGTCGGGTCTAGGGCGCATATATTTTATGATTAGGCAGATTCGTGACCAACAATTTTTGGCACGCCCAATGGGACATTAAAAAGTTCCACTTTGAATAGTATCAAGGTTTGATGTTCATATTTTTACTATCTGATTAGAACATCTGGTGACTCAGTTTTACCTAGAAGCCTTCGAACGTGAAGTGAGTGAAAGCTTTCTTCATGATCACAAGATCGAAGGCCAAAAATTTTGAAGATCCCATTGAGTTTTATGAGCTTGACACCCAAGTGTTAGGAGAACATCCTAGGTTAGTCACTACGACTATCCCATTAGTTGCAACTTCTTCATAGGTAGTTGGTGTGTTTTATGTTCCTTCGAGTCCAGCTAGCACAACCACTAGCTTTCCTCCTCCCCAAGCAAATACTCTAGTCCAAATGGCCCAAAATCTACCACCTCAACCACCAAGATAGTTCCCAGCTTGGAATCACTTTGGAGCTTTGAATCTGCAAGCTTAGAACCCGATTCTGCAAGCAACATTGAAGGCTTTGCCTACTTACGATGGTATGGGCAAGATGACTTATGAGCATGTCCAAGATGTGGCTTCTCTAGTGACCATTCATAGTATCATGGATGAGGATGTCATGGTAATATTGCTCATGCTCTCTCTTAGAGGTAAGTTGCTTTACTAGTACCGATATTTACAGCCTACCACTATTACCACCTAGGACTAGTTGGCTAAATTATTGATCAAAGGTTTCAATGAACAAGCAGATCCATTCTCTTTGTTGCATCAATTTACCACCATCCAAAGGCATCCACAGGAGGAAATCATGGACTTCAATATCAGGTTCACCCAAACTTGGCAGAGATTTCTTGAGCAAGCTACATTCTATTACCTTCAAGCCTTCAACTTCGACATCAGCATGGCCATCCGATAGTCCAATGTTAACACATTTATTGATTTATATTCTACTACGCAAAATACTGAGGCTGATCTGATTGCTATTGGTAAGCTTCCATCAAAGATGATGATGCCTATATTTTCCTAGATCTTCCATAGTATTTTTACACTAATGCATCTTCTAAGCCCTTGCCAATGTCCCCCATGTATCCAATCCCTTCATGGAATCCAAGTTCATCTCAAACCACGATGACAATTTCTATCCCGCAACTACCTACTCCAACCATTCCATAATTACCCACTCTAATTCCATTCCCAACACTACCATCTCTACCTATACCACTTCCATTACCAACTCCTCCAACACCCTCAAATCCTGATCCACAAGAGAAGTTGTTGAAAGATATGTAGTCAATGAACTCAACCATAAGAGCGATGAGAAATGAGATCACAATGATTAAGAGGAAGTAGGCTGAAAGAGATTTCCAACCTAGGAGATTTCAACCTCCATCGATCACCAGGGAGCAAGCAACTTCAACCAACAAGGCACCTGAGAGAAATCGATTGTATTGGCAAATGAAGAAGTTGGCTCATCGAACAAAGCATACTGGTGCTCTACCTGCAATGATCCACATGGTGAGGAAACTTGCATGGTTCACCTGAACTATGTGCAGACATTGGTAGAAAGTTCTTTCGATGGTCAAATCAACATGATTACAAAAGTTGATCATAATTTCATGGTCCCTTATGAAGAACAAGTTTTAGTTCTCACAAGAGCTGGAAGAAAACCCATCACCATGGACCCAGCTGAAATGGAGCCCTTGAAGGTACCTACTGATTCAAAGGTGCAAAATGAGAAAAAAAAGCACAAGCGAAAGTACCTATTCTAGCACCCAAGCTAGATGCACCTATCCTATTAAAATATATTTTGCCTCCATGAGCGAAAGAAAGATTGCAAGAAAAGGCTTCAACTTCATAAGCGAAAGCTGAAATGGAGGAACAAGCCAGAGAAAAGCTCAAATACCCATCCTTGACCAAGCATTAGAGGGTAGAGGCTACACAATAGTATCAAAGCAAATATGAGGCTGCCAATGAAGGAAAAGAGTCTAGTGCATCTACATACAACATCGTTGAAGAGTTGAAGAGGATTCCAACCAAGGTGAGTCTCTATGATGCATTGCAATTGCCTAGACAAGTGGACTTGTTGCAAGAATCACTAAAATTTGTGAAAGATAAGGGGAAGAATCTGACTCAGATAGTGTTAGCTCAAACACTGATGACTTCTACCACTAGAAAGAATAGACCACCCCCTTTCTACTTGTCTCTCAAGATGGAAGGTTGGATTGTGCACAATTGCATGATCGACTTCGATGCTGCGATGATTGTCATGCCAAAGGTAGTTTGTGATGTTATGGGTATGGAATATACAAGAAGAAGCCCTAGAATTTTGTAATTATATGGAACCCTTGTGAGGATAGTAGGGGTCATCAAAGATATCCCCATTGTGCTGCATAAAATACCTCAGATCACTATGATCCAAGAGGTGGTTGTGGTTGATCTAGAGTCGTACTTCAACATGTGCCTATCATGGGAGTTCACTACCAAGTTGGGAGGCTACCTTTCTCTAGACTATTCTCATTTGGAGATTCCTATCAAAGGAAGGAGAATCTAAATTTATAATGAGAAGCCTTCGAATTATCACATAGAGAATATTGAAGAAAAAATAAACCCATGAATTTTTCAACTTGATGACCAAAGAATTGGAAGAATTAGATTTGATGGAAGAAGTTCTAGATGAGCTTCAAACAGAAGATGAGTTTTCAATGCTCGATTTTAATGCCATGATGGAGACTGAAATTGGTTGTTACACCATTACTAAGCCTAAAAAATCTGAAGTGAAGGTGTCTGATGATCAAGATCCTATTCTGGATCAATTATGGAAGTTGTACTTTGATGGTGCAAGATGCAAGAATGGCATAGGGGTAGGGATCATTCTCATTTCTCCTTCTAGCATACAAAATACTTATTCATACCGATTGACCTAGAGTTGTACAAACAATGCTATCGAGTATGAAGCACTCTGCTTGGGTCTGAAGAAAGCAGAGAAGCTTGAGATCAAACAACTATAGATTTTTTGAGATTCTAAGTAAGTGTGTCTCCAAACAACACTACCTGAAGGTGTAATAAATTTTGGACCTATTTGAGGCCTATACAACATTGAACATCCAAGTGATCTCGTGAGAGTAGAACAAGCATGTCGATCTCTTGGCATCCCTTGGTGCTAATTTTTCTCTAGTTGAGCATGTGGTGAGAAATCCCAAGACTGTGAGGTTAGTTTATAGACCTTCAGTCCCTAACAAAAATATCTACTAGCAAGTGTTCGAAAGTGATGAGCAGATTATAAATTTCTTGATAAGAGAAGCTAGTAATATGGAAGAAAGAACACTTGATGAGGAAGAAGTTGAGGGATTGATCCAACTATGGAATAATCATATCCCAAAAGGATTGATTACGCTTGAGAGTCTCTTTGATAAGAATGATAGAGCAAAAAAACATAAGATCAAAGTGGATGAAAAGGAGTACACTGAACTACATTTGGGACTCGAGAAGTCGATCAAATTTGGCATCGATTGCACTCAAGAAGAGCTGGAGCAGATCAAGGAATTATGCCATGAGTACCCAGACATTATCACTTGGAGCTACCAAGATTTGAAAGGCTACAACAAAGATGTGATCCAACATACCATTGAGTTGCAGGAAGGAGTGAAACCCTTCAAGCAAAAGTAGAGGCCAATCAATCCCAAGATTGAAGCCTTGATGAAAGTGGAACTACTAAAGATATTAGAAGCCAAGATCATTTACCCAATTAAGCATTCTACCTAGGTAGCAAATCTAGTCCTTATGAGGAAGAAGAATGGAGATATTCACCTATGTGTGGATTTTCAAAATTTAAATCAGGCATCTCTAAAGGATCATTATCCTTTACCTCAAATTGATCAGATTCTTCATGTAGTTGTTGGTGCTCAGATATTTTCACTATTGGATGGATTCTCTGGCTATAACCAAATTTGGGTCAAGGATGAAGACCAATATAAAATGGTGTTCACCATAAAATGGGGAACATTTGCTTATCAACGGATGTCATTTGGTCTCTCAAATATTGGAGCAACTTTTCAGAGAGTGATGGATGTAGCTTTTAGTGAGTTGTTAAATCATGTTATTGTGATTTATTTGGATGACATGATTATCTTCTCTCACAATAGGGAGGAGCATAGTCTACATTTAAGACAAGTGTTCGAGAAGTACTAGGAGTTTAGAATATCCATCAACCCGAAGAAGTCCATCTTTGCGATAAAATAAGGAAAGCTCTTGGGCCATATTATTTTAAAGAAAGGTTTAGCTATTGATCCAGCTAGAGTTGAGGCTCTCCTGAAGCTTCCATTTCCAACTAATAAGAAGGATTTACAGTCATTCTTTGGGTAGATAAAATTTATTTGAAAGTTCATTGTAGATTTCTCCCAAGTGGTAAAGCCGATGACTGAGCTTTTAAAGAAAAATGTTGAGTTCAAATGGACTGAGTAGAGGAAGTGAGCATTCAGAGAAATCAAAGAAATAATTGCTCAAGCCTCGATCCTGGTAAACCCTGATTACTCAAAATATTTTATCTTGTATGTCATTGGTGAACAAGAGAGCTATGCAATGGTGCTTACGCAGAAGGGAGATGATGGAGATGAGTGGCCAATTGCTTTCTTAAGCCAAGTTATCCAACCGCATGAAGAAAAATATAATTTCATTGAGAAGCAAGTATATGTGATGATGAAATCCTTGAAGAAGTTTTAACATTTTGTTTCCCAGAGCAAAATAATAGTTTATGTTGTTCATCCAGATGTCCAGAGTTTCATCATCCAAGGAGAGCTTGGAGACAAGAGAGCTAGTTGGGTTTCCAAAATCTAGGAGTATGATGTTGAAATCTGACCAACCAAGCTAGTTCGAGGCCGAGCACTATGTCAAGAGCTTGCAAGAAGCGCTACTTCTGAATCCATGGTTTGCCAACTTGAGGATTCAATAAGTGGAAGTAATTTTGCTAATCACTCTACAGTTGATCATGATTGGACAGAGGACCTTGTCGAATATTTCAATTCAGGAAGGTGTCCTTCACATCTTAATGCCTCACAGAGAAGGAGATTCAGACTACAAGCCCTTAGGTACGTGATGTTGCCAAATGGGTTATTCCATAAGAATATTGATGGAGTACTTCTTAGGTGCATCCAAGAATCAGAGAAACAAAGAATCCTAGAGGAGTTTCACTCTGGTTTATCAGGAGGCCATTATGTAGGGAGACCAATGGCATTGAAGATCATCAAAGTAGGTTATTTTTGGCCCACTCTCTTTGTAGATGCTTTCAAAGTTAGTCAGAGTTGTGACAAGTGCCAAAGATATGTTGGTAGAAGTAGGAATGCATCATTACCCCTTCATCTAATTCAAGTAGAAGCACCATTTCAACAATGGGGCTTAGACTTTATTGGGGTCATTGATCCCAATTCTTCTATCGAACACAAATACATCCTGACTACAACCGACTATTTCACTCGATGGGCTGAAGCAATTTTGACCAAGAAGGTGGACCAGGCAATAATTATCTCTTTCCTTGAGGGATTAATCACTCATTTTGGCATACCAGATGCAATCATAACGGATAATGGAACTCCCTTCATCGATGCCAAGATCAATGAATTCATGGGTAAGTACGAGATTTATTTAAAGATATCATCTAACTACTATCCATAGGGAAATGGCTTGGTTGAGTCCACAAACAAGAATTTGCTCAAGAATTCTAAAAAGGACTCTGGGAGATAATAAGCGGAGTTGGCACTTGCTCCTGAACCAAGCATTATGGGCCGATCGCATCTCAGTGAAAAATCCATCAAGATGTCCCCTTATTCCTTGGTATACGGCAAAGAAGTAGTCTTGCCCATTCATATTGAATTGTTGGCCCTTCAATCATGGCACTTATTGGATGGTGAAGACGATGAATCTGACCCCATGAGCACGAGGTTGGCTCAAATTTTACAGCTGGAGGAAGAGAGGGAGAAATCATACAATGCCTTCATGGAACATGCCCGGATGACACAAAAATGGTTTGGCAAGAAAACTTTTGAGAAGTCATTCGAGGTAGGTGATCTAGTGCTGAAATGGAATGAGAACAAGGCTAAGCCTGGCAAGCATCACAAGTTTGAAGCGATATGGGAGGGCCCATTCCAGATTTTAGGTGTGAATCAGGTCAACTCATTTCACTTACAAGATATGGATGGTCGTGTGTTGTCGATTCCAGTAAATGGTCTTCATTTGAAGGCCTACCATCAATGACAAAATTTTGATCAAGTATGTATATATGTACATAATTTTTTATGTTATTTTATTCTGAGTCAAGTATTTTTAAAATTTAAAAAAAAGAGAAAAAAAAAGAAATGTCTTCGCCAGGAGAATTTAATCCCATCCCAAGCAAGTGTTTTCACCCCAAAAATATTTTAAAGGCTTTTCAGTCATGTTCTAGGTGAAAATCATTAAGAAAAAGCAATTCTTTGGCAATTAATTTTGGAGGCAAAGTCAAAGTTGAATTTTAAAATTTGTTCAAAGGCATGATTTGCTTTAAAAGCACCCCTATTTTTAATTGCCAAAAAAGGAGATAAAAAAAAGGAAGAATAAAATAAGAGAAAAGCAAAAAGCAAAGCAAAATTAAAAGATAAAAACTTTTATTTTCACCCAAAAAAGGAGATTCACCATGTTTTTTCTATTTTTGGGGTGAAATCCTCATTTATTTCTCCCAAAGACATTTTCAGAGCGAAACTCCAAGAAAAGATAAAAAATCACATGCTTTTTCAAGAACTCCAGTTGACAAGATTATTTTGGCAAAAAAGGGGGCGAAATTAATTTCGCCTTGCTTTTCCAAGCAAAGCACTCTCAGTTAAAGCTTACTTTTTAGCAATAAATTTTTTGGGGTAAAATCAAAAAGATAAATTATTTTAAAAGGGGCTACCAAGCATGTAATTTCGCCAAGCAAGGAAGAGTATTTTCAGAGTGCCAATCGAATGAACCTTCCTGTTGCATGAGTATTTTTGCCCAATTGATGTTTTTTGATTGGTAGTAATTAAATTTGAGTAAACTTCAGTTGGATGCATGAAATTGAGCTAATTTCACTAGAAAAACCTTAGAAGATATTTTTGATATTATCATGCAACGAAGTTAATGGTTTTCACCCCTAAAAAGCACCCATCACTCCCACATGGCATTTATTATTCCCAAATGAGTCATTAAATACCTAGATTGCCCTCCAAGATAAAAAGTAGCTGAGTACAGAGTTTGAGGAAGATTTACAATGCAAGGGCATTAATGGTAGTTAAGTTATCATGAAAAAATGTGAGTGAGAGAACCAAGGGAGCACGTTCACCCAATTTCATCAAAATCATGCCACCTACATTTAATTGGGTAGTTGGGAGTAAAAGTTTTAAATATGATGAACCAAAAGCTTGCAGTTAAAGAAATATTGAGATTATTTTTCTAGAGCATTTTCGAATTATCATTTAGTTACCTCGAATTGTTGCTTTGTTGTAGGATTATCATATTGTTGTAGTAAAGCTGATTGTACGAAGATGGGAAAGAAAGTTACTGAGTCAACGAAAGTTATGGAGCCAAAGAAAGCACAAGGAGGCAAAAAGCTAAAAAATCTAGGTGAAATGAAAATATAGAGCTTGACCCATATTATGATGTACTGGCTCAGACTGGAGACTATGCTATTTCAAACAAGGGCATGGAAAAATTATGCCAAGATATGGAAGCTACTATCGAGCAAGGCTTGATGCTAGAAATCCCATTAACTATTGCCTATCATGCATAGATTTCTTGGTACCTATGTACACCTATTCATCCTTACCCCAAGTTGGTGATGGTGATTTCAAAGTTTTACAATCCTACCATGAGGGTTGTTCAAAATATGAAGGGAGATAAATTATTCACCATTTCACCTAGCAGTAGTCATAGGTGAAGCCTTCTCTAGATGTTATGTTCAAAAATTAAATCTCAAGGAGCAAGAGGAGAGGTACCAGTCGATTATGATGTTGCGCTAGTTCATGGAGAATCAACTGATAAAGGCACCCCAGTTTGGAGAGTTACTAACTTTACCAAAGCCTCTAATAGAGTTTAAAAGTCTAGACATGTTTTCCATGTTGGCTTGGGTGTTCGGTCTTCCTACCGACTCCACGGTGTATAAATGGCAAGTGATACTGGTACAATGTATTTCATAGGTGGAATTTTATGCCCCAACAACAATGCAAGCGAGCACAAACCCGATTTTCTTTGATTGGGTGGATTACATGGCTTGAGCAATGCATACCCAGTTAGAGAAGATACAGAGTGAAGGAGCAATATCATTCAAGCACACTTCATTTTTGGCCTGGTATTTCTTCTTCCATATGCACCAACATTTTTCTTTCATAGCGATCAAGCAGGTTGATGAGGTAGACAGGAAGTTACCAATTTATTTGTGGACTCCAAGCTTGTCCAGGAAGGAGTCATTTTACAATTTTAATCGCATGTTTTTGGGCCCTACCCTCGAACTTATTTTTGGCACATGTGAGAGAGTGCCAAGGGCGATGAGGGAGGAGATCATTGCGAAGGAGAAAGGAGATATTTTCTTATTGATGCAAGGCATCATGGTACAAATTTTTAGCTTCACTAGCAAGTCATTTCTCCTTCCATATTTTACTACAGAGCACATTTTTGCGTTGGAAGTTGTCCACCAGAATGACTTCATCAATGATGTCTATGGGGTAGGACGAGGAAAGAAAACTACATGCACCATGCCATTTCACTTTGGTGATATTGAAGTAGACCAGGTTGGCCAGAATAAGTTGATTAATGAAGCTCTCTACGACCTCGGTATGGTGGAGTTACCCCAACGGTGGAAGTATGACCCTTTGGGTCACTTCATGACAAGGATCAAAGCAAAAATTTTCATTGCTGCCCTAGACCAGATATTGAGTGACACAGAAATAATCCGAAGGGGCATGATCTTGAATGGCATATCGAAAATATGATGTCGCTCCTACCATGGCATGATTTTTATGAGATGGAGGCTGAGTATAACCTTACAGTCCACAAGCACCAGATTCCTCCTCCAGGCTTGTTTGGAAAAATGAAGGAACAATTGCCCGCTTGGTCTGAGGAGAAAATCACCAATTGGTGGGTTATGAGGGCCCATAGAGGGAAAATTGGGTCAGCTTATGGCTTGGCAATGGATGATGCATTTTTGAACGTATATGATGAATATTATGATAGTTATCAACCAATTTCTTTCACTAAAATTGTACCTCAAAGCTTTCAAAGATCTGACAGTGAAGAGATCGTGGTCGAAGGGGAGCAACATGTGGTTGAGGAAGCACCACTTGTGGAGGAAGAGAAACAACCATCATCGAAAGAGCAACCCCAATAGAAAAAGAGGAGTAAGCATGAGGTACTTCCTTTTCCCAAGATCTCCAAGAAGCCAAGGATAGGTATAGTTTCTTCATCAAGTGTGAACCCTCCTCCTACAGTTAAAGCCGCACAAGCTAACATTTCAAAAAATCCTCCTTTGGTTCAGGTAGGACAACTTGGCCAACATATGGAAATTATAGATCTGGAGAAGGAGATAGAGGAGGAACAAGACAAAGGAGAGCCAGTATCACAACCACCCTCATCATCAACTCAAATGGTGTCAAAGCCCGAAGGTACATTTTCTCTACCCTCTTCCCTTTCTCTTGAGCATTCAATGACTATTGCACCCCATTCCATAGTTATCACTTCCATCTCACCCCCATTTGGTATACCTTCCACTTCCATTTCAATTCATATTTCCTAGTCCCTAGTCACCGATGCTCCCTCTTCTTCTATTCCTATTTCTTCTATTTCCCTTTCTTTTAGTTCCTTTGCATCCAGTCCCAATCCATTTTTACTCCCTTCATCATCCATCCCAATAATTTCTATCATGGCTATAAGTACACAAGCTCCTCCTCGAGTGAGTGTAACTGTAGCGGAACCCCTCACTTCCATTCCCTCAACCACTTCCATTCCACCAACCATTCCTATTTCTACTTCCCTTCCCAAGCCAAACCCTCAATAGGCTCATTTTCCCTCTGCTCCATTTCTTGAGTTGCAGGTGCTACCAGAGCCAGAGATGGAGATTGTGCTAGAGCATCCTATTGTAGTAAAAATAAGTCGAGCCCACCAAAGTTCATCATAGTGGCTAAAAATTCATAAGCAAAAAGAAGCTCAAGCTCCAACGAAGACATTGAAGAAGGTCACTTTTGATCCCGAAGCTATGGAGTCCCACACTATAAAAATGATCCCCCAGGTCCAGAAGCCCCAAGGAGAAATGGCTCCAAGTGATTACACTTATGAAGTCATTACAGAGGACCTGACGAAGATTGATACTATAGAGAAGATGGGGAATATACAGGTGGATATGAGCTCTCTTTACCTGCATGGTGAGCATTACAAGAAAATATTTTTTGAGGCTGAGGTGAAGATTGTTGAGTTAGATGAAGCTCTGGCTGAAAATAGGGCACAACTGGAGACAACAAAATCAGAGGTAGAGCATTGGCAGTGGAAAGTGGAAGAGTTGGAGAATACAACCAAGGGATACCAGATAACTTGGGTAGGAGCAGAGAAGCAAGTGCAAGCATTGACCGCCCAACTTGAAGCTTTATAAAAATAATTGGCTAAGAAAGCCACACAGTTAATGGGCTTCTCCAAGGAGAAAATCAAAGAAGCTCACTACCATTTAACTAAATATTGTGTGACATTGGTGGTAGAAGCGCTCAAAGTTCTATTGTATATTCATGAGGCTCAGATAATAATTTTCATTGGTGATCAGACTTTGGAGTATGTCGAGGAGCAGCTGGAACCCAAGTTGGAGATGGCACTAAAGATTCAGGTGTTAGCTCAGTCTGACTTCCAAGTTAAGCCACTGAGTGGGATGGATCGAGCTTGGTCCAGCACCAAGATTATGTTGTGTAGCTACTTTTCTAGGTTGGAGCTAGCTAGAGAGGGCCAAAAGCTAGCTACTATGTTTGAACAGGAGCATTGCATTTTACTCATTTATTTTGAGGCTCTAGCCGATGCTGGGTTTCTGAGCTTCACTGATGATCAGGGGGAGATTTTTCGAAGAAAGAATTGGAGGTGGCTTGGAAAATTTTTTCGAAGATACTTCAGAGATCGATAGCTAGGAGGAGCCAATCATGGAGGAACAAGTACTGCCATGCATGGAGAGGCTCACCCGCATCGAATCATCCCTATTGGAGCTCAATCAGAGAGCTAATCACATCAGCATGGACCAGATCGAGACATTGTACTTTATCATTGATTCACTCTAATATCCTTCAAAGCTCGATGAAGAGTCCTGGGCTATAGTGGTTGTAGTATATGAGACTACCAGTACAAGTCTCACCAAGCAAGAAGCACAAGCATAGGTGAAAGCAGAGCAGAAAGAGGTTATAGAAGAGCAGGAGAAATAGGCACAAGAGGAAAGAAAAAGGAGGTTACTGAATCAAATGTACCATCTGATGCAGCCAACGATAATGATAGCTGAGCCCAATGGATGAAGGCCTAGGGTCGATTGCATCTAGATGAGCTGAATACCCCGAGAGCCACCAAAAGTGTTGGCAATTTTGCCACACTAAATTTTGATTATAAAATTCAAAGAATATAAGATGAATGATGCAATTGTTTTGATATTTTATCTTTACTATTTTAATGTAACATTTTTGTTTCCCTCCTTTGATTGATTTCACTAAATAAAGAAGGTTGATTTCATCCCTGGAAATACACAACAAGTTTTTACCAATAAAAATTAATGCAAATCATGGGAAAAATATAAAGGGGGAAATGTATGGCAAAAGAATGTCTCAGGATCAAAGGAGCGATGAAAATGGTCTAAGGCTTCAACAATTATTATTAAAAGGAAAAGTGCCAGTGAAGACAAAGGGGAAGATGTTTTCGCCCTAGGGAAGGGGCGAAAATCATTTTCACCCTTCTTTTGGGTGAAAATACCATGTTAAGAAGATTCTGCCCAAGTGGGAGTGAAAACAATGGAAAGCGCTCGGTTTAAAATGAAGGCAAGATTTTACAAAGTGGAGAAAAGTACTTTCACCCAAAAATTACGCATTTAAGGTGATTTCACCCTTTTTTGGAGAAAATTACTATTTTAATTAATTTTGGGGTAAAAATAATGGATGGGGACCGGTCAAAGTCAAAGTCACCCCAAAGGGGGCGAAAATCATTTTCACCCTTCTTTAGGGTGAATTTCTAAATGAAGACGTTTCGGGGTGAAAATCAAGCAAAACGTGTGCCTTGTGAAGTCAAAGTCAAATTCACCTCAAGTAAGAGGTAAAAATCACTTTCACCCTTCTTTTGGGTGAAATCCAAGTTGAGGATGTTTTTCGGAGTGCAAATGATGAAGTGACGTCATTCGGGTGAAGGTTGCGCTAGTCAAAGTCAAAGTAAATTTAAAGAAGGTGCCTACCAATGTAATTTCACCCCATTTTGAGCAAAAACATTGATTTCACCCAGTTTGGAGTGAAAGTCCTAAAAAGCATCTTTATATGTCGATCAAAGTCAAAGTCACCCCAGGTAGGGGGTGAAAATCATTTTCGCCCTTCTTGAGGGTGAAATCAATCATTTTCACCTAGTTTCTAGCAGAAGTCATTTCCATTCCATTTTTTGGCAAAATTCTCTATTTTTTAGGTGAAATTAATCAGGTGAAGAGCGAAAGCATATTGATGGGCGAAAACACCAAATTGCCTGGGCGAAATCAATTCTTGCCCCTTCCTTTCAGCAAAGTTTTCTTTCGAAGGTGCCACTATTGCTGATATTTTTTGGGAAAGATCAGAGATTGATGGAATTTAATTCTTGGAGCAATGAAATTGATATTTCCAGAATTCCTACTGAAGAGATGCCAAGATTAAATGCTACGTCCTGGATTCTAGTGCGATCCTATTCATTTTTAAGGTGCCCTCCACTGATTTCACTCTTTTCAAAACAAAGTTAATTTTCGTTGGGTCTCCCCTAGCAAAGATAAAATTTCAAGGTGCAAAATGATGAAATGGTGACCAAAATTTAATATCCAAGCTCCTGATTGTCGTATGATATTGTTGAGTTTCGATGCACCGACATCTAGAATAATTTTCCTATCATCCATCTCTACTGATTTCCTAGGTGCACTCCATGAAAAAGGGATCATTGCTTCTTGAAGAATATTCTGATTTGATCATCGTTGTTGTCGAGGAGAGAATTGCTCTTGCTGGTCTTTGACTAGCCAACATTTTATTTTAATTCGCATTTAATTTTAGAGGTGAAATCCTCTATAAATACTAAGCATTTTGATGTAATGAAGGAGGATGAACATTCTACAAAAAACACTTTGAGTTTTTTGCATCAATTGAAGGATTCTTGGCTTCTGGTTCCTGGAGTAGTGTTGTATGCAATTATTTTTTGCCTTTCATTTCTGTTAAGTTCATGATCTTTGTTAGGTAAATTTAAATTCTGCATTTCTGAATTTAATTCCTGGTAGAGAATTGAATGCTGAAATGGTCATTGGAAATTATCCCTGCAATCTATGAATGGTTCCTATGCTTTCCTTTCTATTACATGTTGATTAAAACTTGATTTGGATTTTAGCTGCTAGTTTATCCCCACCTTTCATCTCTGGCTCATAGCCATATTTCCCATTCCTTTCTATCATTTCCCATCTCTTTCTTATTACCCTAAGATTTAAACCGAATTAGATTAGTAAGGGAACCAACCCTCTCTAGAGATTGGCCCGAAGGACATCTCTCTCCTTCGACCTTTCAATGTTGGTCGGGTCTAGGGCACATATATTTTATGATTAGGCAGATTCGTGACCAATAGGATCATAGTATATTATGAAGTAATGCATTCAACAACTTCAATAAAAGAGAGAGCAATGATCTTAACACATGTGTATCGCTCCAAATTTTTCACATCCTTACCTTCAGGCTATAGGATCCGTGCCCGGAAGGAGGATGGGAAAAGGATGGTGCGGTACCTCGGACTGAGAGGACTTTGCGAAGGTCCCGCCTCTCAAGGGAGGTGTATTTTGATGATTTTTTGATGGATGGTGGGTTCACCAGGAAACATTTAATGGCAGTTTCCATGCCTAGGTTTGGAATGTGTTTTGATGTGTTCGTTTTTAACCTTAAGCATTCATATCCTAGGTTTGGCCAAATGAATCTAAATTAATCTAAATGAAAGTGCAGATTTAATGAATACAGGAAACAGATTTAAAGACAGAAAACAGAGAAATTACAGAAGATTAAAAGCAGAATACCTGATCCGGATGTCTGTTGGAGATTCTGATGTTTGAAGCAGTCAGGATCATCTGGAATTCGACAGAATCGTCTGAGATCAGACAAGATCGTCTGAGATCTGACGAATTCATCAAGACCTTGCAAACAGAAAAATAGGTGCAAAATACAAAAAATACAACAATGATAACAGAGGGAAATGCTATAAAATGACAGTAGTATTATTAAACTGAAACTTAAGCACAAAAATAGGAATGAATCATGCTAATTAGATGATAATTAGGATTTAATTATGCACTTAATCTAAATGGGTGAACTCCAAATGCAAAATAGTATAAAATACTGAATAAACTATCTAATTTGCGTAAGAAAACAAAGAGAGAAAAGGTTGAGAAATGCAAACTTCGGGCACTGATTGCCTCAATGTGGACTGCAGTCGAGATCGTCTCGCATCAGTACGAAATCGTCTCTGATTCGACAAGATCGCCTCCGATCTGAACAGGTTCGTCGAGGGCGATGTATGCTTGCTCCGACTGAAAAACAAGGTGGTACCTGCAACAAAATTGATATAGAACCAATGCAAAATAGAATTTGAGATGTTTTAACGTGTATACAGTCAGTTTACAGGGAATTTCAGCCAGGGGTTGGGAAGGGAAGATCCTAATGATTAAATAGGCTTAGGGGAGTAGTTAGGAGGTTGGAGATCATCCCTATTTGGGAGATCTCCAACAGGGGAGGGTCTCTAACGGCGCAGACACGCTTCTGCCCGGATTAGAGGCCCGTTGGAACAGAAGCTAATTTTGCAAAATCAGTTTTGCGACAAGATCGTCCGGACGTCCTAGCCCAGATGAAATCGTCAGATCTGGGGCGATATCGTCTGATCGGCGACGATATCGTCAAACGGTCAAAACAACCTCTAAAAATGGCACGAAAAAGGGGGAAACGGATTACCCGACGGTTAACGGGCGGTTTGGGAGGTTAAATTTGAATTTTAAATTATTTACTAAGGTGAATGTAATTATTATAATTTTATTGCGCCAATTTTAGGGTGCTACATTTTGCCCCCTCTTTAGCGAATTTTTTGAAGAAAATGCGTTAAAGATGAGTTCTTCTCGATCTACGAGAAAGCAAAAATTATTCCCATTTTTAGGCGACGATTCTTGGTCGAATCGTACGACAGCTTACTATGGTGCCCCCTCCGTGTTTTTACCCAAATCGAACGTTTGAGGTAAAAACGCGAAAAAGCAAAAAATTATTTTTGAATAAAATTAAGAAAAATAGGGTAAAACCCTAATTCATTTTTACTGTTCATTTTCTAGGTTTTTTAGAGCTGCGAAGCAAAAAT
Organism: Wollemia nobilis; assembly: GCA_028583015.1. Classification (NCBI taxonomy): domain Eukaryota; kingdom Viridiplantae; phylum Streptophyta; class Pinopsida; order Araucariales; family Araucariaceae; genus Wollemia; species Wollemia nobilis. The sequence continues at coordinate 1,606,673 of JAQPPZ010002954.1, forward strand.
GGTGGAGACGACGCACAGATCGACAGAGGTCCGACGCGGTCTACGGGTAAGAGTCTAGACTTAACTAGAATGCTTTAATTTAATTTTACATGCTTTGTAGGTAATTTTTAGGTGAATTTTGAGCATCGCGGCCGTTTTTGGGCCGTCGACGTCGTCGGGACGAAATCGTCCCGATTTCGATGAAATCGTCTCAATTTCGTCAATTTCGCCCAAGGGCGAAATCGGCGAAAGGGGGACGATTTCGTCAAATTAGAGACGATTTCGGCTGCGAAATCGGAGACGATTCTGCTCAAATTTGGGACGATATCGTCCAATAGTGGGCGATATCATCAATTGCATAAAATTGAATTTTAACTTGCATTATTAATTACTTGAATTGTTTATTAATGATTGTTTGTTGTTTTGTTGTTTATGTTTGCAGAGAGGTTTGCTAAAGAGCAGGGAATGGAAGTATGGAGGGTTGAGAGATGACTTGGCCGCTCTCACACAGGCAGAGCGAGATCAGCTGGCACAGGCCGGCTTGCAACATGTGGCAGAGATGCCACAGGTGTCCACAGATATGGGGCTTCTAACAGCCCTAGCAGAGAGATGGTATCCGGGTTCCTCATGTTTTTGGCTACCGACAGGGGAGATGACTCCCACTCTAGAGGATGTATGGAGGATTCTAAGAATCCCCATACAAGGACGATTGATCACTCCTACGGCCAATCAGGGCCACGCTATGGGACGACTGTGTGGTGACCCGAGCTTCACCCTGGAGAAGGGCGGAGTTAATATCGAGGCACTGCGCCAGATGCCTGGGGCATCTAGACTCACACGAGTGCTAGCTGGAGTGGTTGGTGGACTTTTGTTGTGCCACCAGAGCGGGTGCAGGGTGCCGTGGATGCTCGTAGATGTGATCTACGATATGCGGGACCACGGGTACAGGTTCTCTTGGGGCAGCTTTGTACTATGCCGATTGTACAGGATCCTGTATGGGGTCGTGTACAAGGGCGGCCGATGTCTGGTGATGACATCGCTCCTACAGGTTTGGTGCTGGGAGCACATTGCAGTGCGGAGGCCGATAGGGCTTCCTCTGACAGGGGTAGACGGGGAGAGGCCCCGAGTCTTCTACTGGTGGCTCCGGAGAGGGTCACAGCGACGGATCGACCTCCCTATGTCCCGGAGACTATTGGATGACTTAGTCCCGGACCAGATCACCTGGAGGCCATGGAGGGAGCATCCAGGGTGGGCCGAGGATGGACAGGAGTTGGCTCGCGTCAAGCGAGTCTGCTGGCTATGGATGGAGAGAGGAGAGGTGGAGCTCCACCGCTATGACCGAGTTTTGTGTCAGTTCGGTCTACAGCAGGGGATCCCATCTCTGAGGGATTATGAGTTTTCCTGGACTATCCGGGATAACACCATAGTTAGCGGGGCGCCAGACATGCAACGGTTCTGGAGCCAGGACGCGGACGATGCCCCCATCCAGCCAGTGGATGGTGACGACGTAGGGGTAGCCGATGGCTACGATGCCTGGTACGTAGGCATCCGCCCTCCTCGGATGACGAGGGCACAGGGTCCGATTCATGCGGTTGTGCATCGGATAGGGAGGCGGCACCAGGCAGTGATGGAGGCGGCCCAGGGTCACGGCGAGAGAGAGCCGAGGAGGCCACAGGCACAGGAGAGGCCGCGACAGAGGGAGAGGAGGGAGGCGAGACCCCCATCTCCATAGAGGGAGAGGCCACCATCGCTCGATAAGGGCAAGGGCATAGACACAGGAGAGAGTAGCGAGATGGCTACTCTTCGAGCGGAGAGAGATCATCTCCAGGCACAGGTGCAGACTCTACAGGATGAGGCTGCATGCCATCGAGCTGAGGTGGCACAACTGCGAGACGAGATTGCATGCCTCAGGGCACGGGCGGAGGGGCGAGCTCTGGGGAGCTGACACGGGCTATTGCCCAACTTACATTCTACCAGACATTGTATTATCAGCTGGTGCCAGAGGCGGATAGACTACCCCTGCCAGCCAACATTGCAGATCCGATCAGGATCGGGTCATCGAGGACCACGTCCCGGTCGAGGACTAGGACTACTCAGACTGCGATGGGGCCACCTCGTCCACCTCAGGGCGGGGGAGGAGATGAGGCGGAGAGCTCGAGGGGCTCTCGAGGCTAGAGGGCTGCACTGACATTGTACAGACTGACATTGTATTATATGATTATTATTTTGTTGATAGAGGATTGAGTATGCCGAGGTACAGATTGTGGCATACCAATCCAGTTTTGATGATGTATATATATTGTGGATATATATATGATATGTTTTTGATCATATGACTTGTATTATGTGTATGCTTATGATGCTTTTATATTTGATTGATTGATTTGATAATTGGATTGAGGATTCATGAAATTATGTCGTTTTGAAAATTTATAATTTTGATGTCATGCTATAATATTTTAAATGAAATAATCTGATGTAACAAATTGGTTGTTTGTGATGAAATGTGATAAAAAATAAAAAGAGACTTCTAACAATAATTTCAAAGGACATTGTCGCTATTATAGACCATTTCATGGAGTCGTCGCTCACTCGGTCGTCAAGCTAATCCCAGTGATAGAAATATTGTTAAAAGTAAAAGAGTGCTTAAGAGACTGTCTTAAGACTTTGGTGCAATGGTGAAAATGAAGGTGATGATGGTTTGTTTTTCAGATTTTCATGAAAATAGTATGCATGAAATAATGTTAAAATGATTTTTGCTAGGCATAAATTCCTAAGTGTGATAAAATTTTTGGATAATTCTTTAGGAATTATACCATCATTGCAAAATTGAAGGTTGACATAATGACATGAAATAATGAAAATGTGTTTGCTTTTTAAAAGCATAATTTGTGTAACATAATGATTTAAGTCATATGGTTTTCATGATTTTTAAATAAATGGGGAATAAAAATTGTTACGATGATTTGCGCTAGGCATAGAATATGTAGGTATAGACTTATACCATCATCGCGAAAATCCAAAAAAGATAGTTTTATTGCATGGTTGATTTTTGATAAACAGAAAATATGAAAATGAGGACTTGCGCTAGGCATAAAATTCCAATTTTGGTTTTGGAACTATACCATCGTCGCGAAAGTCAACCAGATATATATGTTTTGATTGTATATTTTGAAAGAAATTTTTGATTTTTCTATTATATAGTTGTCTTTATGGTAAACAACTCGTACTTGATTTATTCCAAACAAGTTGCAAAAATAATATTTCAAAGTATTTTGAAGACAAAAGTTAGATTTATAAGGAATCCCATGTGCATATGTGAATTCATTTCCGATCTTGATTTATCATAATGATACACAAAATCTCTCAAATACAAATGTGTGTGCAATTGCTTTGTGCATTTACCAGCTTTGAGCAAGATAATATGATACAAGTGATTTGAAGAAACCAAATAAGTGTTCATTAACCATGATGTAGATGCATATAACCATACTAGACTACTATGTAGGTCGGATTATCAAGAGCTAGCTAATCCATAAACAGACATAGGTATGTACAAAAGAAGGTCGCTAATGTGACAGACATATCACCACGCTAGGAGTTACCCAAGGCCAAGCAGAGTTGGGCACAAACCACTTGTTATGGGGCTTACCTCATAGTTTTCGAATAATTGAGAATTCCAGGGATTCAAGCTCATCAACCCTTCTTTTCTTTTCAAAGGGTAGGGAAAGGGATTTTATTGCTTTTGCTTTTGCTTTCTTTTGCTTTTCTTTTGAACTTTGCTTGTTTTTCTTTTTGTATTTTTTTGCTTGATTTTTGAGATAATGCTTGAAATATTGTTGTAATGATATAAAATAACATTTTTCTTTTCTCTTTTTCTTGAACTTTTCTTTTCTTTTTCTTTGCTAGGGATACTTGCTCGGATTAGTTGTAGAGCAAGGGATTTTTATTCTGGGTAGGGGTGAGCTTGTCCTTTTGCCAATTCTCAAAGATTCTAGACCATGTGCATGATAGGATAGCAGGGGAAACTTTTCGCTCAAGAAATCACATCTACTATGTAGCAAAACATGGAAATTACAAATATAATCATTTTATTGTGAAAAGATGTGCTTGGTTTAAGTAAATAACAAGATCAATTCTCTATGCTCAAACTTTATTTAATTGAATTTTGTGGACTTTGATATAAGAGAGATTAGTAATCATGCCAGATAAAATCAAGATATTTATTTTTGTGAGTGTGCAAGTGAGGGATTCCAAATAAATGCTAATTTATCAAAAATAATTTGAAACATATAACTGCAATATTTGTAAGAAAATATATATAAATACTTTTGAGAAGTTTTGAGAATATTGACTCTCTCTTTCTTCTTTATATTGTTTTGGTTTCGAAAGAGTCAAGCATATTGCTGTTTTTATATTTTTATCATTATTTTGATTTTTGGTTTTATTTTTGTTTTTGAGCAAAAAATTTAACAAGTGCCATAAATAAATGCAACAAATAGTTTTGAAGATTTTGTGATGATTATGAATGTTTTTGATGTTTTTGGATTTTTATAAATTTGAAAGAAATACAAGATAGTGATTTTGAATTATTTTAAACAAATATATACAAGGATGAAATAACCAAATTTATGCATAGTAACGTTTAAGATGCAAAATATTCATGGGTTCTTTAAGTTCTTTACCATCTAAGGTAGATAATTTGTATGCTCCTGATTCAAATTTAGCAATAATAATGTATGGTCCGAGCCGGTTGGGCTCAAATTTACCTTTAAGGTCCTTAGTTGCATTTGTATTTTTTTGATTTTCTTTTAAAACAAGGTCGCCGATCTCAAAGGATCGATGACGAACTTTCTTAGCATATGATCTTTTAAGCTTGTTTTGGTAAGCACGGAGATGCTCCAAAGCATTGATGCATTTTTCATCTAGGAGTTCCAACTGATCGAGTCTTGCCAACTCGATATTCATCTCCTACTTCGGTATCTTGAAGTAGCAGAGCCAAAGAAGGAACTTCCAATTCAAATGGAAAACCGCTTAAGCACCATAAACCAAAACAAATGGTGAAGTTCCCGTGGGGGTTCGAACACTAGTTCGATAGGCCCACAAGGTCGGGTATAATTGAATGTGCCAGTCACGGCCAGTTTTATTGACCAATATTTTGAGAATTTTGATTAAGGTTTTGTTAGATGCTTCTGCTTGACCATTACCCTGAGGATAATAGGGAGTGGACCAGCGATGTTGAATCTTATATTTTTGGCATAATTTTTTAACATCTTTATTTTTGAAACAAGTTCCATTGTCGGAGATGAGATTTGCAAGAATTCCGAACCTACAAATGATTTGATTAAAAATAAATTTAGAGACTTGTGTGCCAGTGCAGGAAGCTAAAGGCATAGCTTCGACCCACTTCGTGAAATACTCAGTGGCAGTTATGATGAACTTGTGTCCATCAGATGACACAGGATTGATTTTGCCAATAATGTCTAAACCCCATTTAGAAAAGGGCCAAGGAGATGAAATAGCCTGTAGCTCTTGTGCAGGCGCATGGACAAGGTCAGCATGTTTCTGGCACTTGTCGCAATGGCGCACATACTCATGTGCATCCGTTTCCATGGTAGGCCAAAAGTATCCTATCCGAAGGAGCTTTTTAGCAATGACACTACCACTAAAGTGTCCTCCACAAGATCCATCGTGGGCTTCACTCAAGGCTGATTTAGACTCTTCTAAGTTTAAACATCTTAATAGGATACCTTCAAAAGATCTCCTATATAAAGTATTGCCAATTATTACAAATCGACTTGCTCGTCGACGTAATAACCGACGTTGGTTTCTATTAGAATTGGCAGGGAAAGTCCCATTTTGGAGAAAATCAAATATGTCTGTATACCAAGGTTCAGGAGTAGTTTCATTGATTAGAAACACATCCAAAGGCTCTAAGCATGACTTATTTGAAGCGGGTTCCTGGAGTCGATGAATAATGATAGTGGCATATTCGTCATCTAACTCCAAGGGCAGGAGAGATGCAGCTACGGCCATAGCATCAGCTGCACGGTTGCTAGTTCGAGGAATAGCTTCCAAGGTAACTTGATCAAATAAAGACATTAATTGTAAAACATAGGCCTTATATGGGCGCAGTTTATCATCTCTCGGTTTGATAAACTTCATTAATTTGGTTTATAACTAGTTGGGAATCACCAAAAACTAAAAGGTGTTTAATTTTTAGCGCTAGGGCAGCTCGTAATCCAAGGATTAGAGCTTCATACTAAGCAGTATTGTTGGTGCAAGCAAATGTCAATTTGAAGGACAGAGGAATAAGATGTTTTTGTGGGGATATTAAAATAATACCCGCACCAGCCCCACTCATGCATCGGGCTCCATCAAAGTATAAGGACCATTGTTCAATATGGTCTCCCTCTAATTGAAGGCATTCATCGGAAATTCGATGATGAGGGGATGGGTAGACTCTAAGGGTGCAGCAGACTAATTGATCTCGCTATGATTTGACCCTTAACAGACTTCTGTCCTATGAATGTGAGATCAAACTCGCTTAGAGCAAGAACCCACTTGGCTGTGCGACCCGATAAATAAGGTCGACTCATGAGATACCTCAAGGGATCGTATTTAGCAATGACATAAGTTTTTTGACTAAGCATATAGTGTCGTAATTTTTGCGTAGCAAACACGACGGCTAGACATAGTTTTTCTAATGTCGTGTAGCGGGTTTCATAACTGATGAAGGTTCGGCTAATGTAATAATTAGCACGTTCTCGCTTTTCATCATCAAGTTGAGCTAACATAGCTCCTAAGGCGGAATCGAAGCTGAAATATATAGGAGAAATGGGCGATCAAGTTTAGGTGGTGAAAGCACAGGTGGATTAAGGAGGTATTGTTTGAGAAGTTCAAAAGCTTCTCTACATTCGGTGTCCCAATTAAAAGGGACATCCTTCTTAAGGAGTTTAAGAAAGGGACCAGTTTTGTCCGCCAGCTTATCAATGAAGCGACGGATAGCTTGAAGTTTACCTTGTAAACTTCGTAACTCAGATATATTAGTAGGTGCGGGCATATCAGTGATGGCCGCAATCTTGAGAGGGTCGATTTCAATACCACGTAAAGAAACTAAAACCCCTAATAGCTTGCCGGATTTAACTCCGAATATACATTTTGCTGGATTTAATCGAATAAGATATTCTCGTAATCGATTAAAAACTTTTCTCAAATCATCTAAATGATTATCTTCAATAATAGAGCGAGCTATAATATCATCTACATAATCATGTAGGATATCATGCATCATATCATGAAAAATGTAGGTCATAGCTCGTTGATAAGTTGCACCTGCGTTCTTTAAGCCAAATGGCATCACTTTCCAAAAAAAGGTACCCCAGGGGGTAATAAAGGTTGTTTTAGCCTGATCTTCGAGGAGCTATCCTGATCTGATTATAACCGGAGAATCCATCCATTAAGGACATCATCCCACTCCCGACAGTAAAGTCAATGATTTGATCCATGTTTGGAAGAGGAAAGTCATCTTTAGGGCATGCAAGCGTTAATATCTCTAAAATCTGTGCAAACCCTAACTTTGGTAGCTTCTTTCTTGGTGACTGGAACTACATTTGAGATCCATTCAGAAATAATCAATAGCTTGTATAAAGATAACATTCAGGAGTTTTTCTAACTCCCCTTTGACTAGCAAGAGCCACTTTGGGATGCATTTTTCTAAGTTTTTGTTTAACAGGGTTTAGCATCCGGATGGACCACTAGATGATGCATGACTACAGAAGGGTCTAGACCCGGCATATCTTCATATGTCCAAGCGAAGACATCTTCATACTCTTTAAGGAATGCAATGTATTGTTCTTGTTTTTCTTGACTTAATTCTGATCCAATATTGATTATGTGAGGATTGTCCTCAGTTCCAATATTAATTTTAATGACGTTTTCTACCTCCATGTGTAGATCTCTTTCAAAATTAGGTGGGGCGGGTGAAACGCCCAATTCTTGTAATTCTTGTAAGGTTAATTTAGATAATTCATCTTGAGGATTAGTGGCCTCAAGTTGGGCTATAGTTGGTATAGAACCATCAAAATAAAATCCATTGTGTAACATCTCTTCAACAGAGACATCATGGAAGATATCTCCTTCCAACTCTTCATCGGGGTCAGCAATCATTTCAGGGGTAAGCTATGGATAGCATGTTGCATGAAAACGACTGATTTTTAAGAGGCAAATCAACATGCCTATCCAAATAATCTTGATAACATATGAGATGATCATCATCCTCAAAAGGAAAGGGTTGACCCTTACTAGGAAATAGGCCCACACCACAATGGGCAGGCCACGGTTCTACCTCGAAAGGTTCTTTCATGCCATTTTGGAAAGGTCCCAAGCCTTTCCCTTTATATCCCATTTTAAGCATCATGGGTTTAGCTTTAATATAATCATTGGTAAAATAACACCGAGCATATCCTTCATGATGAGTTTTGATATTCCGAGGGATTCTTCCCTAGTCATATCCTTTATAAATGAAGGCACAACTCCCGACTTGGTAAGTACTTCCCATAGGTTGTGGGAGGCCCAAAGTACGAGGAGATGGCGGTAAGTTATTTAAAAGAATTGAATCTTGCATGAAAGCATTTGTTTTTTCTGATATTAAGGTTGTGGATAAATCTGGTAAAAGTTCATCGTAAAGGGCATAAGATGTAGAAGGCTTATTACCTATATCTTTAGATGTGGGAGGAATGATAGATGTGTCTATAGGTTTTGAATTTATAGGGATAGAACTTGAAGGATTGGTTGTAGATTTAAGATCTTTTTGAGGTTCTAAAATGATTTGTTTAGAGGGTTGTTGGTCTATATAGGAGGATGAAATTAATGGAGGGGAAATAGGTGAAGTTATGGGTGTGTGTTTCACAGTTTTAGATGAAAAATAAGAACTAGGATGTGTGGATGACAGAGCAAGGCAAAATTGCACTCCAACGGGTTCTGCCAAAGCACACATATCAAAAGGTCTAGGGTCACCATGGATAGTGACCAACTGATTTTTAAACTCAAATTTAACACATTGGTGTAAGGTTGATGGGACCGCTCGCATGGCGTTGATCCAAGGGCGACCCAAAAGTATATTGTACGATGTTGGGCAATGTACAATAAACACGGTTGTTTCTAGGGTTCTAGGACCAACTTGCAATGGGAGGGTAATAACTCCACACGTTTCTTGTGTTTCGTCATTAAAAGCTTTGATAATCATATCACTTTTCTTCATTTCATCACTTCTAAAGCCAAATCGTTGGTAGAAGTCAAAAGTGCAAATGTTTAGAGATGAGCCATTATCAATCAAAACTCTTTTGACAGCTACATCTCCAATTAGAGAAGTAATGTATAAGGGATTATCCTTATGTAAACTGTGTTGTGGGATATCTTTATCCCGGAAGTCAATACAATCAATCTCTCGAGTGATGATAGTATTGGCCATAGCTTCAAGGTTGAATGTTTTGAGGTACCATCATTTGGCTCAATGTAAGCATCAACTCATCCCTATGGGTGGGAGAGGATCTTAATAAATCCAAAAGGGAAATTTTGGCCGTAGTATTGGACAATTGCTCATTAATATTGTAAGGGGGTTTAGGTTGAACAATAGGAGCATGATTCCCTTTATTGGGGTTTTTCAAAACGAATGGAGCCGATCCATCGTTCTGGTTTGGTTCTTGTTGGGAATTTTGAGCTTGTTGTCGGGTGACGACTCCAATGGTACCTACAATGTTATAATGAAGACGCTGAACTGGTCTCGGTTGAGCATTGATGGCTTGTTCATTAGAAAGGAATATATTAGAAGAAGGTCGAGTAGTAACTCTTCTAGGAAATGGTTCTTCCGGGAACCATAGCATCTCGTGACGGGTTGAATAGGATCTGATTCATTTTCAGAACTATTCGATTGGTTTGAAGTAATGTCTAGTTCACTTTCACTATCCGATTCTATATCACTAGAATCAGAAGTTTGAAAATTATGTAAGGGCCTGGTCGTAACCAGGGATAAGGTTGTGTCAAATATTTGAGGATCCTGAATAGGTAATTGTCCGCTAATGGTTCCTACATATCGGGTAGGAGGGGGAACATTATGATGTTCGATTTGATTGGCTACCTCTTTACCATGTCGTGGTAAAGGGTGTTGAAATATGTCTAGAGTTTGATTGGCATTTTGATTTTGATTTTGGGGAACGGTCTTTTGAGTATTATTAGGAGGGTTTTGTTTAGGTTGGAAGGCTTGCACTTCCATTTCATTATTGTCAATCAAATCCTGTATTTTATGTTTCAACCTTTTACAAGCGTTGGTAGAATGTCCAGGTCCTCTATGGAAATCACAATGTAAGTCAGCTCTGTATCCGGGTATAGTTGGATCAGGGTTCCCGGATAGTCGGTAATTGGATCAAACCTCTTTCGAGTAATTGAGGTAAAATAGTTGATAAGGGTTGGTTTAATCTAGTGAATTCTCGAGGAGGCTTGTCAGGAGGTTTCAATATAAATTTTTCTGTTGTCTTTGTTGCATTGATATTAGCAACATTTCTATTGTCAGTGACTCCGTCACCAACAACTTGTTTGTTTTTATATTGATTTCTGGATGTTTTCTCATCATCCTTCTTCCTAAGTTGGCCTCTCCTAATGAGGGCATCTTCTACTCTTCGAGCTAAATCTATAGCTTGATCGAAGGTAGTTAAGGTAGCAGTCGATAGCTCATAAGATATTTGCTCTTGTAAATTGTTGATGAAAATGTCCAACATTTCCCTATAAGGTAGCACAAAGTGCAGTTTTCCTGTCAATTGCCTCCATCTAGCTAAGAAATCGGCAAAACATTCATCTTTGTCTTGTTTTAAATTGTATAAATCTTTAATAGTTACATGCCTCTCGATGTAGGCACTAAATTGATGGACAAATGATTCCGCTGTTTCTTCGAAGTTTCTCAAAGAATGAGTGGGCAATTGATAGTACCACTCTAATGCCATTCCACCTAAACTTTTTGGGAACATTTTTAATAATAGCAAGTCATCATGCGATATGTCATGACATGCTATCCTAAACATGCGAAGATGCTCTATGGGATCTTCGGTTCCTTTATATATAGGCAAGATGGGCATGGGAAAATGCTTAGGGTATGGTTGAGCTACAACTATGGGATCCAAAGGTTGACTACATATCTCTCGATAATTATACGAGGGACGGTAGGGATCTATCTGGTCCATACGCGAAGCTAACTGTTTCACCATGGCTTCCAGATTACTAGTTTGCCCCCCATATTGGTTCGGTAGGGCATTGACATGGGTTTTATGGGCATATGATGGAGGAACATGAAGATTAGATGCCATGTTACTATTGTGCAAATTATTGGTAGGAAAAGTATTATGAAGGAATTTTGAAGTTGTATTATGATGTATTTCAGATTGTTGAAAATTTGTATTTGGCTTCGTTTTAGGTTTTTGTTTACTTGAAGCATATTGCTCAATAGTTTGGCGGAATAAAGTAGTGAAGGAAGGTTTCTTTTGTGTGGGAATGATTTTAGGTTGAATAACAGATTCCTTAGGAGGTTGGATAGCCTCGTTGTTTTGACATGTTTTGAATCATAGAGACCATTTCCGTATTGGATGGTCCAGCCTTATCACTTTCTTGATCAATGAAAGATAAGGGATTAATGCGCACATCATACATATGTTCCAAAGCTGCCCGAGTGTCACTAATTTGCCCTTTATCAATACGAATTGCCACATTAAGGTCATCAATGTTATCACTGAGAAATTTCTTGAAATGATCTATGTTGTCAAAAGCAATAGTTCCATTTGGAGCTATTCTAGGGGATGAGGATCCATCCTCTTTAACACTTCCTTCTTGTTCCTTATCTTCACCTAGGTCATCTTCTGGTTGAACTAGAGTTTTTCCTTCCGAAGTTGGATCTTCAGGAAGGACATTTGGGTTTCCAGTTGTATCTTGTAACCAATCTTCTTCTTCTCCTAAAGTTTCTTTACCATTCCTAAGTTTAGGCATGGTGCTAAATTTTGATTTCAGCAAATATATATATTTATAATATATATATATATATATATATATATATATATATATATATATATGCAACAAATTAAGAGGTATATATTTACTATATACCTACTACAATATTTGAAATGAAATGTTTAAGTTTTTGCTATGTTTTTTAGTTTTTTAGTTTTTTGTTTTTGAAATAATATTGTAAAGACAATCAACACAATAAATGCAAGAAATAAGACTGAAAGTAATAATCTAGTTTTCTATAAATAATTTATAAATATCATTAATAGGCTCGAGTTGTTCAGGAGTCATGAAGTGTTCTTCTTCAAATTGAAAGTTTTCTTTTAAAAATTTGATGAAAAGAGCTATAGTGATATTATCTCGTCTCGGATGTCTGGTTGATAAAAGTAAAGCTCATGGCAATACTCTCGATATAGCACATCTCGCGGAACTCTATTCCATCTTTCCCTATCTCGTAAGAACAACCTCTTGGTCTTCTACACAACCTAGGAACCGGTGCACAATGGCTGCGTTCTCGAGGTATTCCTCGAAGGTGAACAATTCTGAAGATACTAGAGCTCTCCTATAAGCTAACCATCTATGGCAGAGCTCTCCGAAGTTCATGATAAAAAACTAGTTGATGAGGATCCAGGATTCTATCTAGGACTAGCCTCTTGATTTGCTTAAGTTGTGTGGACCTAGATGAGATGAGACTAAGTCTTCTATCAAGTTCGTTCCACAAGAATTGATTTCTACTTGTTTCAGGCACATTAAGCATAGAATTGATTTCTACGACTGCCAATTGGTTTTCTACATTTATAGTAACTGCTAATATTTTCTTAGGAGCTACCATCTAAACATGATTTTAAACTTTAAATGTTTTAAAAATGCATCTATGTTTTAGTTGTTCTATTTTTTTTTTTTTGTTTTTTTTTGTTTTCAAAAGGTTATGATGCATTCACGTCGGGTTCACCAAAATGTATCGCTCCAAATTTTTCGCATCCTTACCTTCAGGCTATAGGATCCATGCCCGGAAGGAGGATGGGAAAAGGATGGTGCGGTACCTCGGACTGAGAGGACTTTGCGAAGGTCCCGCCTCTCAAGGGAGGTGTATTTTGATGATTTTTCGATGGATGGTGGGTTCACCAGGAAACATTTAATGGCAGTTTCCACGCCTAGGTTTGGAATGTGTTTTGATGTGTTCATTTTTAACCTTAAGCATTCATATCCTAGGTTTGGCCAAATGAATCTAAATTAATCTAAATGAAAGTGCAGATTTAATGAATACAGAAATAGATTTAAAGACAGAAAACAGAGAAATTACAGAACATTAAAAGCAGAATACCTTATCCGGATGTCTGATGGAGATTCTAGTGTTTGAAGCAGTCAGGATCGTCTGGAATTCGATAGAATCATCTGAGATCAGACAAGATCATCTGAGATCTCGACGAATTCGTCAGAGACCTGCAAACAAAAAAATAGATGCAAAATACAAAGAATACAACAATGATAACAGAGGAAAATGATATAAAATAACAATAGTGTTATCAAACTGAAACTTAAGCACAAAAACAGGAATGAATCATGCTAATTAGATGATAATTAGGATTTAATTATGCACTTAATCTAAATGGGTGAACTCCAAATGCAAAATAGTATAAAATACTGAATAAACTATCTAATTTGCAGAAGAAAACAGCAGAGAAAAGGTTGAGAAATGCAAACTTCAGGCACTGATTGCCTCAATGTGGACTGCAGTCGAGATCGTCTCGCATCAGTACGAAATCATCTCTGATTCGACAAGATCGCCTCCGATCTGAACAGGTTCGTCGAGGGCGATGTATGCTTGCTCCGACTGAAAAACAAGGTGGTACCTACAACAAAATTGATATAGAACCAATGCAAAATAGAATTTGAGATGTTTTAACGTGTATACAGTCAGTTTACAGGGAATTTCAGCCAGGGGGGGTGCTAAGGGATAGCTTAGGATTAAATAGGCTTAGGGGAGTAGTTAGGAGGTTGGAGATCATCCCTATTTGGGAGATCTCCAACGGGGAGGGTCTCTAACGGCGTAGACACGCCTTCGCCCGGATTAGAGGCCCGTTGGAACAGAAGCTAATTTTGCAAAATCAGTTTTGCAACAAGATCGTCTCGGACGTCCTAGCCCAGACGAAATCGTCAGATCTGGGGCGATATCGTCTGATCGGCGACGATATCGTCAAACGGTCAAAACAACCTCTAAAAATGGCGCGAAAAAGGGGGAAACGGATTACCCGACGGTTAACGGGCGGTTTGGGAGGTTAAATTTGAATTTTAAATTATTTACTAAGGTGAATGTAATTATTATAATTTTACTGCGCCAATTTTAGGGTGCTACAACATGATATGAGTAAAGCCTATGATAGTGTTAATTTAAATTTTCTTTTTGTAGTATTAGAAAATTTTGAAGGAAAGGGTTAGATGGATTAAAGCTTGTGTCTCATTAGTATAATATTCAGTATTGGTCAATGGTCTAGTAACATAATATTTTAAATCCAAGAGAGGTCTTAGATAGGGAGATCCTCTATAATCATATATGTTCATTATTATGGTAGAGGTATTGGGAAGAAACCTAAATAATATTTACAAATATGGACTACTAAGTGAACTTAAGGCCAACAATAACATTGATAACATCACCATAGATAATTTGGAGATGATAGAACCATTTTTGGAAGTCTAGAGATAAATGAGGCTAGATATTTGAATAACATATTAAAGTAATATAAAAGAGAATCATGGAAAAGGTTAATAGGAAAAAAATCCAAAATCTACTTCCTAAACACTCATACTAGAATCAAAGAAGAAATATCTAGGTTACTTCAAATGGAGGGGAAAATTTATCAGCAACATATGTAGGGATGTCATATTTTGAGAGGAGAATGAGGATAGAATTGTGGAATCTAGTTATAAGTAATGTTTTGAATAAACTATCAACATGAAAAGGTAATTGATTATTATTAGCAGGAAGAGTGTAGCTATTTTAAACCATCTTATAATTAATTTCAACATATTATATATCCTTGTATATTATGCAAGAAATTTTATAAAAAAGTTTAATATATATTATGCAATCATTTTTTTGGTTAGGGTTAATTGATAAAAACAAATTTTATTTTATGAAATGGAGCAAGGTGTGTGATGATAAAAAAGTTGGAGTTTTCAATTTAAGAATTCTTATAAGATGTAAACTTAGTTGTAGGGGGAAAGGTAATTTTAGAGATTGTACATAAAGAGTCAAACACAATGGAAAATAATTCTTCTAAGTATTTGATCCCAATGGATCAAGATTAATATTTATTGAATTCTCACTACTATATGATTATACACTATGAAACATATAAAAAAAAACTAATTGAGCTAGTGTATTTGAATGGATGGTCTAATATGGGTGGTGGGAACTAGAGGAAAATAATATATTTGAATGGATACTTGGTATGATAATAAACCATTCAATCTAGATCTAATTTTGAAACCATTTATGGGTTTACTTCATGATAATTATAGTGATATGGTTTCAAACATTATGTACGATCGGGAAGGAAGATATATATAAAAAAATATTACTTTACAAGTATACCATATGTTGTTGCTAGGAGGAAACTAGCAAAAAGATAACAATAGTGATTATTCTAAAGGTATCCAAGGACAAGATGATTTGGGAGTTGAATAAATTTGAATAATATGAAGTAAGAAGTAAATTTAATGTAGAGCACTAAAATAATAGGAATGCCACAAGAATATGGAGAGATATTTGGAGGATCTTGAGCATTCTAAAAATCAAAATGTTTGTATGGATATTAGGTCATTGAAAAAATTTATCTTGGGATAACCTAATGAAAAGGATTTTCCACGGACCCTCATAATATATTCTATATAAAAATAAGGGGGAGAGTATAGATAATATCTTGGGACATTGTTCAATAGTTTGGGAAATATAGGAATGGATTTTTAATAATTTTTATAAATACATGGGGATGAATGGAAGAATTGAATAATGTTTAAAGCAATTCCAGAGCACTTTTAAAAGTGAGGTATTATCAATTATGTGGGATATATCCAAAGATATATAATATACAAATATGTATTTGTGCACCCTAAACATAGCCAACATTGAAAGGCCAGAGGAAAGAAACATCCTCCGTGCCAATATCCATAGAGGGTTGGTTCCCTTACTAATACTACACTAGTTTAAGACTAGAGTTATAGGAAAGAAATTGGAAATAACGAAAAGAAACAAAAAATATGGCCTCTGGTCAAAGGTGTAGGATTGGGGACATACTAGCAGTAGGAATTCCAACCAAGTGTTATAGCAGCATAAAATAGAAAAGGAGGCAAGAGAATCCACTTACAGTTTCTCATAGACAACTTCCAGAATCACACTCCAGTATTCACACTTACACCAGAAGTATCCAAATCCAAATGTAGAATTTGAACTTAATAGAAAATAGCAAACACGGATATAAAATATAAATGCCTGAACATAAAGAAATCGCATAAAGAGACTACTTGTAAAACCAAAATCCACAACTTCTTCTATTTATGCAAAGAACTTGAATAGTTTTTCTGCATAATTTCAATCATCCTTTTACAATGGAAATTATGTAGTATTTAAAGAGGTTTTTGCCTATGTCTATTTAATACACAAAAGAAAAACTATTCCTAGATCAAGAACCTATGTGCAGAAATTTTTACATTGAAGTCCTTGAAAATATTCCTCCTGACACACTAGTTTATAAGGGGGAAATCTCCAAGAAATCAACATATTCAGGTATTGATGCACATAAAACTATAAACTTGGTCATTGTATTGAAACCTCTATTGTTCATAAGAAATTCACCTTTTTTCATAATATTTTGGAACTCATTAAAATCTACCTATGAATTAAATGTTGCAACTCCTTTCACTTGAAATCCATAACTTTGGTTACTCCTTGCCACAATCATTAAATTATCTCATTCACTTGACCCAACTGCCCTTGACCAGTATTTTTTTATGCTTAAACATTAAGTTCGCTCAAAATAGAGCCATGAGCGAAAGTGCTTCCTTTGACTATTATTGCTTTCTTATTATTCACACTTCCCTTTATAACACTTATGCCATTGCACTCCATGAATAGCTCCCATACTTTGCATTCATCTTCTTTTCATGGTAGCAATCAACTTGGGAAAAATCCAAGTAAAAGAAATTCATTGTACCCCTTCGATTTCACATTCAACGCTTCAAACCATTTCACTTCGTTTAGCCTCTGGAAAAAGATGATTGAAAGCTTCACATTTCTCCCAGGGTGGAAGCACTTTAGATAAGACATTCTTTTTTATTTTACAATATATGTTCACCCTCAAAAGGGGTAAAAGGCACTGTCACCCTCCACCTAGGGCAAATGTAAATTTGAATTTTTAACTCTCCATCTCTTTCAATATTCACCCAAAAACAAAATAGCCTTTGACACATTTGTTGAATCATTCTTCTTGTATATTCACTCCAATGAAGGAAAAATGGGCCATTCGACCCTCATCTGGGGTGAAAGCATTTTCAAATTTACATTTTCTTTAATATGTGTTGAAGTGGGATCCATACCTTACCTTATATATATGTTCGCCCGAAGGAAGGATAAACCTATAATTGACCTTTCAATGCAACCAAAGCACTTGCCATATCCTTTTATTTTTTTCCAAAACTAGTCATTCATTGCCCATTCACCCTAGGGAAGGGTGAATGGGAATGTCACCCCTCAAATAGGGTGAACATGTTGTTGACTTGTCAATGCCTTTGTTGTAAATGATGTTTACCCCAAAGTGGGGTGAATGCAGCTTTCACCCCAAATTTGGGGTAAACGCATCCTCTTTAATTGTAGAATTTTTCCTTTGCGCTCACCACCATTTTAAAGAACTTCGATGTGCTTTCACCCCAGTGAGGGGCGAAAGGGACATTCGTCCCTCACTTGGGGTGAAAGCACTTTTCTGGATGAACACTTCATTTTCCATTTAAAATTTCATGTTCATCCCATAATGAGGCGAACAGGTCCTTCACCCATTTTTTGAGGTGAACACGATTTTAACTATTCCTTAGCAATACATTTATTCTTTGGGTGCCATTTTCAAAAATATATTTAAGTTATTTCAACTATCATTCCAATCAATTCTCCCAACCATTTTTCCTTACAACACCCATTATTTTCAAGGAAGAATCGCATGAAAAACAAAGAAGGATATTAACACACAAAAAACTACAACATATTATATTGGCCAAAATACTGGAATCATAATATTAATATATTTTACCGCTTTACAATCAATAAAATTTCATCAAAAATTCCAATGTGGCATAGTATCAAAATTGCCATTATTTTTGGCAGCTCTCGGGGTATCCAGTTTGCATGGATGCAAGTGATCCCAAGCCTTTATCCATTGGGATTCTTATTGTGTCTTCTTATCGATAGCTTTGGTTGACGTTTATGGTTTGGATGCTTCTTTCTAAACCTACTCAGTTGTTGCCTTTTCCACTTCCTCTACCTCTACAACTATTTGTATTACTTCTACTCACTCAAATTTGACTTTTACTTGATCTGCTGCTACCCGCTCTGCTTCGGCCCATTCTTCCTGCTCTTTCAAACTTGCGTAGATGACCTCATAATCTATTTTTGCATCATCCCAGGCATGCATGGTAAACATGGAGGGAACAATAAGTTATTCATAGATAAATTGTAATTGTTCAACATCCTTTAGGTTAAGATGTTTAGCTCATTGGATCAACTTGAACAAGGCCAGCTTCATACGGGTGAACTTCTTCATAAGTAGTAACACTTACTCCTCTTTGATCAACTCCTCCCACTTGTCAACTTTTGATTTATTTTTCACAAAAATTCTTCCAGGTTACTTCCAATTGTTCCTTTGTTAAAGGATCGCCCCATTCATTGGTGAAATATAGAAATCCCATATCAACGAGAGCATCAAAATGAAACATCAAAATAGTATGCTCCTAATTCATCATGTTGAGAAGTTTTATACCTTCTCTTACCAGATCCAATCTCTGAAAATAATTGCGAAGCGTGAACTTAGCGGTTGACCAGGCTCGGTCCATGTCACTCATGGGACAAATGTGTATGTAAAACTGAGCCAATACTTGGATTTTCATAGCCATTTCTAGGTGAGGCTCCAACATCTCCTCAATACTGTCTACTATATACTAGCTCAGATGAATCTAAATTCAAGCCTCATAGAGATATTATAGAACCTTGAATGCTCTGGCTACAAACTTTTCACAACTCTGGTCCAAACGAAGGTGGGCTTCTTTAACTATCTTAAGGGAAAAACCTACAACTTGTGTGGCCTTCTCTATCAGTTGATTCTGAATGGATTCAAGCTACACCTTTAGTGTTTGCATTTGTTGTTGTACCACATCCTTTTCATTTTTATGCACCCCTACCTGTTGATGCAAGTGTTCAATTTATGCTACCATATTCTCTTGTTTCACTCTACTTATTGCCAAGGCATATTAAAGTTCGAAGATATTTGTTTTGGTATCATAATATCTTTTATTGTAATACTCACCATGTAGATATACCAAACTCATATCAACCTGTATATTTCCTATTTTCTTAGTTGGATCAATTATTATCAGGTCCTCTGTTGTGGTCTCATAAGCATAGTCACTTGGTGTCATCTCTCCTCGTGGCTTCTAGACTAGGGGAATGATCTTAGTTATGTGGGTCTCCATGACAACCAGATTGAAGGTGACCATCTTGAGTGGCCTTTTTAGAGCAAGTGCTTCTTTTTTTTTATGATTATTCAGCCACTACAATGAACTGAGGTGCGCTCAATTGATTTTATTTGTATTTGGCTTCTTAGGAATCATCTTGTCTTTGAGCAGTACTTGCAACTCCAAAAATGGTATGAAAGGAATCAAAATCTGTGAATGATCAGGCTCAAAGGAAGAAGATAAAATATCTATGAGAGGAGGGACCGAAACAATGAAGTGAATAGAGGAACCAGGCTCAGTTGTAGTTATGCTCACTCTTGGAGGAGCTTGCATACTTACAGTTGTAGTGAAAGTTGTGGTAGCAATGGAAAGGAAAGGGTGTTAAAATATATTCAGCCTTGATGCAAATGAACTAAAAGAAATGGAGGCCAAAGAAAAGGTAATATAATAAGTAGCAATAGCGACTTACGGATGAGAATAAGGGATCAAAATGGATATGAAAGGCATACCAAATGGAGGAGCAAAATAATTAAGGATTGATGGAACAAAAATAACAGTCACTACATTCTCCATAGTAGAATAAGATAGAAAGAACAATGTACCTTCGGGTGTGGGTGTCATGTGTCATGGTGATGAAAGCAAATACATAATAATTTCTTGTTACTCCTCTGCTTCCAACTCAAGATTAACGATGTCCACCTACTAGTACATGGGTTGCTCCTAGAATAATAGAAACATTTGAGCAATGCTATCTAGAAAAATTGGCTCCAATAGAGTTAAATTAATAGTTGTTGCAGCAACTACAACTGTAGAAAATGTGATAGTAGATACTATAATAGTGGATGAAGAAGAAGCACCAGTTCTTGGCCTTTTCATAGATTTCAGGAATGGAAGCACCTCTATATCAATCTACTTCTCTAAAAAAGACACCTCTTTTATATTTTGCTTCACTCATCGGGATCTTCACTGAAACATGTATTATTACTCTTCTTCCTCAGGTGTCTCTTCCTTAGGTGTTAGGCGCTTTGCTCTTGCCATGCTTTTGTCACTGTCAGAATATTGAAAAATTTGATGTATAACTTTGGTGAAAGAAATGGATTGATAGATATTTACAAATTCATCATATACCTTCAAAAAATGTCCATCCATATTCAACCCACAAGTTGATGCAATTTTTCCTCTGTGGACCCGCATTATCCACCAATTCATAATTTTCACTTTGGTCTAGGTATTGTTTCTTTATTTGGCCAAATAACCCTAGTGGAGGAATGTGATCTCTATGCACTACTAGGTTGTGTTCATCCCTCTACTCATAAAATTCATGCCACAAAGGAAGCACCATTATATCTTCAATGTGCCACTATAAATCACACCAATCAAAATTGTTATGATTTACAAGGATATCAGGTCGTGGATAGCAATGAAAGGTCTTGGATTTGATTATTTCTATAAATTTTCTCAATGGGTCATATCTCCACCGTTGTGGTAGCCCTATTAGACCCAGGTGTTGAAGTACCTCTATGAGCAGCATGTTCTACCCAACCTAGTTCACCTCTATACTATCAAACTTGAACAATATGGTGCAAGTCGTTCACTTGTCATACCCAATTCCATACACATCATTGATGTAGTTTGTCTGACGTACCACCTCCATAGCAAAAACATGCTTGGTGGTGAAGTATGGGAGAAAAAATGGCTTACCTCTGAAGCCACAAATTCTAACAACCACTCCTTGAGTTAGCAAAAATATGTCACCCTTTTTGGCCATGACAATCGCCTCCTTCATTGCCGATGGCAATCTCTCACTTTGGCCATAAATAAACTCAATCATGAGCCCCAAAAATAATCATTTAAAGCTATAATATGAATCCCTCCTTGATAGAGTGGGAGTCCACATATAAACATGCAACAATTCATCCTTTTCATCAACCTATTTTATTGCAATGAATGAAAAATATTGGTGCAAATGGAATAAGAAATAACAAATGAGGAAGGATTTGTGCTTGAACGAATTCTCTTCTCTTATATGCATCTTCTCCAACTAGGCATGCATATTTTAATAGATGAAATTGGCCCAATCAAAATAAATCAGATTTGTGTCCCTTATCATGGCCCTTGGAGTGTAAAACTCCACTTAGGATATGCATTGCACAAGTGCTGCTTGCCACTTGTGAACTGTAGAATCTATCGAAAGACCAGCAAACCATGCCAACATAGAAAATTAGTTAAGATTCTTAAATTTTAACAAAGGTTTCGGTATATTTGGAAGTTTTCCTAATTGTGGCTCCTTGATCAATTATGTTTTCATAAACTGGTGCATTGTCATCGTAGAAATATAGTTTTCTTCTTGCTCATTGATGGGTAACTTCTTGAAGATCAAATTATATGTGGGTTTTAACCCATAGGTAAATGCTTCCCTAACTTCAATGGCAAAAATAGAAAAAAACACCTCTTCATTCACTTTTTGAACCCTGATAACCGGATTATAGAATCTAGAAATTAATTTTACCAGCTCCAGGCAAGGGTGTACGGGCGTACATAGATACCAAAATATCTATGCATAAAATTACATAGTCAAAGGGCTCTCCACCATCACTCCTTGATTTATGACAAATTCCATATATTTTTAGAGTTTCACCATGCCCTTATTGTTGAGCAAGGTGTTGCAAGAAGTTTGTCATTGTTGTCAACACAGGCAATTAGATCTAATCATGCAGTGGACAGACAGTTCAGGAGTCATTCAGATGCAAAGGACAGAAGTTCAAAAGATAGTCAGATTATGTAAAGTACAATTCTTGGAAAATAGAAGTGACCCAGTTTCAAAAATTTGAAGAAAAAGACAAGTTAGAAAACTGTCGCGATATTGCGACATGTTTTTTGTCACGATTTCGCGACAGGTCGGAGGAGAGAGAAGGCACAGCCGAAAATGTCACGATTTCATGAAAAAAATGAGGAGAGAGAAGGCGCAGCCAAAAATGTCATGATTTCATGACAAAAATGAGGAGAGAGAAGGCGCAACTGAAAATGTCGTGATTTCATGACAAAAATGAGGAGAGAGAAGGCACAAGGCAAACTGTCGTGATTTCGTGACATGTTGGAGGCCAAGAAGCTAAATTGAGAAACTATAGCGATTTCGCTACATGTTGGTTTTTCGCTGGTCGAAGCAAGGAGAAAGCATTAAGTGGAAAAGTTGTAGCGATTTCGCTACATGTTGAAATTTCGCTGGCCGAAGCAAGGAGAAAGTGTTAAGTGGAAAAGTTGTAGCGATTTCGCTACAAGTCGAAACTGCAAGACACAAAGGTGTAGCGATTTCGCTACAAGTCAAAAGTGCAGAACACAAAAGTGTAGCGATTTTGCTACAAGTCAAAAGTGTAGAACACAAAAGTGTAGCGATTTCGCTACAAGTCAAAAGTGCAGAACACAAAGGTGTAGCAATTATGCTACAAGTCAAAAGTGCAAGGCACAAAGGTGTAGCGATTTCTCTACAAGTCAAATTTTCACGGGTCGAAGCAAAGTTGGAAGCATAAGGCACAAAGTTGTAGCGATTTCGCTACATGTCTTGATTTCGCTAGTGCATGAAGCAAGAAATGTATGGAAGCCAAAAGCGTCACGATTTCACGACAAGAATGAGGATGATGTCAGCGAAAGCTGAAAGTGTCACGATTTCGTGACAGGTTGCAATAAAAGCCTCTATAAGCCGAAAGCATCATGATTTCACGACAAGAATGAGGATGACATCAGCAAAAGCTAAAAGTGTCACGATTTCATGACAGGTTGCAAGAAAAGCCTCTAGAAGCCAAAAGCGTCACGATTTTGCGACAAGAATGAGGATGACATCAGCAAAAGTTTGAAGTGTCACGATTTCGTGACAAGAACGGTGGAAAAGCTATCAAAAGACAAAAGGGTCACGATTTCGCGATAGCAAGGACAATAAGGCGTACGGCTACAAAAAGTGTCACGATATCGTGACATGTTTCTATTTCGTGGCAATAGTTACAGGAAGGTGACAGAGGTGGCAGTAGCAGTTGAGGCCGACAAAGTTGAATCTGGGCCGACATATTTTAGGGTTTGCAATCGACAATTTTAGGGTTTGCAATCGACAATTTCTAGGGTTTGCAGCTGACAATTTCTAGGGTTTTGTAGTCGACATTCTTAGGGTTACAGCCGACTATTGTTTAAGATTTGTTCCTAAAATTTCTTCTATAAAAAGGAGGGGTACTTCGAGTTTGAAAGAATGTTGTGTGAAGATAATGTGCGAATGCGAGTAGAGTGTTTGCGCAAGTGAAGTTCATGTCGAGCAGAGTGCGAAGTCGTAGTTCGAGTTGAAGCGAAGTGTGCATATCATGATTGCGTGAATGAAGAGCGTGATGTGCAGAGGTTGAGTTCTAAGTGCAAAGTGATAGCTTGTAGACAGCAGAAGTGATCGATCATATGATTGCAGTAGAGAGTGCAAAGAAGTTCACAGAAGCGGTCAGACAGTGTGAAGCGTTTTGCGCAGAAGTAGCAGAATGCAGAGAAACAGCAGACTGTGAGAAATAACGTGAAAGTTTTATTCTATAATTTTCATTATCATTATTGACTTCAAGTTGTAGCTTGGCATAAGGGATTGGTGCCTCTTTCCAGTAGGTGCTGGTAAATTAGGAGTTGGTGCTCCATTATGTTTGAAACAGATAAAGCTAAGGGGTTGGTGCTCCTTCCAGTTGGTGTTGGTAAAAGATATTGTAAAGTTGTAGCTTTGCATTGGCTGGATTTGGATGGTAGTCCAAGCAATCGTTTTGAGGACTAGCCACATTGGTGAACCTCGTTAAATTATTGTGTTGTGTGTCATGTTTTCTTGCTGCATTTGATATTTCTTTTATCAGTTTTAAATAGCTGTTGGATTTAAAACTATATATATTAGAAATTTTAAAGATCACACTGATTCAACCCCCTCTCAGTGTCACTGTGATTACAACACTTATTTGTAATAACATAGTCTTCAACCTCTACCATGGTGTCAGACTACTGGTCCAAATCTACATTTTCATTTCTATGGGTCTTCTTGGATTTTGACCCACCTTCTACTTTCTT
Source organism: Wollemia nobilis (assembly GCA_028583015.1). Classification (NCBI taxonomy): domain Eukaryota; kingdom Viridiplantae; phylum Streptophyta; class Pinopsida; order Araucariales; family Araucariaceae; genus Wollemia; species Wollemia nobilis. Next base: position 1,631,489 of record JAQPPZ010002954.1, read on the forward strand.
TTTTGACTATTTGGGTTCTGCAGCCTCTTTAACCTGTTTGATTTTCTTCCCCATTCTATTAATTCTAGCAACTCGATAATTCCAAAGACGTTCTACAACTTTTGGAAGCAACAAACCTGAAAATGCATCGACAAAAAAAATCTTTAAAAAATTTAAATTTTGAGCGAATTTATCATTCTTCTAAAAAACATGGTTCCATTTGAAAATTTATCATTCTTCTAAAAAACAATGGAGGGTGAAAACACTGCTGAGGCACACTTCACTTCCTCTCTTTCACTCCAAAATAATCTTCAACCTTCTTGTCTTGATTCCATAGCACATGTCCTCCCTTTAAAAAATTTTGAGCTTTTCTTTTTTGCTCCTCATTTAGAAAAAAAAATGGTTTTTTTTTTAAAACTCCCCTGATTATAGGGCTTTTATCCTTTTGATTTTATCTTTACTTTTTTCATAGAAAGAACCTCAAAATATAAAAATTACCCTTATTTTTTAACCAAAAGCTTCAAAATAGAATTTTTGCTTTTCCATTTTTTGTCGTTTCACTTCTAATTTTGTCAAAACCTAAACAAAAACTTGTATGCCTTTGTTTTAAATCCGAGCACACTTTCATATTCTTAGAAATTTTTTGTATCATTTAGGCTTGATAAAGAGCTTCCAAGTTGACCAATATTTTTCTTTTTATTGTCAACGCATTCATTATGACCCACCCTACTCTTTTCAACAAAAGTGTGGAACTTGGGGTGAAAACCTTTTAAAACATAGCACGAGCTTTTAAATTTTCTTTTAGTATTTTTTCTCCAATGAGGGGAAAACGTAGGTTTTACCCCTTATTTAGGATAAACACCTTTTTGACCACTTCATCATGTTGACTTTACGCTTTTGTTGTTTCTTTTATTTTACAAAATGTGTTCACCTTTCTAGAAAGCGAATGGGGATTTCGCCCCTTCCTTGGGGAAAAAGACTTAAGCTTCGTGCTTTAATATATTTTATATATATATATAGATCATACAATAAAAATAATGTAAACAAAAATATGTACATATTTACACCATTGTACCTCTTGTTTTGATCATTTAAAATAGGCCTTCAGATGAAGATCGTTTATTGGAATCGAAAGATCCCAACCGTCCATATCTTGAAGATAATATGCATTTGTTAGATTCACTGTAGAAACCTGAAATGGGCCTTCCCAGATCGCATCGAACTTATGGTTCTTCCTTGGCTTGGCTTTTTTTTCATTCCATTTGAAAACTATAACTCCCACCTAAAATTTACATTTTTTTTCTTCCTGCCAAACCACTTCTATGTCATTTTTGCATTTTAGTGAAAGCCTCATGCTTTTTCTTTCTCCTCCTCTAGATGTAGCAATTGGGCTAGCCTTGCACTAATTGAATCAAACTCATCATCTTCATCTTTGAACATCTGCAATGTTTGGAGGACAGGTAGCTCAATGTGATTAGGTAGAACTACTTCTTTCCCATACACCAAAGAGTTCAGAGAGGCTTTAATAGGCTTCTTCACTAATATCCTATCTTCCCACAAAGCCTGATTTAATAGTAGATGTAAACTTCTTTTATTGTTTCCCAATTTCTTTTTTAAGATTCGCAACAAGTTTTTGTTTGTGGATTCGACAAAGACATTTCCTTGTAGGTAATAATTGGAAGACATCTTGAGATAAATCTTGAATCTACTTGCAAATTATATGATCTTTTTTCCTATGACTGGAGTCCCATTATCTGTTATAGTTGCATCTAGAACACCAAAATGAGTAATCAATCCATTCAGGAAGGAAATAATTGTATCCTGATCTACTTTTTTTGTTAAGATAGCTTCTGCCCACCTGGTAAAATAATTAATCACTATCAAGAAATACTTATGTTCAATAGAGGAATGAGGATCAATAACTCCAATGAAGTCTAGTCCCCACTACTGAAAAGGCACTTTTACTTGAATTGGATGCAGTGGTAGAGATGCTTTTCTATTCCTGCCAATGTGCCACTAATAATTGTTGCAACTTAGGATTACCTTGTGCACATCTATGAAAAGGGTAGGCCAAAAGTACTCGATTTGAATAATTTTTAAGGCCATAGGCCTTCTTGCATAATGTACACGAGATAATCCAGAGTGGAATTTCTCAAATATCTTCTCTTTTTCAAAATCCTTCACACATCTAAGGAGTACTCCATCAATATTCTTATGGAACATCCCACTTGGCAACAGGATATACTTGAGTGCTTGCAGTCTAAATTTTAACTACTATGAAGCATCAATTTGTGATGGAAATTTCCAAGAGGTAAAAAATTTAACAAGGTCCTATGTCTAGTCACGATAAATTGTATCTCAATTTGTACAAAAATTTTCATTCATCTCCTCATCCTGTACCAAATTCAATTATCCAGATGTTGTTCTTTTAGCTAGCTCTTGGAAAAGAGCTCATCCACATACCAACTTAGTATGTCGGATCTCCACATCATATTCTTGAATATTAAAGACCCAACCTACTCTCTTATTTCCCAAATACCCTTGAAGAATAAAATTTTTGACATCTAGATGTATGACATAGATAATTATCTTGCTCTATGAAACAAAGTGTCAAAATTTCTTTAAGAATTTCATAACCGCATACACCTATTTTTCAATAAAATTATACTTCTCCTAGTGTGGTGAAATCACTTGGATCAAGAAGGCAATTGGATTTTCATTTTCATATTCTTGCTTCTATGTGAGAATAGCAGTGTAACTTTTTCTTTTCACCTACTACATAGAGGATGAAATCTTTTGAGTAATCCGAGTTAATCAATACTAGCACTTGAGTGATTCTTTCATTGATTTCCCAAAAATATTGTATTCTAACTTAAGTCCATTTGAAGTCTACATTCTTTTTCAGAAGCTCAGACATTGGTTTTACAACTTCAGCAAAACCAATAATGAACTTTTGAATGAAATTGATCTGGCCAAAGAAATATTGCAGATGTTTCTTGTTAATTGGCAACGATAATTATAAGAGTGGCTTAGCTCTTGCAAAATCAATCACCAGTCCTTCTTGTGAAATCACGTGTCTCAAAAGTTTCCTTTCTTTAGTAGTGAATATGGACTTTTTTGGGTTAATCAAAATTCTAAATTCCTGATATTTTTCTAACACTTGAGAGACCTGTTCTTCTCTACGGTGTGAGAAAATAGTCACGTTGTCAAGGTACATAACAATAACTCTATTTAATAACTCACTAAAAGTAATATTTATATCTCTTTAAAACATAGCATCAATATTAGAAATACCGAATGGCATCCTCTGATAGGTGAAAGTGCCCCATTTGGTAGTAAAAATCATCTTGTATTGGTATTAATCCTTCACCTAGATCTGGTTATAACTAGAGAAACCATCTAGTAATGAAAACTACTGTGCTCCAGCAACCACATGGAGAATTTGATCGATCTGTGGTAGGGGGTAGTGATATTTTAATTATGCCTAGTTTAGATTCTTAAAATCCATGCACAAACGTATATCTCCATTTTTTTTCAAATTGGAACCAAGTTCGCTGCCCATGTTGAGTGCTTGATTGGATAAACTATTTTTTCCTCCAACATATTTAACAACTCTACCTTCATGAGTACCTCAATTTTGGTATTGATAGGCCATTGTTTCTACCAAAAAAATTTTACTCCCTCCTGCAATTCAATAGTATGTTGAATTACATTTTTATCATATCCTTTTAAATCATGGTAGCTCCATGTGATGATGTTGGGAAACTCATAACATAAATTTTTGATATCTTCGAGTTCTTCGAACATATAGTTTGTTTTGACTTTGATAATTTTCTCAAGCTCAAGTTGCATTTCCTTGTATTCCTTCGCATAAACCTTGATCTTATATTTCTTGGCCTGGTCATTCTGATTAAATAGACTCTCAAGCGAAATAAGTCCCCTAGGAATGTGGTTGTTTTTCAATTGAATCATTCTGATCGGTTGTAGAGATTACATTTAATTTTATCAATCCAAGGGCAATCAAGGTTAGATTTAAAGAATAGCAATCCAGTATAGATTGTACCATAGGGATCAATACTAAGCTTAGTTCAGGTCTCTTTCTAGTTTCATGTGTTGCAAAAATTAAAATTTGCAGAAAATAAAATTAAATTAAATTAAATTAAATATGCAATTTATGAATTATTCTAATATGGATCCATGTAATGATTTACTTACTGCATTATTTATCTACTATATGTTGTAATTATATTTTAATGTAAATTAATCTTTTAATCTAATTCTATCTACCATGTTAGTGGGGGGAAGAGATTTAGGGACTAACTTTTCGGAGTGGTCCCTGCCTCCGAAATGTTAGTGTTAACCCCTTCCCTTATTTTCTACTCTACTTTTACTTCAATACTCTACTCTCATTTAATTAATATAATATTAATTATTTCATGGTTGTAGGAAAATGAAAGAAAACTTATAGGAACAAATCAAACAATAAACATAATTGACACAGTTACAATTTTACGAAGAAAAGAACTACTTTATTGCTAGGAAATCAGTCGTACATGTTGGCATATTTATTCAAAATTGTAAAATTAGAACATTACATTGACAATAATTCCTGGCATTCTCCAACAGAGAGTAGCCCCCTTTCAAAGTATCTCTTATGTAATTTATACTGTAACTAATACAATTCTAAACAGTTTTTCTCCACATATTTGGCCATGCGTATTTTGTGGACTTTCTGATACGATAACTATGCATCAACCAAAATAATCTAAACCTAACATAATACATATTCCTACTTGGACTTGATAAATATTATGACTGGTCCAAGTGGTTTCCTACAAACAAACCTAACAAGACAATATCATTTTGAATGATTCGCAAGATATACATTATGACCTCATGTCCTATATTCTAGGAAAGGTCTAACAGTCTTGCGTCTATACCTAAAACTTCTCATAATAATCTGATTTTAAACTTTATTAAGAAAATAACAACTTTTATCAATTGAAATATTCTCGCAGATAGTATGCGATAAAGGAAATATTTTTCTAAGTGAAAATATTTGTTGTCGTCCAACTTGATGTGTCGTCATTGATGTGGCACACTACATAAGTCAATAGTCTTTATTATCCTTCAATTGCTACTAGTAAAATATTCTTCAATAACTGCCTTTAGCAGTTACCTTCAGTAGTTACCTTCAGTAATTACCTTCGGTAATATACTTCTATAAGATACATCTACAGTCTTCGCAATCCGTCGTTCCTATGACCATATTCTCCTATGCTCAGCATCTGGTTCAAGTCTTGTTTTGCCGCATCAATCTCCCATGAAGTGTTCTTCAACATTATTCTGTCCAAACATACAAAACTTGCACATATTTCATGTAAAATTCATGTATTTATTATTTTAACATCATAAATAAAATTTAGTCATAAATCATGCAAATAAGATATAACAATTATCAAAATGCATCCAGTTTCATATATTTGCAGATAAAATACATATAAAATATTTCATAATACATGCACATTTTAGCACTCATCATTCCCCCAAACTGAAGGGAGTGCATGTCCTCATGCACATGAATTCAAAATTTATAATTTTTGTTCTTATGGATTTTTGCAATAGTTTTTTAATACATTAACAGTTTTACAAATGTAAGGGATGACAATTTTGCAGATATAATAAATGAAAAGTTACAAATATCACAAATATAACTTTGCAAGTATGTCCAATGAAAACACTACAACTATTTCAGAGAAAGTATTGTACTTTTGTAAAATAAAACACCACAAAAAATATTTCAGACACATAAGGAAAATACTACAAATTGTGTATATAATAAACTATAGAAACTAGATAGATGGTTTTAAATATTAATCCCTGTAAATGCCAAACATTGTCATCATAATAATAAGAACAAGTATTGCAAATTTATACATAAATTGTGCAAACTTATCAAAAGTCTATCATTCAAGATTGTTTTCGTAATGAGGTATGGATTGGATTTGATGGCTTGGTTGGCAATTTTCTTCCATTTTTCTCCTTCTAAATATGTGCTTTGGCTTTCCCAGCATCAAGTGACATTTCAACAACCATAGTTTAATACAACTTTATCAAGTTCCTTTGCTTATGTCACTTAAGCCATGCAACAAGTTTTGCACATTTGTAAATGGAAATGATAATATTAGAGGTAGGCAACTTATTTGTAGATTGAATGTCTCAACTCATAAATAATATTAAACTAATAATAACATTATAATAATAATAGACTAGTAATATAGTATATAAAAATATGGAACACAGATAATTACTTCTAATAAAACTATTAGTATTATATTATCATATTAATTTTACTAAGTAAAATGTAATATAAAAACATAAATACTACCTTACTAATATTAAAAATAATGTTAATACTATAATATTAATAAGGTTATAATACTAATAATAATACAATAATAATATAATATTTATTTATACTACTATTAAATTAATAATATATTTATAATATAATATTAATATAATACTATTTATATTACTATTATTGATTATCATAATATTATATTAATATAAGAATTATTGCAATATTATTATAGAGTAATAATCATAATATTAAACTTATCAAGTTGACTTGTAATATTGGGTAACTAAAAATAATACCGAATACCGAAGTCATTATTATTTTCCGCCACCATATGCTATGGTAGATATACACTCTTAAGACCTTTGAATAAAGATCTTTGAACAAATTAATCTTTATGAAAACTTTAAATCATTAAATTTAATGAATATTAATATAAATAATATTTTAAATACATTATTATAAATAATAAATACTTAATTTTAATATTTATTAAAAAAATTATAAAATAAAATACTTTCTTAAAAACATATGATTTTTTTTTAATTTTTATTTTTATTTATTTATTTTATTATTTTAATTTATTATTAATAATATATATTTAAAAAAAAATTATCAAGAAAGGTATGGTATTATAACTTAATTAAAAAAAAAATCAAATTAAAAAGATTTCCTTGTATAGCAAGTCAACTATGACTTACGGGTATATTAAAATAAATAATTAAATAATAAATATTCTTAATGTAGACAATAGGTTTTAAAATAAATAATTAAATAATAAATATTATATGATGGAAAATATTAACCTTATGATGGTGGAGAAGCTGCCACGAGGGAGAGAACGCAGCGATGTAGACCAGATGGAAAACTGTACGTAGACGAGTACGACGGTGCGTCAAAAGCTGAGCATGTGTCCTCCGGTTTGCTGGCTGAAAGGAGAATATCCAGGCAACAATTAAGTGGTGTTATGAAACGTGCCCTCGTGTTTGCGCCTTCGCGAGCTATTACTAACAAAAATGGCGGATCTGGGGACGAGCAAGATGCAGAGAATATGTTGATTAGAGATGCTATGACAAACCCGATCTGCTCACACTGCGGAGGACCTACCGTTGAGACCTACTAAGATGAAGATCCATGAATTCCAGAGTGAAGTAGAAGTCTAAACGCCTAGAAGTTGTCTCAAGCTGTTGGATTTATATCGGCAAGACCATCACTTTCTTTTGAGATCACAATTCCCCGCAGCCTGGTTGGTTCAGTAATGAACGCAGGTAATTGGTTCTCTTAGCTGGTGATTTTCTAAATTTCTTTTTTATTTTTATTTTGGGGTGCAATGTTATGGGAGTGTGAATGTGCAACTGGAGCACAGTTTAGGTAAAGAAAAACTTGAGAAAACAAATACGTAGTTTTACCTTCAAAATTTATGTTGGCCAAACTAATCAATAGTTTTCATACTCCAAAAGCAGTTATTTTAGTCAGGTACTTAAATGTGTGGGAAATTTATGCTAATTGTTATTCCTAATAGTATAATAGTGAAGACTTTAATGTTTTAAATAGAAGGTTGAAGATATGAATTATACACCAAACTTTACTACCATGATTATGTAAGGATGCATAATTTCGCAAATTTTAAAAGACTTTTTTTATATATATAATTAATGACCTTTGCATATTAAAAGTTATTTTATTTTTATTTTTAAATTTTTTATTATTTTTCTCAAAAGACCTAAGTAGAATGATCCTTGCGACAGTATGGCCTTCCTTTCTTTTTTATTTGTCCCTAGCAGGAAGCAAATTACTGTCTATGGAAGTTTTTCTGCCTCAACTTCCTTTGAAGCATGTTCAAACGGTTCTTCAGTGGATTTGGAGAAGCTACATGAGAATTTGAGAGCATTGAAGAACACGTAAAAGCCTTTCCTTGTATAATTATATAATATTACAAAAGCTCTTCAGTAGATACACTTTAAATTTTATATCCTGGATTAGTTATGAAGATGTTTAAGGGGAAATTGTTGTCCATTATTTATTTATTTATTTATGTAGGTTCTTCTTTGATTTCTATTTACCACTGCTAGTTGATTGTTCTTTGATGTTGGGTGCAGTTATTTCCTGGGGTGTTATGTGGCTTTAAATAAGGACGCCTGCTGAAGAACTGTAGATGCTCGAACTAGACATTTCCAAGGCTTGTTCGGACTTTAAACAATAATATGTCTGGATGGATTTTCTTCTAAAAAAAACATGAACCTAACTTCTATTTTAAAATTAAGTGACTTTCACAAACAATTTTCTATAAACTAGAGTCTAATGTATAATGTATGCTTCACAAATTGCAGGTAAGACTAGCTAATGTGATATTTCATTTACTTTATCAAAGTTTAGATAATAAGTACCTAGGATATATATATATATATATATATATATATATATATATATATATATATATATATATATATATATATATATATATATATATATTTTTTGACATAATAAGTTTGTAATATTTTTTTTTTATTTCTTATTATTATTTTTTAAATCTCTTCATGATTTCTCTCTTCTACCAGAATATCATTTGTAGAATGATGTTACTATTAACATGAGCAGTTGTGCGAGGAATAATATATGCTATGTTGAAACAGATACACCACTCCTATCCTCAAGATCAAACGTAATCCTTGACCCACAGTAACACAGATAAGGTCTACCATGAAAAGCTTATGTCCTTTCTATTCTCCTTATTACTGACTCTGCAAATTCAATGGGTGTATCACCAGGGTGCAGTGTGTATGGTTCCAAGTATCACACATCACAAAATATGGATAATATGGACCAAATTTATTGTAAAAAAATGTTTCTTACTGTTCCAAATATCTTGTTATATTGACATACAGTGCATCCTAGCTCAAAAGCCCCGTTTTTTAAATATAACCATGTATTCATTATTAACACAAGTACCTTCAGAAAATATGAGAAGAAGATTTTTATTTGGAACTTCTATGTACTATTTTATCTTTTCAGAAACAATAAGATGATCCTTAGCTTCTGTACGATTAAACCAAATACAACCCAAGCTCTCCAAAATGGTGCTTTGTACCTAATATAAGTATCTTGTATACCTCCAAGTGTGGCTCTGTGATATTTTCTTCCTAGAAGAGGCATCACAGTTGTGATCCCAGCCCCTTTATTGACGTTCTTCACAGATGTTACAGGAAGTCGTGTATATGGAAGCAAACACGGTGGCTATTTTTATTTTCGAGATCATTCCCTAACCAATTTTCTTTCCCTATTTTTTTTGAGGTCGAGTTCTGCGTAACAGTAATAACTCTAGCAACTCTCATACCTCAGTTACTACGTGTGAAGGTGAGGGAAGGGTTCCTTAAGAACAAGGTAATGGAACTTTAATAGGGCAGTGGGACTGAAAAAAAAAAAAAATAGGAAGAAGCAAATTGGCATGTAAGAATGCTTACTCAAGAGATTCGGAGTTCTTTTGATGGACATATTATTTTAAACACTACACTGTATAGAAATATACTATTGAAACATCCAATGAAACATTGCAATTTTTATTATATATATATATATAAATAATTTTTTATTAATTAATTTATATTATTATTATTTTTTTTTTGGTAAGTTGTAGTTGTATTTCAGAGGGTTTTAACTGGGTCCCACTCCCAGATATACAAAAACTTCATCAGATTGAAGTGCATTCATGTTGCATAATCCTCTGCCAAGAGGGATCAGTCTACACCATTCTAACCAATCCCGCGTAGGGGATACGTTTGCCAAAATTCCCTCGTAGGGGATGTAAAATCTGGTAATCAGGTGGTGCTTGCCCTCGCAGGGGCTACTGAAGCTAAACAAAAATAATCCATAGATAATCGCTAGGGCCCTCGTAGGGGCTGACATAGGGAGACCCAACCGGATGGTTAGCCCAACACTAGACCAGACATCACCAAACATTGCATCAAAAATTCCCATAAAACCTCAAAAACAACACAAAAACCAACAGACCCACAACAGCTCAAGGGTCAACCTCTGTGATGTCCTCTTCAGGTTGGTCGACACACTGCTGGAGGGCATGCTTCAGAGCGGCACTCGCGCTTTCGAAGGCGATGATGAAACTCCAAAGAAACATCCGGGTGAGACGGTTGGAGATGCCAGAAGTGGGGGCTGAGTCCCCGCTGAGGTCTTCAATCTCCAGAGGAGAATTTTGACTGGACTCCATTTTGGGCTTCTTAGCCCTGGATGACCTACGAACAGGGGTTGTCGCTTCTTCAATTTTAGCTTTACGTTTTCCCAATGAAGGCTTCTTGCTGGCGGGAGGGGTGGGTTTGGATGGGGACGGGGTGGGTTTGGAAGGGGAAGGGGTTGGCTTTGAAGGGGAGGGAGTGGGGGCGGGAGGTGAGGGGATGGGTTTGGAAGGGGAAGGGGATGGAATGGATGGGGAAGCAACAACACCTTTCCTGGAGGTCGGGGTGCTGGGAACTCCATCGCTGGCCATAAGCTCGCTAGACATTGAATGAGCAGGGCTTTGGGGGGTTTGGGAGAAGGGGGGGAAGCTTGCAAAGGGGTAGCCACAATGGGGGGATTAGCCATAACATGATAGAAAATAATAGTGAAAAGCCCCTGGTGGGTAGGGGGTACTTTTCTTGCGAGCAACGGCCATAGAGAGACGCATAGACCGATAAAGGAACCCAAGAATGTTCATGGGTTTGTATCCCCAGACATGGTTGACAAGGGCAAGGTGGAAGCTTGCCATAGGCTTGTTGGGATCATCGTAGGCTAAGTACTGAATGAGGGGAATGGCAACAACTGGGAATGGGGGGAAGGGATTGATGGTCCAGGGCATGGCCATCCCACAAGAAGTTTTGGTAGTTGGGGAAACCTTCCAACTCAGGTTCCCAATAGTGTTTGTCATGGTGGACAAGACGCCCACCAACCGGTAGCTCTACAATCTCGCCAATCAGCTCTAGAGTGACCTTAAAGCATAGGTTCCTAACACAGACATGGTCATTCGACCATGTGCGAACAAAGTCCTTCGTGATGTCATCCTCAACTCCATAGAATTTTGATAATAGGGTGGTGAGTTGGGCGCCCTTCAGGTAAGCAGACGCTAGGGTGTCCAGCTAGAGAGAGCTTGGTTCAAGGTAGGCCATGGTGGCGGTGGTGGGGATAGGAAGAGAGGTGGTGGAGGAGGCCCACAGGATAGACTTGTAGAAGGGAGTGTCATAGACTAGGCTAAAGAGGGGAATTAAATAGATCGAGGGAGGTGAGCAGTTCATGTTGAGCCTCGCGAATGGATGACAAGTGGATGGGGGGATGCCATGCTAATGATGGTGAGGATTAAGGGGAAAAGGGGTGTGACTGGAAACGTGGTAGAGGTATCTGGCAGAGAGAGTTGGGACACCGTGGATGGAGATCCACACTTTGAATTTACATGATGAATACCAGTGAAGCAGCCAATCATCAATGGGTGTTGGAGCACACATCGCAAGGATCTTGGATAATGGGACACCCGAAGTAAATCCTGCATAATATAGAAACAATAAATCATTGGTTAGCATGGATGGATTTGGAGTACCTATCATGGCTGTCCGACATCGCAACTTGGAGGACATATGGCGGGAAGGAGTCTTGCCACACGGTGATGGGTGTTTGTCCTAAGCCCAAGTTGGCCAGCCTATCCACAAGCCGATTGGCTTCCCTGTAAGTATGACTGGCTTCCACCTGGCAATGTTGGTTTAACAACTTCCTACTTTCTTGGATAAGGGATCTGATATTCCATGGAGGGACTTTGTTGGAGATGAGGTAACCAATGATATTAAGAGAGTCCCCTTCAACATGGATCTTGACACATGACCCCTTGATGAGGTGAAGACTTCGCCACAGGGCCCACGCCTCGACCATATTGTTGGTCTGATGATGAATATTCTCTACAAAAGCCATAACTATCTTTCCTCTATGATCCCTGATCACTCCCCCTACCCAGCCAACCCGGGATTCCCTTTTGATGCACCATCAAAGTTCACCTTTATCCATCCCTCAGGAGGGGGAAGCCAATGAGCTTTGGTCCTAGGATGGGTCGAGGGGGGATAAGGTGGGAAGGGGGATGTTGAGGGAATTGATGATGTCAACCTCATTCTTGCTCAAGGGGGATCTAGGCCAAGGGATAAGATGGGAGTTTTCAGAGGCGTATGAAATGGCTTTGATGGCTATGGAGGTGGAGTTGTAATGGGTGGAAGAAAAGACCCTACGATTGCGTTCGAGCCAAACTTGCCAAATGAAATGGTGGAGGCAAATTTTCCAAAGGAAAGCTACTTTGGGATTTTTGAAGGGAGCAGGCCATTGGATGAACATGTCCAGGAGGGAGTTGGGGTGGGCCCAATGGATTTGAAAGGTGGTGAACAACTGATCTAAGCCCTCCCTAGTGAACACACACTCTAAAAGGAGGTGGTCAATGGATTCCTAGTTGGACAGACAGAGGTGGCATCTGTTAGGGACAGGGATCCCTCTTTTCATAAGATTATCTATGGTGAGGACCTTGTTTTGAATGGTTGTCCAGGAAAAGAACCCAATTTTTGGGACAAGGCATTTAACCCAAACTAACTTGAATGGAATAGTGGGAACCCAAGATTTGACTAACATGGAGTGGGCAGACTTGACCGTGAAATCCCCACTATCAGTTCCCGCCCATATTGGGTAGTCTTGGGAGACTATGGTAGGGATGATGGTGGTTCTCAGCATCTTGGACAGAGTCTTACCGACCCACAAGAGGTGCTCATTGTCTTCGAGGAGAATCTTCCATGTGCCCCTATCCATGTAATTCTTCACTTTGCTTCCCCATCTCCTTTCGAGACTTGGTCTAAGTCTGGACACCTCAGGAAGATCCTTGAGGGGTTTGTCTTTCAACCACGTGTCTTCCCAAAAGTCTATAGAAGCACCTGAGCCTAGCTGCCATCGAGTCCCTCTCATGATAAGAGGTTTCGTTTGGATAACACCCCACCAGAAGGCTGATCCATTTATAGGGATGTTATTGTCCATAAGGGTTAAGTTTTTGAGATATTTGCTTTGGACAATAGTGACCCATTCTGCTTTGTAGTTGGTGAACAACTTCCAGGCCTATTTTGCTAGTAGGGCAATATTTATGTTTGTTGATCTTCTCATACCAAGTCCCCCTTGGTCCCTGGGTTGGCATACTTTGTCCCAACTGACAAGGTGGAATTTCTTCGAATTATCTGGGTCGGCCCAAAGAAACTTTTTTGCATTTGCTCGATTTTGGAATGGACTGAGGCAGGAGCTTTGAAGACTGACATGAAATAGACCGGGATGCTTTGGAGGACTACCACGGTGAGGGTTGCTTTGGCTGCTTGGGATAGGAGGGAGCCTTTCTAGGCAGCAAGCTTACGGTTGATCCTTTCAATGACATTGTCCCACATCAATTCCTTCGGGTTCATGGTGAACAGAGGGAGTCCCAGGTAGGAGGTGGGGAGGGTAGCGATGCAACAATGGAGGATACGAGCAATTTTCCTCTGCCTATTGCCTGGAGTGTTTAGGAAGTAACACTTACTCTTGAGATAGTTGATTTCTTGCCCTACAGTAGAAGCGTAGGTATCAAGGATCCCTTTGATGGATTTAGCTTGGACAACGGAGGCCGAAGTTGCAACAATAGTATCATCAACAAACTGTTGGTGAGACAAGGGGGGAGAGTTGGAAGAAGCTTTGATACCTGACATGCCTCCCGAAGCCATGACCTATTTGAAAGCTCTACCCAAGGATTCGGCCAAGATAATGAAGAGGAAGGGGGATAGGGGATCTCCCTGTCTGATCCCTCTGAGGCTAGGGAAATAACCTGAAGTAGACCCATTGACCAAAACTGAGAACCATGGTGAGGTAATGCAACCTTTTATGAGGTGAACCCAATCTGAGTGGAAGCCAAATCGAGCTAGCACTTTGAGGAGAAAAGCCCTGTCCACCCTATCAAAAGCTTTGTTGATGTCCAGTTTCAGAAACATGGTCGCTTTCTTGTTGCACTTGGATGAATGGAGGGTTTCATGAAGAGATATGATGCTATCGGTGATTGATCTGCCTTCTACAGAGCTTCCCTGGCATGGATCAATAATGGAGGGGAGGATCTTCTTAAGCCTGAGAGCTAGGGATTTGGTTAGGATCTTGTATAAGATGTTGCAAAGGCTTATAGGTCTGAAGTCATTCATGGATTTGCATTGGGGGTTTTTAGGAACCAGGGCAATGAATGTGGAATTAGTTCCTCGAGGGATGGTTTTGGTTTTCTGAAGCTCCTTGATGGCATCACTCACCTCCTTCCCCACTATGTCCCAGAAGGTTTGAAAAAACCTAGGGGAAACCCATCAGGCCTAGGAGCCTTATCAACTTTCATGGAGAATAAAGCACTTTTGATTTCTTTCTCAGAGAGGGGTTGGATCAGGGATTTTTTCATCTCAGGGGTGACCAAGGGAGGGATATTTTCAAGCAGGGCTTCCTGGGCTGCAATATTGGAAGGATTTTTAGAGCCCATGATGTTGTTGAAGAAGGTGGAGGCTTCTTCTCGGATCTTGATGATGTCCTGAGTGATAGAGCCATCCCTCAAGGTAAGTTCTCTGATCTTGTTTGTGCTTCTATTTCACAGAGTAGAAGCATGGAAGAACCTAGTATTGGCATCCCCCTCTTTGAGCCAAAGGGCTCAAGATTTTTGGTGCCAGAAGGTCTCCTCCTTGGCTAGGATGTTATGATATTCGATGAGCAGCTGCCTTTCTTCTTCCCTGAGCTGGTGGGTCCACTGATCATGCTGAGTTTGTTGCTCTAGATCTTTGAGTTTACTTAACATTTTTGCCTTGAGATCAAAAATATCCTCGAAGACTTCCCTGTTCCAGGTTTTCAGGTTATCTTTTATGATCTTGAGTTTGTGAGATACTCTAGAAATAGTTGAACCAGGGACAGGGGTCTACCACCAATCTTCAATCCATTGTTTCAAATCCGGATGTTGGATCCACATATTCTCGAACCTGAACGGGGTTGAGAAGGATGGAGCCTTATTTGATTCCAAAAGGAGTGGGGAGTGATCAGAGCCTATCCTGGGAAGGGGGATCAGGGATGTGTCTCCAAACAAGGGAATGGCCTATTGAGAGAGAAAAACTAGTCCAGCTTAACCTGAATATGCTCAATGCCCACTCTCTTGTTGCTCCAAGTGAATTGGTGGCCATGAATTTGAATGTCCATGAGTTCATTTTCAGTGACAAAGGCCTGAAAGTCTACAATGCTTTTAGATGGGGAGGATACTCCCCCTTTCTTGTCAGAATGGAAGAGAGGAGAATTGAAATCCCCTGCAATCATCCATGGGAGGTGGGAAAAGGTATCCTTCATGAGGGACAAGGACTTCCACATGTTGAATCTCTCCATAGGATTATTTGGGGCGTAGATGTTGGACAACACCCATGTGAATTTGTTTTCTTTGCAATAAAACATTATGTTTAAGGTTCTGCTGGAGCTGGAGATGACTTTGCCTTCCACCTTCTCAGGGTCCCAGAGACACAGTAGACCTCCTGCAGATCCCTCCACTGGGGATGAAGCCCATTGTCCAGTCTTCCAAATTTTTTGGACTACGTTGTGAGTTTTGTCAACGTCAGTTTTTGTTTCTTGAAGGATGAGTATAGAGGGTTTGTACTCTTTCCTGGCGGTTCGAGCTAACCTTTGTTTGCTCATGTTGTTAAGCCCTCTGATGTTCTAGGAGAGGATCTTCATTTAGATATTTTGGCAGGTTTCTTGCCTCCCTTGGTTGAGATGGAGGGAGGTTTGGGATTTTTCATTTCATCCTTTGCCTGAGTGAACAAGGCTGAACTGAGGGTTAGCTGCACTCCATTGGCAACCTGGTCATCCATGTCTTTCTTGCTTTGCTCATAGGTGGTGGGTCGACCTCTTTTTCTTTCACCCCCTGTATCAATGGGGCCTTTCCTACTTCTGGTGATGATAGAGTTGATGTCCATTCTGGACTGAGTGGGACTGAAGGCATCCTCCTGGGAATCAGGGTTGGATTCAGTAGGGGATAGGGGTTCTTTCGAGGGGTAAGCAACTCTAGAGTGGGGAAGAGGGTTGATCTCCAGCAAGGGTTCCAGAAGGGTATCGGGCTGGGATGGGGGGGATGGGGAGGAAATGGGGATGGAAGGCCCAGATCTGGAGGGAGAGGGATGGGGGTGGGGAATGGTGGAGGGTTGGTGCATAGGAAGGGATTCAGGGAGAAGAACTTCATCATCAGAGCCATTTAAAGGCCCAAATATATTGGGAAAGGTGAACATGGAGCATACCTGGCCTACATCTAAAGAAGGGTTGGTGGACGGATGGTCCTAGATAGTGGCCTGCTTTCCTTTTTTATTGGTCGATCTATGGTTACCAGGTCCTCTGGATCGGTCATTGCATTCTCCCACCTGGTGTTGCTGAGGAGGGGGGACCCTTTGTGCTAGGTGCTTCCTACTGGGGCTTGAGGGATGGGCAATGGGCTCGAAGGTGTCCCTGGGTTTTGCATTCGATGTAGAATGTTGGTTTGTTTTCGTACTCAATAGCTTGACACCAGTGGAAATCCCCATAGATGAGGTTTAGGTGGGTTGGAAGTTGTGAAGCAAGGTTGGCATTGACACAAATTCGAGCATAGGCCATGCGGGACCGGGCTTTAGTTGCAGGGTCAAGAGCGACCATGTCCCCAATGTACGTTCCAATCCACCCTAGGATGTCTTCATGGAAAAACTGGATGGGGAGATCAGGGAGGCGAACCCATATTGGAGCAATATTGATATCCTGAGTCTGGGGATTGAAATATTGCTTCCATTTTGTCACGAATAGACTTTTCCTCCCATAGAACCAGGGACCCCCGGTGAGGATTCGAGCATAGTCATTCTGGTTATTTAAGCATATCAGGAAGAAACCCCATGAGAGGGCCACAATATGAAGGTTCCCTATTGTGCGCCATTTGAATCTGGCCCATCTTCTTATGGATTCCATGTCAGGTCTCCCTCCCACGAACTTGCCGACTAGGGAGAGGGATTCTAAAGAGAGTTTTTCTGCCATGAGAGAGACTGGAAGAACCATATTTTCCCCATTGGTGATCACGGGGGGTGGTTAGGGTTACCAGAGGGGCCGGGTTTAGCCATCCCTATTACCTTCTCCAGGTAAGTCATCCCGCCCGGGTCCGGGTCGGGGTTCATGGGAGCATCCTTCGAGGGGGGATCTCACCTTGCTCCAGATCCCCATAAGGGGCCTGGGGAATCCCGCTCGTAGTTGCAGAGGGAGCTGTGGACGCCATTTTCCCTTTCATCAAAGTTTTATGATCGAAAATATGGTACAACTAACATGTTAATGCTAGCCAATTTCATTATTATTATTATTATTTTCAAGAAGAATGATCAAAGTAAAGATATAGTAATTAAAAATAGTAAATTAATATAATATATATTCATTTTATTAAGTATTATTATTATTATTATATATATTATTTCTATTATTAGTAATATATGTATTTATTTTATTATTATTCTATAACTATAAAATATTATATTACCTATACTACACCCCTATTTTCCTCACCGTGTCAACATTCATGCTAGCCTCATGGTCAAAGTTCTTTTTTTTTAAATTGCAATGTGTGGCAGCCAATCATAGGCGTACACGTCAAATGCATTCGTGGACAAGTTTTTTTTGGAAAGGTAATCAAAAGGGGTTTTATTAGTATTCATATAATTTTATCCCCTTTTATTCTTCCTTGAAGCCTTGATAAGTATAATTGCCACATTTTCTTTATAATCTGCATTAACACGTCTTATCAAATATTTTGTTATTTTTAGGATTGCCATGTGTCGCTTATACCTAGGTCCTATTTAAGTTTTGACACTTAGAATGTTTCGCGGTATGTGTTTACGGATGATGTCTACATATGATGCTTATAGAATATTGTTATTGATGATACCTACGAAAATTCGTTTATGAAAGATTGTTAAAGAAGATACCTACTAAAGATACCTATGGAAGACACCTACTGAAGATATCTACCGAAACCACTATTTAGAGTCAAGAAAATACTTTACCTGTTTCTTCCCCCAAACTGTATTGTGAACTTTATATACCTCTATTACCCCCCAAACTGTAATTTTGGCTATATAGCCAAAACAAAAGGAAGGGTGCTTATTTATATTTATGGATAATATAATAATGATTTTATATATGGGGGTTTATTATAATTTTGGTGAGTGTGCTTCCTGTATGTCATTAAGAAGTTTCCAAGATAGAAAGGTAATGAATATAAAATTTGATTTCAGCCTTCTAGGATATCTTCAATCATGGGAAAAAGTGAAATAGATATTAAGATGGCTTTTCTAAGGGATGAAAATGTGATGGACACAAGCCATGTTTTTGTAGAAAAAATTGAAACCATAGTACTTTCATGAGGGTTTGCTTTTGACTTTTGCATGTGATGTTTCTAGGGTTATTCTTCAAGGACTTCAAACAACATTCTAGCAATTCTGAAACAACTTCATTTACTTCTTTCACAAATCAATATAGTGTCAAAGTTGTCCTAGTAGTTTCAAGCTTCTTTTAAGACCAACTGTGTGTGCAGTGAAGATTCATTTCCCATTATGAGCAAGGATTGAAAAACAACAAGGGTTATGTATGCCAAAAAGCTAGCTTTATCTTATAAGCATCTAGAGGTCTTATCCAGACTTAGTGCTAATACGTAAGGATACCTTAATAAAGAATACCCCATGGTGTTTGAAATACTAAGAATTCCAAGGATTCAAGCTCTTTTGCCCTTTTTTTTTGTGGAATACTTGCTCATTTTGTGAGGAGCAAGGGATTTTTATTGCTTTTTGGGGTTCTTGCTTATTTTGAGGAGAAGCAAGAAGATTTTTATTACTTTGTGGGGTTCCTGCTTATTTTGAGGAGAAGCAAGAAGATTTTTATTGGGATACTTGCTCGATTAGATGAGGAGCAAGGGATTTTTTTCTCTTTTTTTTTAAGGGTGAAGGGCGAGCTTGTCCTTTTGCCAATTCGTTAGTATTCTAGACCATGCGTATAAATAGATAAGCAAGGGAAACTTTTCACTTATGGCAAAAATAACACATGAGTTAATTTTTCCAAAACTTCACAATGTTTTTAGATGTGCAATTGTGCGTGGTCAAAAGAAAAACTTGATCAACTAGGAGTAACTTACAACATTTTAAAATATTTGCTTCATTTTTAATGAAAATTTGGCTCAGGATACCAGATATAATTTGAGTATTTGAAGAATACCTAGATTTCATCTAGCAACAAGGTACTATGCATCATGTGGTAATCATATTCCTACAAGGTTTTTAGAGAAAACATCTTCTTAGGCTATCTTTGAAACATTGAGACTGAAGATGGATAGAAATACGACAAATATAGAAACTTTATGATGAAATAAAGGAAGCATAATCATTTTTATTTTTATATATTAAATTTTTCAATATATATATATAATTATATTATTATTTTTTTCTTTTCAAAGAGAGAAATTATTGGATAGTAGTTGGTTGCAGTTCAGAAATGCACTGCAAATCAGTTTGCTGCCTAAAGTGGTGTATGATTTTTTTTCTTTTAGATAGTGGCTTCTTTTAAAGTTTAAATCTATGCCTATTAAGTAGTAATTTTCTAGTTGAGTTATCAATAGGCTTTGAGTTTTACTGCATCACTTCCAAGTATTTTCTAATTGAAATTTTCATGATACAATATGTTTGTCCTGCCACTTTATAATTTTGTTGGTTCAGTCTTGTATATACCTCTATTTTATTTCATTATTATTATATATATATTTTATTATATATTTATTTATGTATTTATTATATATATATATATATATATATATATATATATATATATATATATATATATCTTATTTATATATATTATTTTTGTTTTATTTTTATTTTTATTTTACATGTATTTATTATTATCATCTCTAATAATATATATTATTATTATTATTATTATTTTAATAATTTCTAGAGGTTTATTATAGTGGACTGTATTGGACTCTTTTTCACCACCTAGCAACTTATTTTCTTTTCTCTCTCTTTGGTTTCATTTTTGTTTGGGTTTTGATTTTGGTTTTCTGTTTTAATCCTACTGTTGTCAAGTTTAAATATAAATTTCAGAACTTATAAATACTCTTAACATACTGTCTGCTAAGTTTAAATATAAATTTCAGAACTTATAAATACTCTTAACACAATAGAAAAGAAATAAATTTAAAATTACTGAACAATCCTAATACTACTAAAATTAGATGTGTTTATACAGCTAATTTCAGCATACTTAGGAAAAAGTAAAAATGCTTGGAAAGTAAATTTTTACTGGAAGTAAAATTGCTGAAGTAAAAGGTAAATTTCTATTGTTCTTTGACTATTAGGAGGGATTTCATTACAGTTGTGTCACTCAACGTAACTACTTCCTATTAAAAAAAAATAGGGTCCTAAAACAATTTTAGGTTGTTTTCAATGTTCACCTACTTCCTATTCTTTTTCATAGGTCCTAAATCAAATTAACAATAGTAATTACCCAAAGCAAGGAAATTGCAAAAAATAAAATTTGCTGAAATTGAAATTTGCAGAAATTGAAATTTGTAGGAAATAAATTTTTAATCTAGGAAAGTAGTAAAAATGAATCCTTTAAGAAAAATGAACCTGGCAACGTCGAACGGAGGGGCTTGTTGGAACCATCTTCGGGCCACTCTAACTCGTATGCACACCAAGGTCTCGTACGTACCCCTTTTCACATACAAGTAAGTCCTCTCTCTTTGCACTGCCAAACAACTTTTCTGACTAACCACTACGGTGCTACTCTCCCCGACAATGATGCCAAAATGATCGGTTGTAGAGCTTACATTTAATTTTATCAATCCGAGGGCAATCAAGGTTAGATTTAAAGAATAGCAATCCAGTATAGATTGTACCGTAGGGATCAATACTAAGCTTAGTTCAGGTCTCTTTCTGGTTTCATGTGTTGCAAAAATTAAAGTTTGCAAAAAATAAAATAAAATTAAATTAAATATGCAGTTTATGAATTATTCTAATGTGGATCCACGTAATGATTTACTTAATGCATTATTTATCTACTATAATTTCTAATTATATTTTCATGTAAATTAATCTTTAATCTAATTCTATCTACCATGTTAGTGGGGGGAAGAGATTTAGGGACTAACCTTTTGGAGTGGGCCCTGCCTCTAGAAGGTTAGTGTTAACCCCTTCCCCTATTTTCTACTCTACTTTTACTTTAGTACTCTACTCTCATTTGATTAATCTAATATTAATTATTTCATGGTTGCA
The DNA here is from genome assembly GCA_028583015.1 of Wollemia nobilis. Taxonomy (NCBI): domain Eukaryota; kingdom Viridiplantae; phylum Streptophyta; class Pinopsida; order Araucariales; family Araucariaceae; genus Wollemia; species Wollemia nobilis. The sequence continues at coordinate 1,653,173 of JAQPPZ010002954.1, forward strand.
GGAAAATGAAAGAAAGCTTACAGGAACAAATCAAACAATAAACATAATTGACACAGTTACCATTTTACGAAGAAAAGAGCTACTTTATTGCTGGGAAATCAGTCGTACATGTTGGTGCATTTCTTCAGAATTGTAAACTTAGAACATTACATTGACAATAATTCCTGGCATTCTCCAGTAGAGAGTAGACCTCTTTCAAGGTCTCTCCTATGTAATTTATATTGTAACTAATACAATTCCAAACAGTATTTCTCCACATATTTTGCCATGCGGATTTTGTGGACTTTATGATGCGATAACTATGCATCAACAAAAATAATCTAAACCTAACATAATACATATTCCTACTTGGACTTGATAAATATTCTGACTGGTCCAAGTGGCATCCTACAAACAAACCTAACAAGACAATACTATTTTGAATGATTTGCAAGATATACATTGGGACCTCATGTCCTATATTCCAGGAAAGGTCTAATAGTCTTGCATCTATACCTAAAACTTCTCATAATAATCTGATTACAAACTTTATTAAGCAAATAACAACTTTTATCAATTGAAATATTCTCACGGATAGTATGCGATAAAGGAAATATTTTGCTAAGTGAAAATATATGTTGCCATCCAACTTGATGTGTCGTCACTGATGTGGCACACTACATAAGTCAACAGTATTTATTATCCTTTAGTTACTGCTGGTAAAATATTCTTCAGTAACTGCCTTCAGTAGTTACCTTCAATAATTACCTTTAGTAATATACTTTAGTAATATACGTCTATAACCTGCATCTACAGTCTTCGTAATTCGTCATTCCTATGACCATATTCTCCTATGCTCAACATCTGGTTCAAGTCCTGTTTTGCCGCATCAATCTCCCATGAAGTGTTCTTCAACATTATTCTGTCCAAACATACAAAACTTGCACATATTTTGTGTAAAATTCATGTATTTATTATTTTAACATCATAAATAAAATTTAGTCATAAATCATGCAAATAAGATATAACAATTATCAAAATGCATCTAGTTTCACATATTTGTAGATAAAATACATATAAAAGGTTCCATAATACATGCACATTTTAGCACTCATCACATTCCTTCTATCTCTTCCTTGACCAATGTTCTGTCCTCTGCACTTGCAGCTTCCTTAATCAAAAAATTGATTATTTATTCATCATTATCAAACACTTGCAAATAAACATTTTTATTAGTGATCGAAGGTTTGTAAATTACTCTCACCATCTTGGGTTTCCTGACTACTTGTTCTATAAGAGAAAAATTAGCACCAAGAGAAACTAAAATATCTGCATGTTTATTTTGCTCCCACAAAATTTGCTTGACTATTTAATGTTATAAAGGACTCAAACAAATACCATACCTTGTTACGGTAGGCCTTCAAGTAGTGTTTCTTTGACACACACTTGTTTGTATTCTGGTTAATTATGAGCTCAAATTCTCCAAATATTTATAGTTGTTTTATGCCCATTTTTTTTGCTTTCATCAAACTAAGGCACAATGCTTCATATTTGGTGGTATTGTTTGTACAACTCCAACTCAACCAATATGAAAAGGTTTTCTACATCACCATAGGAGAAACAAGAATAATATTAGATCCTGCACCATTTTTACACCTTGCACCATCGAAATACAGCTTCTATAGCTGATTCAAAATAGGATCTAGGGAATCAAAGATTTCTTCTTCAGTCTGCTCAGGTTTAGTTATGGTGTAGTAACTAATGTTAGTTTTGACCATCGTATTTAAATCTATTAATGAAAACTCATCCTCAAGATGAAGCTCACCAAGTGCTTCCTCCATCAAGTCCACTTCTTGCAATTCCTCTGTCATCATGTTGACTGCACCAGTAGGCTTTTCTTTCTCTTCCAAATTTTCTATATAAAAATTGGATGTATTTTCATTATAAATGTGGATTCGTCTTCCCTTGAATGTAATCTCTAAATTTGAATAATCTAAGGAAATGTATCCTTCGATTTTCATTGTGAACTCCCTCGAAAGGCAATACTAAAGTATGGTTCCAAGTCAACCAGTACTACTTATTGAATGATAGTGATTTGAGGTATACTATGTAGAACAATAGGAATATCCTTGATTACTCCCACTATTTTTATAGGGGTCCCATCCAACTGCAATATACCTGTATTACTTCTTGTGAAATTCATTCCCATTACTTCACAAACTACCTTTGGCATGATAGTAGTTGTAGCATCGGAGTCAATCATACAATTATGCACGATCCATCCTTCCATTCTAAGTGATAAATAGAATGGAGGTGCTTTGTTATTTTTAGTGGTAGAAGTAGACAGTGTCTATGCTAACACTGTTTGGAAAGGACGTTTCTTCTTATCTTTTGCTGATTTGAGATATTCTTATAAAAGGTCAACCTACCTAGGTAACTATAGTGCATCATATAGACTTACTTTCATGGGAATATTCTTCATTTCTTCCATAATATTTTAATTAGGAACACCAAGAGCCTTTTCTTCTACAACATACTCATACTTGTTCTAATACTATTGAGTAGCTTCCACCCTTTGCAGCTTAGTTAATGATGGATATTTGAGGTATTCTTTAGCTTGCTATTTTACCTTAGTCTATGATTGAGCGACTAAATTTAATGCCTTTGTCTACAACTTGTCTTGAGATTGCTTGGGCAATAGATTCTTCAATAAGACAGAATATTGTTGCTTTGTTGTTGTTTCAGGCACCTTCAAATCAGGTGCTTTCGCTAGCGATTATACTTTTTTATTTTGCACTTTCTATTTAGTAATAACTTTAAGAAGCTTCATTTCTACTAGATCAACAATCACTGACTTCTTTCCAGCCCTTGTGAGAACTAAAACTTACTCCAAAGATAGGACCATCAAGTATGATCAACTTCCATTATCATATTAACTTATCACCAATATAACGTTTTACTAATATCTATCCATAGTTCATATGAACCATGCATGTGTCTTCCCATGCCAATATCTGAGTTAAAATATTGAAGATAGTAAAACACAACTTATTCATGTGTGGGTCAAAGGCCATCAAGAACTTTGTGCCAACTTTAGGTGAATCTGATGTTGAATTCCACTATCTCCTCCTACAGATGTATTTGAATATTCATGAATTGATGTAGTAGGGATAAAGGATCAGCTTGTTCATGAAAGTTCTTGATTATCAAAAATTGCCAACTAGTCTCATTTGGTAATAGTGGCTAGTGGCAAATATCAGTACCAATACAACAATTTCCCTCTAAGCAATAATACTAATAACCTTACCATAATGTCTTCTTCATTAATGCCATGGATCATCGCCAAAGAAACCACATATTGAATATTCTCATAGGTGGTCTTACCAGTACCATCATAGGTAGGAAAATCCTTCAAAGTTGCTTGAGTAACTAAATTTTATGCTTGTAAATTCAAAGCTCCTGAACTATTCCATATTGGGAATTACCTTGGTGGTTGTGGTCCCTGTGGTGGTGGATTCTAAGCCATTGGACTGGTGTATGGTATTGAGGAGGTGGAATTCTAGTAGTAGTAGTAGTTGGACTTGAAGGAACAAAGAACACAATAGCTATCTGTGAGGATTTTGTAGATGATGTGTGAGGTGTAGGAACTAACTTGGGGTGTTCCCCTAATATTTTAATATCAATTTCATAGAACTCAATGGGGTCTTCAAAATTTTTGGCCTTCGATCTTGTGATCATGAATCATGAAGCAAAAATTTTGCTACCTTCATGTTCAGAGGTTTTTGGGTATAACTAAGTCACCTGATGTTCTAACCGTACAACATGAAGGTAAACATCAAACCTCAATACTATTGAAAGTGGAACATTTTGGGTCCCACTAGGCATGCCAAAAACTATTAATCAAATATCTACCTAATATACAAATATGTGTTTTTGTGCCCTAAACATGGCCAATATTGAAATTCCAAAGGAAATAAACATCCTCCGTGCCAATTTCCAGAGAGGGCTAGCTCCCTTACTAATCCTACACTGGTTTAAGACTAGAGTTGTAGGAAAGAAATTGAAAATAATGGAAAAAATAGGAAATATGGCCATAGGCCAAAGGTGTAGGATTGGGGATAGACTAGTGATAGGAATTACAACCAAGTGTTATAGTAGAATAAAATAGAAAATGAGGAAAGATAATCCACTTACATTTTCTCAAAGATAACTTCCATAATCACACTCTAGTATTCACACTTACACTAGCAATACTCAAATCCAAATGCAAAATTTGAACTTAATAGTAGATAGCAAACATGAATATAAAATAAAAATGCCTGAACAGAAAGAAATCACATAAAGAGACTACTTGTAAAATCAGAAGCCACAACTTCTTCTATTTATGCAAAGAACTTGAATAGCTTTTTACAGAATGTCTATCCTCTTTTTACAATGGAAATTGTGTAGTATTTATAGAGGTTTTTGCCTTTGTCTATTTAATACACCAAAGACAAAATGTTCCTAGATCAGGAACCTGTGTGAAGAAATTTTGCGTTTAAGTCCATAACAATTTTACTCTTGAGACAATGATCCAGTTTCTAAGGGGGAAATCTCCAATAAATTAGCATATTTAGGTGTCGATGCATGAAAAACTGTAAACCTGGTCTTTGTATTGAAACCTCCATTGTTTCTCAAAAATTTACCTTTGTTCGAAATATTTTGGAACTCATGAAAATATCCCTATGAATTTAATGTTGTAGCTCCTTGTGCTTGAAATCCATAACTTTGGTTACTCCTTGCCACAATCATTAAATTCTCTCATTCACCCAACCCAAGCACCTTTGACCAATCTCCATCGATGCTTAAACTTTGAGTTTGCTCAAAATAGAGCCATGAGAGAAAGCACTTCCTTTAAATATTATTGCTTTCTTCTTATTCATGCTTCCCTTTGTAACACTCACACTATTTCACTCCATTAACAACTCCTAGACTTTGCATTTACCTTCTTGTCATGGCAGCAATCAACTTGGGGAAAATCCAAGTAAAAAGAATTCATTGTACCCCTTTGATTTCAAATTCGATGCTTTGAACCATTTCACTTCATTTAGCCCCTGTAAAATATGATTGAAAGCTTTGTATTTCTCCTAGGGTAGAAGCACTTCACATAAGACATTCACTTTCTTTTTAAAATATACGTTTACCCCCAAAAGGGGTGAAAGTCACTGTCGCCCTCCACTTGGAGCAAATGTAAATTTGACTTTTTAACGCTCCATCTATTTCAATATTCACCTAAAAACAAAATAGTCTTTGATGCATTTGTTGAATCATTCTTCTTGTAGCTTCACCCCAATAAAGGGTGAATCGACCGTTTTCCCCTCATCTAGGGTGAAGGCATTTTAAAATTTGCATTTTCTTTAATGCACGCTAAAGTGGGATCCATGCATTACCTTATATATACGTTTTCCCAGGGGAAGGGCAAACCTAGCATTGACCTTTCAACACAACCAAAGCACTTGCCATATCCTTTTATTTCACCAAAACTTGTCATTCGTTGTGCTTTTGCCCTAAGGAGGGGCGAATGGGACTTTCACCCCTCAACTGGGGTGAATGTGTTGTTGAATTGTCAACACCTTTGTTGTAAATGGCATTCACCCCAAAGTAGGGTGAATGAAGCTTTCACCCCAACTTTGGGGTGAACACACCCTCTTTAATTACCAAATTTTTCCTTTGGGCTCACCACCATTTTAAAGCACTTCGATGTGCTTTCACCCCAATGAGGGGTGAAAGGGACTTTCGCCCCTCACTTGGGGTGAAAGTGCTTTTTCGACTGAACACTTCCTTTTCCATTTAAAATTTCATGTTCACCCCATAATGAGGTGAACGGGTCCTTCACCCATTTTTTGAGGTGAACACAATTTTAACCATTCCTTAGTAATACACTTAGTATTTGGGTGCCATTTTTGCAAATATCTTTAAGTGATTTCAACTATCATCCCAACCAATTCTCCCAACCATTTTTCCTTAAAAAACCCATTATTTTCAAGGAATAATCGCATGAAAAAAAATAAAGATACTAACACAAAAACATTACAACATATTATATCGTCCAAAATACTGGAATCATAATATTAATATATTTTATCGCTTTACAATCAATAAAATTTCATCAAAAATCCCAATGTGGCATAGTGTCAAAATTACCAACTGGTTGGAAAGGAAAAAAATAATATTTAAAGGAAAGGAAAGTAGTTTAGATGTAATGAAAAGGAATATTTGTTTATACATAAAGGATTCTAATCCAATCCTATCAACTAAAGTAAACCCTAATCTTGAAGCATAGAACCTTGATAGATAAAATAAAGTTAATAAAGGAATTATGATATTGGGTTCAAAAGAAACAAAAGGAATACAAATAATATAAAGTGGAAAACACCAAAAGTGGAGTTGGTAAAAATAAATTTTTATTGAGCATTTGAAAAAAATCTACGATCATAAAGAGGAGAAGGAATAATAAAAAATAATAGGAAATTTATATTTTCTTTGTTGGACATTTTGAGTCAAAGTTGTCATTGATGTCAAGGAACGAAGTTGTCATTGATGTCAAGGAATAAGCTACCATTGATGTCAAAAGGTCAAAAGGAACAATGCAAAGGTTAATGGCAAAAGAGCTTCATAATATTTTTAATATTATGTGGAAGCATAAGTAGGAGGGTTTTTATTAAAACCATGGATGAGCAAAAATAAAAGGTTTTTCATAAAAACCCAAGGAAGCTTTTAAATTCATGTTAAAAAGCCCAAGGAAGTTTTAATATTTATTTTATAAAATATTTAAATTCAAATTGAATTTAAATTTTATAAATAAATATTATTTATACAAAGTGGTAAAACCTAAGAAGGCTTTAATCCTTAATAAAGCCAAAAGGATTTAAATATTAATTTATAATATTTAAATTCTAAAGAATTTAAATAATTTATAAATTAATTATTTAAATATCAAAGGCACCGACGTCTAAGAGAAAAAGGAATCCACCAACGTTTGAAAGTATGGTGGCATATTGGTATAAAAACCATATGCCAAAGTGGCAAATGAATTATCCCTTGTTCGATTTACCAAAGGTCTACGAGTTGTGTGTTTCGTGCGATTTTGTGCAAGGAAGAAGACAAAGTTTTGTCTTAAGTGCATCGGTGAAGAAATAAGATGAAAGAAGCCCTAACCCTCATAACCATCCAACGTGGTGGTCTGGTGGCAAGTTGGAGTGAGCTAGGGTGCTTGTGAGTGGGAGGACCCACGTTCGAATCTTGACAAGCAATGTTTTGAGTGGACTTGGTCAACGTTTTGAGTGGACTTGGTTAGGCACCAAAGGAAGTGATGCAAATCCTTTTTGGGTGAGGCACCAAGAGGGAGAAGATAGAGCACATGGTGCTCTTCCCTCCCAAGGTGAGCACCTAGCTCATGCGGTGGTTGGAGCCATGGCTAGGGAATCGGTAGAGGCAGTGTCATGAGTTCAAATCTCACCAAGGCAAAGGTAATAAATTTTTAATATATTTTGTGATGCCTAAGGTTTTGACATAAGGTCCTAGGGAGTTAAAAGGGGGTAGATAAAAGGTATTTTTAATTAATCATTATTTTGGTTAATTGGAGGAATAAGGAGTTAGATTTATTTTTAAATAAAGTATTTATGACATATTGGTTTATTGGAGATTAAAGTGTTGGTTAGATTTTGAGAGGACTTCTTGCCATTGAGTTATTTTGAGAAGGTGATTTTATTGACATTATTTATGGTATTGGATATTATTTTAATTGGGATATTATAAGGTGTATTTGGTCAATTATTTTTGTATATGTTGATGGATGCTTTCTTCAAGATGGAGTGATAAGGTGTATGTATGTTTTGATATTTACATTGTACTTTTGAGAGAGTTTATCATCTTATAACTTCCTTGAGCTTGGCAAAGAAGTGTTTGTGGTTGTGGTAGATTTTTGAGGTTCCTTCATCATCAAGAAAAAGGTATGGGCACATTCTTCCATAGTTGAGTTGATTGGTTGGTTTTCTGGAAAACAAGTTTGGAGTGAAAAGGACTTAATTAGGTTTCCTTATTGAGTGTGTTGAGTTATATGCTTCAAGGTTTTTGGAATAAAGAGTTGTTAAAACCTTGTTTGATAAGCATTGTTGTTGAAGCCATTGGTTGAGTGAAGAACTTGAACTAGGGTTTGAAAAGAACATGAGTATCATTGTTATGTGAGATTGGTTGATAAGCATTGTTGGAAACATTTTGAGTGAGTGTTCATATGCTTGGACTAGGGTTTGTAAGCAAGGATTGTTTCATTGAGTGATTGGTTGAGCCTAGTCAAGTGGATGTGTGAAGTGATTGTTCAAGTTCTATAAAATAAACTATTCTATATTCTGAATTGATTTGAGAAAGTGATTGAGAATTGAGGTGAATGTGAAGCATATTGAGTCTCTAACAATTCTCTATATGTTTCTGAAAGAGTGATTGAAAGTGATTGAGCATTGAGGTGAATGTGAAGCATATTGAGTCTCTAACAATTCTCTATATGTTTCTAAAAGAGTGATTGAAAGTGATTGAGCATTGAGGTGAATGTGAAGCATATTGAGTCTCTAACAATTTCTTATCTTTCAAAGAAAAATGAAAAAACATATTATCTAATAATTTTATGAGATTGGACAAGTTCTAGTGTGGACTTGTTGAGCAGATTTGAGGTAAGTCTTTGAGAAGACTTGTGGACAGATTTGGGTAAGCTTTTGTGGAAGCTTACAATACAGATTGAGAGCAGATTTGGATAAGTTCTTATGAGGACTTATTGAGAAGATTTGGACAAGTTCTAGAGAGGACTTGTGGATAGATTAGTGTGAGCTTTTGTGGAAGCTTGCAAGGTATATTTGAGATAAGTCTTTGAGAAGACTTGAGAGCAGAATTGATTGATTTGTTCAAACCTTGAGTTAAGGTTTGGGGTAGATCCAATAGAGTTGATTTGAGATTGAGTCAAGATTTGAGTTAAGGCTTGAGGATAGATATTGAGGATAGATTTGTGCTAGACCGAAGGACTATGTTTAGTACAGATTCAAGGATAGAGTTTGGTGTAGATTTGAGGACAGGTTTGTGCTAGACCAAAGATAGATATTGAGGATATTTGTGCTAGACCGAAGGACTATGTTTAGTATAGATTTGAGACAGAGATTTGGAGGTGACAGAGTACAGAGGATGACATCTCCAGTGGATAGAGATCCATTAGCCAGGGTAGTGAGGATAGGTGTCTTTAGTGGATAGAGATCCATTAGCTAGAGTAGTGGGGGTAATAGTTCTTCTAGAAGATCACTAGCCAGAGCAAGAGGAGAAAGGAGTTCTCCTATGGATAGAGATCCACAAAATTGATTAAGGGGATTGGTGTCTCCTTTGGATAGAGGTCCATAAACATTGTAATAGGGAAAGGATTCCCAAGATATTGATTGAGAAAGTTTTAGTAAAATATTTTCTTCGTGGAGTAGCCCACATTGGGTGAACCATGTAAATTTGGTGTCTCTATTGTGTGTGGTGATTTATGCATTTATTTGATTACTACTATTGATATTGCTATCTATACATTGCATAATATTGATTGGGAAAGAAAAGTAAAAAGTGGTCTTATACTGTTCACCCCCCTCTTAGTATAAGCTTGTGTTCTTCAATTGGTATTAGAGTGGGTTCCTTCGGAAGAGTTTAACAACTTGAAGGAAAATCTTACAAGAACACAATGGATTCTAAGAATGGATCATCAGATAATTCAGCACCAGTATTTGATGGAAGTGATTATATATATTGGAGTATGAGAATGAATATTTACCTGATGGCACTTGGCAATGAAATTTGGGAAGCAATTGAAAATGGATACGACCCCTTAGTTGATCCACCTACAGATAAGGAAGGTAAGCTTCTACAACATTATAATTCAAAAGCAATGAATGCAATTTTGAGAGGTTTGCATAGAACAGAGTCCATAAAAGTTATGCATTGTCAAGATGCAAAAGGAATGTGGGATAAGTTGCAAAGTATATATGAAGGAGATAAAGGTGTCAAGAAAGCAAAGATACAAAATCTCAAAGGACAATTTGAAGAGTTAAGAATGAAGGATGAGGAAAACATTAGTACTTATCTACTTCGAGTCGATGAGGTTGTTAATGCTATGCAAGGACTTGGACTTAAGGTTGAAGAATCAGATGTTTGTGATAAGGTCTTAAGATCTCTTCCAAAAATATTTAGTGAAAATATTTCTGCTATAGAAGAATCAAAGGATGGTGATTCTTTGACAAGAGATATGTTGCTTGGTATTCTTACAGCTTTTGAGTTAAGAACAAAATAACCTAATACCCAGAAGGAAGCAACCTTCAAAGCAATCAAGAAGATAAAGGGTAAGAAGTCAGAATCAAGCAATGAGTCATCCAGTGATGAAGAAGCAAATTATGGTAGAAGGAATAAGGATTCAAGAAGATTTAAAGATACAAAATCTATTAAATGTTTCAATTGTGGAAAGTATGGTCACTATGCAACTGATTGTCAAGAAGCTAAAAATAACAATGATGAAGAAAAGGATCATAGGAGAAGGGAATCAGAAAGATACCGGCACCAAAAGAAAAGTAAGGATGGACAAAGTAGACAAGGAAATAAGTTCTTTCAAAGGCAAAAGAGGAGCTACTATGCAGACAAGGCAAGTAAGTACTCAAGTGATAGTGATAATAGTTTCTCATATAATGATAAATATGAAGTCCTATTTATGATTGAAGAAAAAGAGGTCAAGAAAAGGTCACCAATAATTCTCAAGTGTTTTAGATGTGGTAACTTTGGACATCTTGAAGATAGTTGTACAAGGAATGGTTATAGTTTCAGTGATGATGAATATGAGGATACACTTGAAGGACCAGAAGAGAATATTCTAATGGCACTAGAAGAAGAAGAAGGTGATCCTACAGAAGACAAGTCAAAAGAAAATGAAGATGTAGACAAAGGTAAACAAATAGAGGAAGAATCATATAAAGAAGGATATGATCTCAAGGGAGAACTTATTTATGCTCTTGACACAGTAAAGAAGGTAAGAAAGCAAAACTCTAAACTTGAGTTTCAGTTTCAAGAATGTGATGAAGAGAGAAGAATGCTTATAGAGGATCTAGACAAATCAAAGGCTAAGACAAAGAAGTTCAAGGATAAGTTAGAAGCAAAGGTCTTAGAATGTGAAAGGTTAGAACAAGAAGTAGCCCTACTAAAGGAAGATTTAGAAAAGTCCAAGAGTAAGCTACAAAAGTTTGGAAAGAGCTCAAATATTGTGGATAAGATGATCAAGGTACAAAGAAGGTCAACAAACAAAATAGGTCTTGGTTTTGAACAGACTCAAAAGAAACAAGAAGAGAAGTCAACCTCAAGTTCTGAAGGAGAAGAAACTTCAGAAGAAGACAGTGTAAGAGAAAGTGAGACATCTGAGGATGAGTTGGACAACAGAAAGTTCAACAAGGACAGGAACAATGCACAAAGAAGAAATAGATGGAACAACAATCAGAATAGGTTAAGAGAGACTAAGAGACCAATGAGGTCAAGACAAGGAAACTTCAATGGAATATGTTTTTCATGTCACAGGTTTGGGCACATGGCTTCACAGTGCAGGACACATGAAAGACAAGAAAATGGGAATTTCAGAAACAGACAGCTTTTCCATGGGTATTGCTACTCATGTAATCAGTTTGGTCACAAGGCAATGAATTGCAGGGTTCATGATAGAAAAGGATATGGCTTCACTAGGAGAAATCCTAAGACATTTGCACCTCCAAGGAATAATAACATTAAGTGTTATAAGTGCAATAATGATGGACACACAACAAAGTGGTGTAGAGCAGACATTCTAGAATCAAGTATGAACAGGAACAGGAATAGGAACAGGAAAAGGGATATGGATATGAATAGGAACAAGAATAGGAACATGGATATAAACATGAACAAGAACAGGAATAGGAATAGGAACAAGAATATGGACATGGAAAGGAATAGTCAAAGGAATCAAAAGGATCAGATAAGAAGAAAAGAAGACAAAGGTAAAGACTAGTGCTTGTTGGGAGTAGAAATACTCCCACCCCAGAATTAACCACCTCAAGAGGAGGTGGGGGAGGGGCTAAGCTAAGAGACTCATTCTTAGCCCCAAGCCCCAAAGGTGACCCTTTGCCATTGATGTCAAAGGGGAGAGATTTGAGTAAGGGGGAGAGATTTGGTATTTGAGTAAAGAGGAGAGATTTGAAGAGAGCATTGAGCTAGGGGGAGCAATGTCCCAGGGGGAGAAGAACAAAGAAAAGGTTAAGTTTTTGGTAAAAATAATTTGGGTTGCCATCAATGACAAAGGGGGATATTGTTGGACATTTTGAGTCAAAGTTGTCATTGATGTCAAGGAACGAAGTTGTCATTGATGTCAAGGAATAAGCTACCATTGATGTCAAAAGGTCAAAAGGAACAATGCAAAGGTTAATGGTAAAAGAGCTTCATAATATTTTTAATATTATGTGGAAGCATAAGTAGGAGGGTTTTTATTAAAACCATGGATGAGCAAAAATAAAAGGTTTTTCATAAAAACCCAAGGAAGCTTTTAAATTCATGTTAAAAAGCCCAAGGAAGTTTTAATATTTATTTTATAAAATATTTAAATTCAAATTGAATTTAAATTTTATAAATAAATATTATTTATACAAAGTGGTAAAACCTAAGAAGGCTTTAATCCTTAATAAAGCCAAAAGGATTTAAATATTAATTTATAATATTTAAATTCTAAAGAATTTAAATAATTTATAAATTAATTATTTAAATATCAAAGGCACCGACGTCTAAGAGAAAAAGGAATCCATCGATGTTTGAAAGTGTGGTGGCATATTGGTATAAAAACCATATGCCTAAGTGGCAAATGAATTATCCCTTGTTCGATTTACCAAAGGTCTATGAGTTGTGTGTTTCGTGTGATTTCGTGCAAGGAAGAAGACAAAGTTTTGTCTTAAGTGTGTCGGCAAAGAAATAAGATGAAATAAGCCCTAACCCTTATAACCATCCAGCGTGGTGGTCTGGTGGCAAGTTGGAGTGAGCTAGGGTGCTTGTGAGTGGGAGGACCCACGTTCGAATCTCGATAGGCAGCGTTTTGAGTGGACTTGGTCAACGTTTTGAGTGGACTTGGTTAGGCGCCAAAGGAAGCGGTGCAAATCCTTTTTGGGTGAGGCACCAAGAGGGAGAAGATAGAGCACATGGTGCTCTTCCCTCCCAAGGTGAGTGCCTAGCTCACGCAATGGTTGGAGCCATGGCTAGGGTGCTGGTAGAGGCGGCGTCGTGAGTTCGAATCTCACCAAGGCAAAGGTAATAAATTTTTAATATATTTTGTGATGCCTAAGGTTTTGACATGAGGTCCTAGGGAGTTAAAAGGGGTAGATAAAAAGTATTTTTAATTAATCATTATTTTGGTTAATTGGAGGAATAAGGAGTTAGCTTTATTTTTAAATAAAGTATTTATGACATATTGGTTTATTGGAGATTAAAGTGTTGGTTAGATTTTGAGAGGACTTCTTGCCATTGAGTTATTTTGAGAAGGTGATTTTATTGACATTATTTCTAGTATTGGATATTATTTTAATTGGGAGATTATAAGGTGTATTTGGTCAATTATTTTTGTATATGTTGATGGATGCTTTCTTCAAGATGGAGTGATAAGGTGTATGTATGTTTTGATATTTACATTGTACTTTTGAGAGAGTTTATCATCTTATAACTTCCTTGATCTTGGAAAAGAAGTGTTTGTGGTTGTGGCAGATTTTTGAGGTTCCTTCATCATCAAGAAAAAGGTATGGGCACATTCTTCCATAGTTGAGTTGATTGGTTGGTTTTCTGGAAAACAAGTTTGGAGTGAAAAGGACTTAATTAGGTTTCCTTATTGAGTGTGTTGAGTTAATGCTTCAAGGTTTTCTGGAATAAAGAGTTGTTAAAACCTTGTTTGATAAGCATTGTTGTTGAAGCCATTGGTTAAGTGAAGAACTTGAACTAGGGTTTGAAAAGAACATGAGTATCATTGTTATGTGAGATTGGTTGATAAGCATTGTTGGAAACATTTTGAGTGAGTGTTCATATGCTTGGACTAGGGTTTGTAAGCAAGGATTGTTTCATTGAGTGATTGGTTGAGTAGGTGGTTGAGCCTAGTCAAGTGGATGTGTGAAGTGATTTGCTGAGCAAGGATTTTTTCTATCTATACATTGCATAATATTGATTGGAAAATAAAATTAAAAAGTGGTTTTATACTGTTCACCCCCTCTCTCAGTATAAGCTTGTGTTCTTTATTCTCATTATGCTTTCAATAGTGGATTTAAGACATATAATGAAGCTAAAACATGGAACCTTTTGAAGGATTAAAAATATGCATATAAATGAAATATAATAGATTATAGATGGAAGGTGATTCACTAATAGTAATAAAGGCACTTTTTGTGAAAGTAAAGACTCCATGGAACATATAAGAGATAATTATGGAAATAAAAGACCTTGCTAAAGAGCTTGAAGAAAGTAGGTTTACACATATGTTAAGGGAAGGGAAAAAATGTGCAGATTGGCTAGCCAATAGAAGGGTTTTAATAGAATATTGTGAAGATAAATTCTCTTTTTCATGGTTAGAGAAAGGATTAAATTTACCTAATGCTGACAATAAAATGTTGAATGCTTGAATAAAATAATGATTAATATTTAATTTAATGTTTTCCACTAGTAATATTTGTTGTATTTAATAACATTAATATGATTCTACATGAAATACATTTTACAATTCTTGTGGTTGGAATTTTTCTTTAGGAAGAATAATAGCACTCCAAATCTAGTAAATTGGACTATGATAGCAAGAAGTTTTAAAAATATCAATAAGAAGTATGCTATATTTTGTAATATTTGCATTTACAAAAAAATTGTAGAATATTCATAAAATAGAAATCAAGAATTCAAACATTTTATGAAAAAATATGAAGGCATCTAGCTATAGCAAATCTATTGAGATGATAATTGAGTATGTTTGTAAAATATCAACCTCTACATAAAATATTTATACTTTTTCAAGGGTGGGAGACCATGTACAACCCCTTGCTCTCTAGAAAAAACTTGTTAGCTTTTGATGAGTATATGATATAGGAAATGAAACCACAAGATGCAAGATAAGGAAGTTATGATATCTATATGATAATGTCACTATAATATGTAAGAAAATAAAGAGATAAACTTCCGTAATAAATTAGAAATATGCCATTAATGAAAGCCTACAAAATTAGTACAATGTAGTATAATGGAGGACATGAACACTCCATAAATTATTTTTAAAGGAGCTACATTATACCACACTACCAACATATACTATGCACACTCTATATTCTATCCTCACTATTTCACTCACTATAAGGCCTTTATATAGGAATATAGGTTCCTTGGCCCTTACTCTACCTTTGACTCTATCCTCTGACTTATGTACATGTGGACTACATGCACACTTACATATTTGCACATTCTAACACTTGTGCATTTATTACATGTTTAAGTAACTACTTAACTTTACTCTAAAGTAAACACCTACTCTAGTAATGTACCAAAGGTGTTACATTGATATGTACCCAATATTGTATCATATTCTCTAACACCCCCCTATATTACATTATTTAGTTTAGTCTTCAATATGAATCTTCATCTTTAGATTTTCTTCAGCTTGATCTGGTTCTTTGTATTATCTTTAATTCACCTTGCACTATATGCCTCCTTGATATGGTTCCTCTTCTTCTTTATTCTTGTCTTTAGATTTAGTTACTACAATTTTATAGGTGGACATACTATCACCTAATTCCTACAAAAGTATCTTCTCTTTGGCTTTGTCCTTTTTATAATTTTTTAGGTTATGTATAAAATTTTCTAAATAAACACTTAAGCCATCATGATAAGATTTTGTGTTAGTAGAACTTGAAGTATCAATATTGCATGAGGATTGAAATATCTTCTCTACGTATGATTCATTCATTTTTATTTTTATTTTATGTAATTCTATGAATTATTTTTGTTCTACATTCTCATACTTGTAACTTTTGAATGTAAGTAATGTCATATATTATATGCTACCAAATTCTAAAAGAATTTGAATGTCACTCTTTCCTTTATCAATTGCTTCAATGAGTCGAGCATGTAGATAATATTCCATGGTTTCAAAGTTGTCTTTTAAAGCTTCACTATGAATATTTTTTTTAGATCTAAGTCTCCTTTAGACTTTATAAGTAAATTCTTGATTCCAATTTTTATGACACTTGCTCTTTCCTTTCTAATAGTGTTTTTCATATCATTTTTCACTATATTCTTTGAGGTAGGCATATTTCTTAGTTTTAGCTCTTTATGTTTTAAGAACACTTTTGATAGATCCTTTGTAGTAGTCTACCATATAACTCCCTAGTTCAGAGTATGTGAACTACTTTGATAAAACCTTTCTAAGGCTTAAGTTTTGTAGGATTATTATGTCTCACTAGTTTTGTAGGATCCTTTTTGAGATGATTTCGGAATGATACTTATTAACTCATATTTCACCTTATTTCTCCTATGAACTATGCATTTATTAATTTAATGGATTTCTCTATGGTTGGATTTGTTTTGTCCTTTTAATGTGACTATGAGACAAGAATATACAATAAATTCCAACTCAATTATCCAAGAAAGAACTTTCTCCTCTGTCCTTAAATTTTTCAAAAGTTTTTTTTCTAAATTCCAATTAATTAATGTTTAACGTAACACTCCTTATATCTCCCTAGTTTTGAAATTTTATAAGACAGTGATATTTTCAATAATAATATATTCCCAAGTAAAAAACATTATACCTCCTATGATATTAATTGCAAATATTGTATTTCAACTAGAGTGATTTGAAATGAAATACTATTTACTGATAAGAATATAAACTTCTTTGGTTTGCTTTCAAATCTATTAAGGTTGATTTACATATAATTTAAAATACAAATTATAATAATAATTTCAATCTTATACTATCCCTTATATGAAAGCAAATATGAAACAATACTATTATAAATATGATGAGTGCTATACTTGACATCAAAATCCTTGAAATGTGATGTATCTCCTTGTTGGTTTATGACAAACTTGGTTGACGTCATCTTATGATAATATTTAATTCACATTTGACTTCTAAATTAAATAAAAGTAATAATATATTTTACCTCCCTTCAACATATAGCAAGCAAGATGATTGGCCTATGGTGAGGCTTCTAAGTTTAGGCATTGATATTTACTATGGGGAACGAGCATTCAATGCTCTCTTACAAATGGAACTAGTATTCTCCTCACAACCCAAGCATTCAATTCTCTACTTTATTTCAAATGGTGTTGGTCCTCACCTTACAACTCAAGCATTCAATGCTCTCTTTGATAAATGCTAGTATATGGTAGTATCTTGCTACATTTTAACTTCGATTGTGATGCTTTCACTTTGATATTGATTGACCTCTAAAATTTGCTAGAAATAGCTTCAATTTACTCTCCTCTCTATGTAGTATCCTTGGGTGGCTATTAATATGGATATGTTCTTGGTCCAAGTGACAAGTGTCACTTCCAGGTTATTCAACACTTAATTTCCTTCCCTTAGAAGGTACTACCCTAATATTAGTGCTACAAATGATATACCATGTGTTGTAGGTGTTAGACTTTGATATTGGATGTTGAAAGAATCTTATTACATGAGCATTGGTGTAATGATGAAGGGGGTTATGTTCCTTGAGCACTCGTTGATATCTTGCAAGCATTAAAACTTCTTGGTGCCTCTTCCTTCTTGTGTGCCAAGTGGCACAAGATGCCTTGCTCCTTTGGGATAAGTATTGGCACTCCTTTGCATGCACTCCAAGCTACTATAATATCTTTATTCCCTTTGAGCCCTTTCACTTCTCTTTGCTAGTTATTTCAAGTGTATTCCAATGTGCATCCAACTTGCTCTTGTGAGGTGTTTCTTCCTCTTCAATGGTGGATCTTTCTACGTTTGATGATGATGAGCTTCAATGAAGGTACTTCTTCCAAGTTTAAGCAATGATATATGGTAACCTTTCTCCTTGATTTCCATGTAACCTTTGTGTTGTCTTATTTCTTGTTTGCACTTCTTGTAATGGAGATGTTTTATGTAGGTTCTCTTAAACCAATGCAGATTTATTCCTAAGCACTACATAGGAACTAAGTTGGGATATGCTAGTGCTGATTAGGGTGTCTTTGGACACCTATAATGCATGGGTATTGAGCCTTTGAATAACTTTACCTTATGTTTTTGGAGCTCCTTTGAACTGTGTAAACTACCCACTTTGAGGGTAATGTAATTTCTTTTCTATTGCTCTTGTATTGATGAATCTACCCTTGATTAACTATAATATACCCACTATAATAGTATCCTTAGAAACTATTTTCTACACTAGATTTTATATGTAGATTAGAGTGCAATAATATGAGTAACACTACCTTGAAATGCACTGAAACTTGAGACTTCTATGGTCTCCTTTTTGAAGCTTTCTAGCTTCTATGGTGGGTAGTTTTCCTTCTCCAATCTATGGAGGTTTTGTTGCTCTTTTGGTGGCTTCACCTTGCCACAAGATGTTGCAGGTTTTTTGTGCACAACAATGTCTCTAGACACTTTGATATCATGCTAATTTGTGCACTTTTATTTTTCCACTCTAACTCACAAAACAATGCACTTAATAATCCTTGAGAGTAACTAGTATAGTGCACTAATTTTCACCTTAGATTAATCCTTAATGCACCAATAATATCTCCAACTTAATGCACTTAAGGATAGCTAGAATAGTGCAATAGTAATATTACCTTATTACTCCTTCAAATGAACCTTAAATCATGCACTAGTAATTGCTCCTAAATGCACTATAATATTTGCAACTTAATGTAGTCTTCTAAACTTTAACTAGATAATATAAAAATGATATTTTTATTTCTATAGAAATATATCTAATATCCTATTTTAATGTGCAGGTAATAAACCATAAAAGAAACTTCCTTTTGCACTCCCTCAAATACTATAACATGCAACCTTCTCTTTGTAACTTCTTGAAATTCTAATAAGATGATTAATGGAATTTGATAGCTAAACAATTAAAGTTCAAATAATGAACCCATTTACACCAAATTCACTTACCTTAATGATATTTGTAGATGAAATATTGCATGGAGATTAGATTCACCTTATTGCTACCTTTTACTAGATGAACTTGTAGCTCTTATTTTGTTATCTAAAACAACTTCACAACACACCAATTTGTAGCTTTATACCTCCTTATTTATTGCTTCCTATTACTATAGTTTGATGGCTTCAAACTTTAGGATGTATCATAGAAATATCAAACTTAATAGCTATTGATGCTTCCTAAGTTACTACTTTCTTGTTGTTCTTAAATATGAAATTTTTAGATTGCAAGGCAGTCAATATTTCCACTAGAATTTTGTTCTTGAATCTCAAAAAATTGATAGGAAAATAATCCAAATCATAGCTGATATTTTCCTTCAATAACCCTTTATTTTTCTACTATATAAACCAAAAAATCTCCTTTCTCCCCTATCCTTCAGATGCAATCTTCAAATATCTCAAGTTTGGTAATAATTTCTGGCTCCTTTCTCCTTCAACCTCCTTATCAAATATTGACTTCAATCAAGGCCTTCTTCTCAAGAATCTTAAAGTCTTGAGGTCTTCACCAATATCCTCTAAAATTTGGCAAACTTCTTGCCAAATCCTTCTCCCTTGGGCTTTTTGTTGGATGGCAACAATTATCCCAAGTTCTTCCTTTATTAGGAACTTCTGCTTGGTGTTAAATTTCTCCAATGAGTTCTCCTAGGAACTCCCTCAATGGCCTTTTTTGAATCTCTTTTAATGAGGCTCACCAAGCCTTCTCCTTATTTTCACCTTGAGGCCTTTTCTTCAACCTTCTACTATGGAATTTTAGTAATGAGATCCCCCTCTTGGATCTTTAAAATTTTCTACTTCAAAAATAGGACTTTTGCTAGTCCTATTTCTCTTTCAAAAATTGGATGTTCTTCAATATGACATCTTGTAGTTCTCTTTAGTTCTTTGGGTTAATTATTCTACTTCTTCAATCTTCAATGAATATCACTAATCTCCTATATTCACCAGGACTCTTCTTTGGAGTCTTTTCAATCTGTTATTTGTAGTCTTCAATGGATATCATCAATCTTCAATATTCTCTTGGACTATTCTTTGGAGTCTCTTCCTCTAATATGCAACAATGCTCTTATGGTTTTTTCTTCTTTTGCACTCTATAGATCTGCAATCTCTAGCAATGGGACATTTTTTTAGGCCTCCAAATATTTTTTCTTACATTTGTTGCTTCTGGTGCTAGATTGATTCTATAGAAGATATTATTCCTAGCTCTTTTGTAGGAAGCTTCTCAACTTTATTTGAATATCCTTTTTCCTAAAATAAAGTATAAATAACTATAATGAAAGAAATTCTAAATCTAGAGATGATTAATCTTCACTAGTTGATTTGTCAAACTAGTGGAATCCTTGTTGAGTCTTAGTCTTCACGATTTTTTCTACAACCATGTGGAAAGACTCTAGCCAAATAAAATCTCAAAAATTATTTAAATGAGATTTTTAGATTTCTCTCAATATTACTTATGGCTCTTCCTATTTTCTATCGATCTACTATGTCCTTTAATACCACTGTTAATTTTTGATGAGTATATAATATCATAAATGCAACCACAATATGTAAGATAAGAAGGTTATGATATCTATATGATAATAACACTATAATATGCAGGAAAATAAAGAGATAAAATTCTACAATAACTCAAAAATATGCCATTAATGAAATCTTACAAAAATAATACAATGTAGTATAATGGAGAACATAAACACTCCATAAAGTATTTTTAAAGGAGATGCATTGTACCACACTACCAACGTATACTACCCATACTATGTATAATCTCCTCACTATTTCACTCACTATAAGACCTTTATATAGGAAGATAGGTTCCTTGGCCCTTACTCTACCTTTGACTCTATTATGTGACTTATATACATGCATACTACATGCACATTTACATCACTGAACATTCTAACACTTGTGTATTTATTACATTCTGAAGTAACTACTTAACTTTACTCTAAATTAAACTCCTCTAGTAATGTACAAAAGGTGGTACATTGATATGTACCCAATAATGTAATATATTCTCCAACAAAACTAAAATCTCTTGATTTATAAATATTTACACCTTTATATATTGTGAGCAATGTGTAAGTGAATCAAGTGTAACTACTAGTCTAGAGTGAGTCTTACCTTTTTATTGAGTTAGATCTTTAGGTAGATTAATAAATGAGTGTGAGCATGTGATCAAGGAGTGAGTTCTAATGTAAGCAAAGAGAGAATATTTTATTTTTTTGGTATAATTCAATATATATATGCTCTTTTGAAAAAGATATAGGTAGCATATTAGGAAATTCATTTTTGAATTCCCTAATTGGAAATGAGCATGCCCTAGTTACAAGTACCGATCCACTAGTAGGACATAAGAGGAAGAAAGAATTTATGCCAAATATTATACACGTTGAAGATTATATACCATAAGTGATTAACAAGCATGAGGTGATTAGTTATTGGCATAATAATTCTTAAAAATAGAGGTTTAATGTTGGCATGTTTATAAGAGATTTATAATTAGATCAAATGGATATGAATATTAAACTCAAATTACTCAATTGCTTTTAGATATTTTTTTATTATACTCTTTATTTAAAAAACTAGGAATGGAGTTATTGATGGTGGTCCATGGTTTAGGGGAAAGATAAATTATATTTAAAATAATGGTGTAAGATTTGTTTTGTGAATATAAAAATATAAAAAGCATTTTAATTTTTTTTATATGTTTCTGGGTTCCCATATCAACTTATCAATAAGGACGATTTGAAACATATTGACAATACTCTAGGGAATTTCATATAGGATCAACTAACTACTAAAAAGTAAAGGCATATTGTATGTACGTGAATATGTTTATTCCCATGCATTTTTAAAAAAAAAAATCCATAATACATTAGGATTAGATCTAAATAAAGATAATAGTATCAATAAAAAAAGTTATAAAAGCATTATATTTTGATGCCATAAATATTATGAGTTTAGTCACATGACAAGAAACTTTAAATTGAATATAATGGAGCAAGATAAAAAAATATTTGGGCATAAGTAAAACTTCAAGATATAGCAAGTAGATCAAATCAATGTAAAATATAGAATATGCCATAGATTTTCCACTCATAAGAAAGTGGTAATGATCTCATTCACATAATAAAATGGCAAATCCCATCATGGTTTAGTCAAATAAAACATTAGAAAAAAATAAAAAGGACACAAAAAATAAAGAAATAAAATGCACAAGCTCAAATTTATAATGAATTAAATATGTAAAGCAATATGTTGAAAAATATTTTAAAGTAAAGGAACAAAAGAGATCAATTTTAATATTGGTGAATCATATTTATTTTTCTTAAATACTATAAAATACTCTCCTTACAATTGATGTATTGTAGTACTTATCCCTTGCACTTTAGGATATCATGAGAAGTATAATAATGAAAAGAGTAAGGAGGATGTTCATAAAAATTTGGTGTTTTAGGGATACATAAGAAAATAACTAATGAAGAATCTTTCTTACATGTTAGAATTTCAAGGACAAAATAAATAAGACGGTATTTTTTATGTTTTTCCTTCCACCTAAGATTCTCCAAGGGAACCATATGTCAAAGTACCATTATGATTGTAGGTTAAGGTTTTAAGAGTAACATATAAAGAAACAATTATGGATGATTTTAATGAATACTTAGTGTTTTTGAGGTAGAATAATCAATTAGGTACTATGGAGGATAATCCTTAAACTTAATGGTTTATATGGTGATTAAGAGAAATATGATCTTGAGGCTATTCCTTACAATTTAAGTTTTTTCTAGGGCTATATAAACTTTGATATGGTAAATATCTATAGTAAATTCTTTACTATACCTAATTTTGTGGCATACCCCTACCATATATCTAGCTCTAAAAAAAGTGTTAAGGTAAATAAATTGCTACTAGACCAACCATACTTTCTAAGAGAGTTATTAAATGGGGTACAACACTAAAATCTCGTTACCATAAGTAGGGATCAATCAATTGAAGGAATAGTTAATGGATATATTAGGACACACTTTACAAAGATAAAATCCCATTAATGATACATTCAATAATGATCTGCCTGTTTGGTTAGCATCTATGATAGATGAACTTGAGTTTCTCTATATTTTGCGCCATTGTATCTTCACTACGACTATTGACTAATGCATTAGTTTTCTTCCCTTCATTAGTTAGAAGGGAATTTTTAATTTTATTATAAGTGTTATAAATAGCCATTTTTAGATAAAATAAGAGGAGGTTGAATTGTTTTCATGTATAGAATTTGACCTTTAGAAACTCTCACTCCTACTTCCATTTTGTATTCTAGTTTGAATGTGATCCTTGGGTTGTATGTATAGGTTTTCGAGCATCTTCTAATTGCATAAAATTGTAATGTACTTTAACATAAATACAAGGACCTATTACTATAATAACATTTCTATCTTGGTTTGACTACAATAGCACTTTAATAGAAATTAGGCTTGTTTCATGAGCTCAAGGTCTACTACAGATCCCTCTTAACTTGGGCGATAGACAAAAAAACTAACATTATAAAATAGCCACTCCTAAAAATATGAATCAAAGAAGGGTTCTAGCATGGGATTATGGAGATCCCTTGTGGCCACTACTAGCACTAGGCACATGGAATGAGGTCCTAGTGTTCACCTTGAAATCCTTGTCATGTTTTAATAGAGAGGATGCAATTAATCTAACACATGGTCAATATATACACTGTCTAAATGTTGAACTTAAGTTTTTAGTAGCCTCTTTCAAATAAAAAGCAAGAGAGAAATATATGTCCCGTATTCTCCACTCTGTCACTAGCTAGGACTAGCTTAGAAATTTTCTTGTGAATAGGTTAAAGAAAGAAGCATATGGATATCACTACTAGGGAAGTTGGAAAATTTTGAAAGGATCCCTATGGAATTCAAGAATGAATTCAACACCAAAAATAAATATTATTGGTGTAGAATCTCAAACTACATACAACCCATCTCATGTATTTCTTTCATATACTATTTGAAGGTAATTAATTCTGAGATAGCCATGACGATAAAATCCAAGGAAGGTAACTCACCACTAGTAGCCTATGGGATAGTTTTCTAGGCCAAAAAGTATCTAATTTACATAAATATATTATCCCCTAGATCTCCTATGCCTCTATTACTAGATATTTAGCCACTATATCAACCTCCTACAACCATACAACCCATCACTTTCTAGCTAACCACTATTTATGGTTAGACCTTTGTGTAAACATTTCCATTTTCCACTACCACTATCTTCCTAACCTTTCAATTCCTATAAATAGAAATAATGTAAAGCACTATGAGGGACATGAACAATGAAATTATATCCCTCAAGTATTAGT
This sequence comes from Wollemia nobilis, assembly GCA_028583015.1. Taxonomy (NCBI): domain Eukaryota; kingdom Viridiplantae; phylum Streptophyta; class Pinopsida; order Araucariales; family Araucariaceae; genus Wollemia; species Wollemia nobilis. The sequence continues at coordinate 1,677,754 of JAQPPZ010002954.1, forward strand.
AAAATTTCAATAGGTTCAATTATTATAACTACCCAATGCCCCCATTCCCATAAGGTAACCAAGCATATCCACCTTTTCCAAATGGATATTAGAGGTAGCCACCTCAACCCAATAGATATTCTAATCTACCCCAAGACCCTAAAAGTTATATAATACCCATTATCTTCCATATGAAAATAATGCCCTTAAAACCAATAAAATGAAGAACACAAGCTTATACTTAGAGGGAGGGTGAATAGTATAAGATCACTTTTTACTTTTCTTTCCCAAATAGTATTATCCAATATAATCAATGGTAATATCAATAACAGTAACCAAAGTAATGCACAAATAATCACACATAATAGAGACACCAATTTAACATGGTTCACCCAATGTGGGCTACTCCACGGAGAAAATATTTCACTAAATTTTTCTCAAAAAATATCTTGGGAAACCTTTCCCTATTACAATATTTATGGACCTCTATCCAAAGGAGACACCAATTCCTAAATCAAGTTCATGGATATCTATCGGTAGAAGACACCAATTAGTTGGTTTGTGGATCTCTATCCATAGGAGAACTCCTTATCCTCTACTCTAGTTGGTGATATTCTAGAAGAACTATTGCCTCCACTGCACTAACTAATGGATCTCTATCCACTGAATAATCATGCCCTCACTTAGAAGACATGTCTTCACTACCCTGGATAATGGAACTCTATCCACTAGATATTATCATCCTTTATACTCTGTCACCTCCAAATATTACTCTCAGATCTGTCTCAAATCTATACTAAACACAGTCCTTCGGTCTAGCACAAATTTTCTTAATCTGTATCTTTGATATTCACTAAATATAGTCCTTCGATCTAGCACAAATCTGTTCAATATATATCTCTAGTTTGGCACAAACCTATCCTCAAATTTGTACCAAACTCTATACTCAAATCTATCCTCAAGTCTTAACACAAAGCTTGACTCAATCACAAATCAACTCTACTAGATCTACTCCAAACCTTAACTCAAGGTTTGAACAAATCAATCAATCAACTCTGCTCATAAGTCTTCTCAAAAGACTTACCTTAAATCTATCCACAAGTCCTCTCAAGGACTTATCCAATCTGCTCTCAATCTCTATCTTCAAATTTGTATTGTAAGCTTCCACAAAAGCTCACACCAATTATCCACAAGTCTTCTCCAAGACTTGCCTCAAATCTGCTCAATAAGTCCTCACTAGAACTTTTCCAATCTCCTCAACAAGTCTTCATTAAGACTTACCTCAAATATTCTCAACAAGCGTTCACTAAGACTTACCTTAAATCTTCTCAACAAGCCTTCACTAAGACTTACCTCAAATATGCTCAACATCTCCTCACTAGAACTTGTCCAATATGCTCAACTCTATCATAGAAAACCTCTTCAATCACATAAATAAGTTTCACATAGAATCTTGTTTAACTCATAAAAACATATAGAGATTTTTTAGAGACTCAATATGTTTCACACTCACAACCACTCAATCACTTACAATCTCTTTCTCAAATCAATTTAGAAAATAGAACAATGTGTTTCATAGAACTAGAACTATCACTTCAACACTTCCACTTGACTACGCTCAATCAATCACTCAATGAAACACTCCTTGCTTACAAACCCCAGTCCAAGCATATGAACACTCAATTATTTCCAAAAATGCTTATAAAAAATTCTCACATAACAAAGATACTCATGATCTTGCACAAACCCTAGTTCAAGATAGTTCACAAGTTCTCACTCAAGCATTCACAAATCAAGTATATAAATGCTTACTCACAATTGCTTATCAAACATAAACCTTTTCACTCCAACTTAGCATTCATCACATCCAACAATCACACTCAAATATAATGAGCCCTTACCTCTTGTTTAAAGAAGATTTACCCTCAAACACCTGTCTCAATCTTAATCAACGTTTTGCCAATTTCAAAGGTTAGGTAACAATAATATTTCTCAAAACATCACTTGAATATTTCCCAATAATTATCTTTCACAAAAATAATAAGTCTTAATCACACTTTATAATATCCAGGCTTCCAAAAATTAGGTTTCAATCTAAAAAATCATTTACTTACTCAAATAAAATAATAATATCCTTATGATTCTTTTAACTCCAAAATTCTAAGATATAACTTTCAAAATCTTAAACTGTTTTCACAAGATAATTAAACTACAATCTTATAACTCCCCATTCCCTTTAAATATAGTATTCAAACCATTTTCTAGTAATAATGAAACTACAACCTTATCACTCCTATAATAAGACAAGCCTTATAGCTCCCAAGATGTACTATATAACAAACCATATCTTAATATTGAGTTTAACGTATGCGCTGTAGATGACCCACGTTGCTTCGTTGGTCATACTTATCTCAACGAACGAACAAGCACCACGTGGGCTAGTGTATGCTTTTAATTCCCTCTCACATCAACACTGAATCTAAACCCTTGGATTTCGTATGCTGCCTCAGTATCTATCACATGTCAAACAACATACTTTCTGGTGCATCCCAAACTTCTCTGCAAATTCACACAGATTGCCAATGTTCTTAATCGAAACTTCTTCCTCAAACCTTGTGATATCTCTGTGTACCCCTGCATCACCAGAATACACTATGGCACATCGTTATTCGTGATGGCTATGTAAAATAATTGTGCCACAAAATTCTCTTCTCCGTCGTCGGTGACCTCTGTTCGACGATCCACTCTCTACCTTTGATCGAACTCGTAACTGACAGTCAGATGAAATAAGTAGGGTAAATAGGTTCTTGTTTTTTTTGAGACTGAACACGCCCATTGTACTCGCTGTCACATCAGTATTTCATTTTTGAAGTTCGTGCATATTCCAAGAATCTGCTATAGCGTGTTTTTAACACTCCATGCTGCGTGAATACCGAAATCGATTTGACCGTTACTTCATCTCACCCAAGCATATTGTTGGTCTTCGTTACTGCATCAGTCTACTTATATGTTTACAAAAAATAATAGCAATTGATCTTGCGCATTTCAATTTTATTATCGCTTCCAAAATTTCTATCTCAGCACCCTTTTATTTCATCACACCTTTAAACCTTAGCCCTTGGCTTTATAAATACATGATGTGGCATGTGTTTAAAAATATCGGCACATAGTTTTTAATAAAGTCGACATTGCCGAGGTTTATCTCATGCTAGGTCATCGGCGAAGATAGTGGCTGGACCACTATAGAATTTGAAAATAGAATAATATTATTAAATCTTATAAGCCACAAGCATTTTTATAATCGGCGCCTATCAATTATAACTTATTCAAAATATTTAATTATTTAATTTTAAATTATTTAAACATAAATAATTTAAATATTAAATAATTAAAACTTTAAATTACATAAAAAAAAATTAAACGTCGGGCCCAAATGACAAATTAAACCTCTTCCTTTTCTTTCTTTTTTTTTGGTAAATTAATAGTTTATATTACTAAAAGGGTTTTAAGGATCCCTTAACCTTGATACAAAACCAACAAGAAAAGTTGTAACACGATGAAGGATGCACCTTTGACCCCCTACAAATCTTAGACTGTCAAGAGCCATAGCTGAGGATGCAACCTCAGGCTTAAGGACCCAGATACAATATAAAAAACAAAAAGGTGAGGTCGTAGCCTCAGACTTGAGGACACTAAGATACAAGACAGAACCTAAAACATGAAAACTATAGCTGAAGAAGTAAAATCCTCCACGTAGGGAAGACATAAAACCAAAAAAGGACCTATTATCCGAAAGAGACCAGGCTCCACGCAGGGTAGCCTTAGAAACAAAAAACATGGATAAAAGGAAATTAGTCCTCAGTTGAGGTCTTATCCTCGTCCTTGGTGTCCTCCTTATCAGTGTTCTTGGGCTCGTCATCCTTAGGCTCCTCTTTGACAACAAACTTCTTCGCTTCGTAACCACCATAAACCTCCTGGATAATCTTCCCACCAGAAAATAGTTTATGCAGACCTTCCCGGATATCCATCATAGATTTAACCAACACATTCATTATAGCAGTGGTGGCTAAGATGCTGAACTCTTTTAGGTGCTTAGTTTCATTCTCATTTTCCCCTTCCTCGTTCTTGATCTCAATGACGTTGCACTTAGCTTCCAGGTTTTGGAGCCGAGCAACCTTCATTACAGGTTCCTCCGTGTTATCAAAACTAATGCTCTTCCTGGCCCTCAACTATGTGACATCCTCAATAACTTTTCTCTTTTTCTCTTCTAGGGTGAGGCAAGTCGAGTACCCTACAGGATTAGCAGGGCTAGGAATAATAAGATTGATTTTGGTATTGTCTTCCAGGATGTAGGTGTAGATGACCTTGTACAAACCCTAATGGTGAGGAAGGTCATGGATCTTCTTATTCCTACAAGTAGTAATGGATTTGTTCATGGAATTGAAAAGGAAGAGGGGGATTCTAAGAGGATTAATGTCCCAAAAATGGTTTACAAAATCCAAATGGTAGGTTTTGAGGAGTTTATCAGGATCATCGATAGTGATGAATTCCATGATGGGCTTCATAACTACATCCCAAGGGGTGTTCAGGTCACTCCTAAATATCCCAAGGCTCTTAGCATTCTTGAAGATTTTCTCATTTCCTTTAAAATCACTAAGCTCAATTTCCCAATTATGCTTATGCCTATGGATGGAACAACCTTCAGGGTTTTGGCCAGTAATGGAAGATAGTAGGTGAACATCAAGCCTAAATATTCTACCACACACAGTAACAACACTGTTATCCCAGGTCTCAAGGAATGCAAACGTGATCTCAATATCGTCTCCAGAAAACATGTGGAGGAAGGGGAAGAAGTGTATCTTAGAGAATATTTTTCGTCATAGAGTCATAGGCAAAGTAAATGGACTCAATAAATTTGTTCACCATGGTGGACGGGGGAAGGGGGATGATGAGGGAGTGGACAGGTGAAAAGGGGGTGAGCAACAAGGACAACGAACTACGTAGATAGAGAGAAACATGATGGCAAGTGAAGGTAGAGCAGGGAGGATCGACGATGATAAAAAGGATAGGATCTTGGGAAAAACACCAAAAAATGTGGGGAATACTAAACAAAATCATAACCAAGCATGGCGGGGAGATGTAAATGCTGACATGGATGTAAACCTCTTCCTTTTGTCCTGTTCATTGACCCTGATTTGTCAACATCAATGACAACAAATCTCGCTCATATTTCCAACAATATCCCCCTTTGTCATTGATGGAAACCTATTTACCTTTTATCATTTATTTTACCTCTTTCTGTTCTGCTCCCCCTGGGAAACTGCTCCCCCTAACTGAATGCTTTCCTTCTAACTCAAATCTCTCCCCCTTTGTCATTAATGGCAAAGGATCACCCTTGGGGCTCGGGTCTAAGAATGACTCTCTTGTGTTGTGATTTCTTGAAGGTGCAAATTTTTTATAGTTCCATCTGGGAAAACCGTATCCATTCTTGTCATGAACCTTGCAATTTACTGCCTTGTGAACAAACTAATTACAAGAGTAACAATGCCCTTGAAAAAACTGCCTATTTTTGAAGTTCTCATATTCATGTCTTCCATGTGTCCTGCATTATGAAGCCTTGTACCCAAACCTATGACATGAGAAGCATCATCCATTGAAATTACCTCATCTTGACCTCATTGGTCTCTTAGTCTCTTCTACCCTGTGTTGTTTTATGTTCCATCTATTTCTCATTTGTGCATTGTTCCTTTCCCTATTGATATTTCTATTTTCTAACTCATCCTTAGAAGTCTCACTTCCTCTTACATTCTCTTCTTATGAAGTTTCTTCTTCTTTGATGCTTGAGCTTGACTCTCATTTTTCTGCTTCTTGTTTCCCCTGTTCTTCTTCAAGTCCTATTTTGGTGACTGATGATCTTTGTTCATTGATAATCCTATTTAAGGACTTTGAATTTTTTTCAAGTCTGTGTAACTTGTCCTTAGAGTCTTTTACTTCCATTCCTAGTGAAACTATCTCATGTTCTAATGTTTCACACTCTCTATATTTTTTCTTTAATTTTATGGCCATACCTTCTTCAATTTTCCTTGCCTCTTCAACTTTGATTTTGAAGTTGGTGAGTTCCTATAGAAAATTTGCTTTTGCTTTCTCATCTTCTTGAGCTTGAACCCTTAATCCTGAGTTCTCCCTTTTTAATTCTTTGAGATCAACACTAAGTCTTTTACACTTTTGCTCTTTTACATTTGATTATTCAACCATATATTTTTCAGATCTCCTTACCTTTTCAATCTTATCTTTGAAGTTAGAGAGATCTTATAAAATCTTTGTCTTACATTTCTCATCATTTTGTATTTTAGCCTTTATTTCTAAATTATCCCTTTTCAACTCAATAAGTTCCTTAAGTGTGACTTCCTCCTTTTCTTTTTCTGATTTTTTCTCTTTTCTTTGGTCTTCAATATCTTCTATTATCCAAAGTAGAGTTTCTTATTCATACATGTTTTGACTATCATTATTATCTTGTTTTTAACCATCATGTAGGACTTGAATTCTGAAAGTATCATCTTCATATTCACTGCTACTAAACCCATTGCAATAACTTGCATCATGATTGATTCGACCACAAACAAAATATTCTTCACCTTTTTATGAACAATAAGCTACAAGGTGACTTGTCTTCCTACATCTTGTACAAAAATTTATCAATTTGGCCTTTTCTCCACTACTTGATTCATCTCTTGAATCTATTTCCATTTTTCCTCCCAAAATAACAACATTAAATTCATCTTCATTTTCTTTCATGACCATGTGTGTTATTTTCTTCTTGTATATCATGGTTCTACTTTTGTCTTTCTTTGCCATTTGTGTTCTCGTAAGATCTTCCTTCAAGCTATCAAACCTTTTCAAAAGGAACCAAATCTTATGCCAATTGAAGAACACAAGCTTATACTGAGAGGGGGGTGAACAGTATAAGATCACTTTTTACTTTTCTTTCCCAAATAGTATTATCTAATATAATAAATGTCAATATCAATAGTATTAATTAAAGTAATGCATAAATCATCACACACAATATATACACTAATTTAACGTGGTTCACCCAATGTGGGATACTCCACGAAAAAAATCTTTCACTAAAATTTTCTCAACAAATATCTTGGGAAACCTTTCCCTATTACAATATTTATGGACCTCTGTCCAAAGGAGATACCAATATCCTAATAAAGTTCACAGATATCTATCCACAGGAAACACCAATCTCCTTAACTGGTTCATCGATATCTATCCACAAGAGAACTCCTCCTATGCTCTGGCTAGTGATCTTCTAAAAAAAATGTTACCTCCACTACATTGACTAAAATATCTCTATCCACTGAAGACTCCTATCGTCACTTAGAATATCTATCTTCCCTACGTTGTATAATGGACATATATCCACTAGATACTATCGTCCTCTATACTCTATCACCCCCAAAGCTTACTCTCAGCTCTGTATCAAATTTGCACTAAATGCAATCCTTCTATATAGCACAAATTTTCTCAATATCTATCTCTGATTTGTACTAAACACAGTCCTTCATTATAGCCCATATGTGCTCAATCTTTGTCTTTGAACTGGCACAAACTTGTCCTCAAATCTGCACCAAAATTTGTCCTCAATTTTTTCCTCAAGCCTTAACGCAAATTTTGACTCAATCACAAATCAAATCTGCTAGATCTACTCCAAACCTTAACTCAAGGTTTGAAAAAATTAATCAATCAACTCTGCTCACAAGTCTTCTCAAAATACTTACCTCAAATTTATCCACAAGTCCTCTTAAGGACTTATCCAATCTGCTCTCAATCTTTATCTTCAAATTTATATTGTAATATTCCACAAAACCTCACACCAATCTATCCACAAGTCTTCTCCAAGACTTACCTCAAATCTTCTCAACAAGTCCTCACTAGAACTTGTCCAATCTGCTCAACAAGTCTTCACTAAGACTTACCTCAAATTTGCTCAACAAGTCTTCACTAAGACTTACCTCAAATCTGCTCAACAAGTCCTCACTAGAACTTGTCTAATCTGCTCAACTCTATCACAAAAAACCTCTTCAATCACATAAACAAGTTTCACACATAATCTTGTTTAACTCACATAAACATATAGAGAATTGTTAGAGACTCAATATGCTTCACACTCACAAATACTCAATCACTTCCAATCTCTTTTTCAAATCAATTTAGAATATAAAACAATTTTTTTCACAGAACTAGAACTATCACTTCAAAACTTCCACTTGACTAGGCTCAATCAACTCCACTCAATCAATCACTCAATGAAACACTCCTTGCATACAAACCCTAGTCCAAGCATATGAACACTCACTCGATTATTTTCAACAATGTTTGTCAGACAATCTCACATAACAAAGATACTCATGATCTTGCACAAACCCTAGTTCAAGATAGTTCACAAGTTCTCACTCAATCATTCACCAATCAAGTATATAAAGGCTTACTCACAATTACTTGTCAAACATAAATCTTTTCACTCCAACTTAGCATTCATCACATCCAACAATCACACTCAAATATAATGAGCCCTTACCTCTTGTTTGAAGAACATTTACACTCAAACACATGTTTCAATATCAATCAACTCTTTACCAATTTCAAAGGTTAGGTAACAATAATATTTGCAAAACATCACTTGAATATTTCCCAATAATTATCTTTCATAAATATAATAAGCCTTAAATTACACCTTATAATATCCCAGCTTCAAAAATTAGGTTTCAAACTAACAAATAATTAATATTCTTATAATTCCTTTTAACTCCAAAATTCTAAGATATAACTTTCAAACTCTTAAACCCTTTTCACAAGATAATGAAACTACAACCTTATAACTCCCAATTCCCTTTAAATATAGTATTCAAATATTTTTCACACAATAATGAAACTACAACCTTATAACTCCTATAATAATGCAAGCCTTATAGCTCCCAAGATATACTATATATATATATATATATATATATATATATATATATATAACAAACGATACCTTAATATTATATTTCCCAATAATTATCTTTCATAAATATAATAAGCCTTAAATTACACCTTATAATATCCCAGCTTCAAAAATTAGGTTTCAAACTAACAAATAATTAATATTCTTATAATTCTTTTTAACTCCAAAATTCTAAGATATAACTTTCAAACTCTTAAACCCTTTTCTTTTCACAAGACAACGAAACTACAACCTTATAACTCCCAATTTCCTTTAACTATAGTATTCAAATACTTTTCTCACAATAATGAAACTACAACCTTATAACTCCTATAATAAGCCAAGCCTTATAGCTCCCAAGATACACTATATATAACAAACGATACCTTAATATTGATGCTGACGTACCCACGTTGCTTCGCTGGTCACACTTCACTCAATGAACGAATAAGTGCCACGTGGGCTAGTCACCTGTTGTGTATACCTTGAATCCCCTCTCACACCATCACTGAATCAAACCCTTGGATTTTGTGTACTGCCTCATTATCTGTCATGTGTCAAACGAAATACTTTCTGTGCACTCGAAACCTCTCTACAAATTCACATAGACTGCCAATGTTCTTAATTGAAAATTATTCCTCAAACCTCATGATATCTCTATGTACCCCTGGATCACCAAAACACACTATGGCACATCATTCTTCGTGATGGCTGTGTAAAACAATCTTACCACAAACTTCTCGTCTCCGTCGTCGGTGATCTTTGTTCGACGATTCACTCTCTGCCTTTGCTCAAATTCAAAATCGATAGTCAAATGAAATAAATAGGGTGAACAGGTTCTTGTTATTTGTGAGACTCCACACACCGATTATACTTGTTGTCACACCAGTCTTTCATTTTTGAAGTTCGTGCATATTCCAAGAAGATGTTATAGCATATTTTTAACACTCCATGCAATGTGAATACCAAAATCGATTTCACCGTTAATTCATTTCTCACCCGAGCATATTGTTGGTCTTTATTACTGCGTCAGTCCACTTATATGTTTATTGGAAAATAATAGCAATTGATCTTGCGCATTTCATTTTTACTATCACATCCAAAATTTCTATCTCAGCACCCTTTTATTTCATTATACCTTTAAACCTTAGCCCTAAGCAATACATGATGTGGCATGTGTTTAAAAATGTTGACACAGTTTTTAATAAAGTCGACGTCACTAAGGTTTATCGCATGCTAGGTCGGTGAAGATAGTGGCTGGCCCACTATAGAATTTGAAAATAGAATAATATTATTAAATCTTATAAGCCATAAGCATTTTTATAAATTGGCGCCCATCCATTATAACTTATTTAAGGTATTTAATTATTTAATTTTAAATTATTATTATTATTTTTTTTAATTTACATGGTGGAATCGGTAGCTGCCACAAATCCGGGTAGGCTATCCAGATTTTTATGGCCGCCACAAGTATTCTGCGCTGTTCGCTCTAGAAGCCGCCACATAGATCTTTGTGCAGTCCGCCCCTATAACCACCATGCCACAATCATTTTAAACCTTTTATGTCGTTGAAAGCACCAAGAAAGGGACAAGCGTTTAGTCCGCCGAGGCCCGAGATTTGAACCTTGGACCTCCACCCCTTATGGGGTTAATTTTAAATTATTTAAACATAAATAATTTTAATAGTAAATAATTAAAACTTTAAATTAAATAACAAAACTTTTTAAACCTTGGGAACAAACGACAAATTAAATCTCTTCCTTTTGTCCTATTCATTGACCTTGAATTATTTACATCAATGACAACAAATCCTACTCATATTTCCAACAATCTCCCGCTTTGTCATTGATGGAAACCCATTCACATTTTATCATTTCTTTTACCTCTTTATGTTTTACTTCCCCTGGGAAACTGCCCCCTGACTGAATGCTTTACTCCTAACTCAAATCTCTCCCCTTACTCAAATCTCTTCCTTTTGTCATCAATGGCAAAAGATCACCTTTAGGTCTTGGGGCTAAGAATGAGTCTCTTAGCTTAGCCCCTCCCCCACCTCCTCTTGAGGTGATTAATTATGTAGTGGGAGTATCTCTACTCCCAATAAGAACTGATATTTATTTTTATCCACCTTCTTTTTCTATACCTTTGAATTCATACCTTTTTTAACCTTTCGAGAATCCTCTTTCTTGCTTGTCCTTGGGGATTCTGTAAATTTTGCTCTACACCACTTGGCTAAATACCTAAAATTGTCATACTTGTAACACATAATGTTGTGATTCCTTGAAGGTGCAATTGTTTGATAGTTCCATCTAGGGAAGCCATATCTATTCTTGTCATGAACCTTACAATTTACTACCTTGTGACCAAACTTATTACAAGAGTAGCAATACCCTTGAAAAAACTGCCTATTTCTGAAGTTTCCATATTCCTGTCTTCCATGTGTCCTACATTGTGAAGCCTTATGCCCAAACCTTTGATATAAGAAGCATCATCCATTGAAGTTACCTTGTCTTGACCTCATTGGTCTCTTAGTCTCTTCTACCCTATGTTGTTTCTTGTTCCATCTGTTTCTCATTTGTGCATTGTTCCTTTCCCTGTTGATCTTTCTATTTTACAACTCACTTCCTCTTACACTCTCTTCTTATGAAGTTTCTTCTTCTTTGATGCTTGAGCTTGACTCTCCTTTTTCTACTTCATGTTTCCCTTGTTCTTCTTCAAGTCCTATTTTGGCGACTGAGGATCTTTGTGCATTAATAATCTTGTTTAAGGACTTTGAATTTTTCTCAAGCCTGTGTAACTTGTCCTTAGAGTCTTTTACTTCCATCATTAGTGAAACTATCTCATGTTCTAATCTTTCACACTCTAGATATTTTTTCTTTAATTTTTTGGCCATACCTTCTTCAATTTTATTTACCTCTTCAACCTTGATTTTGAAACCCTCCCCTTTGGTTCTAATACTACATAAATTACAAAATTACAGTTTGTTCTTTTACTCACTATCTTTTCATGTGCACAAGTTGGAAACAAGCACTTCTACGTGCCATTCAAATTAGCCAATTTATTCTAAAATTAGTTATGCCTAGAATGTTTTCATTTTCAATGATAGCCTTAAGTCTTAAATATGAAAGTTATTACCTGATACTCTAGGTTTAACATGAAGTTTGTCCTTGTTCTAATGCGTCTTGATGGGAGATAATGTACTAGGGTTTGTGGTTGCAACCTCCAACTCCTTGGATGAACCTCTTGCCTAGCACATTGTGTTTGGGTGAGGCTTGGATTGGATGACATTCTGTGGTTTATTTTTATATTTTTGGTTGAAAACTTGTGCTTTTGTTTCTAGAAACCAAGGATGATTCTAGCACATGAGAGAAGGTATATTTATGAAAGCATTTTTTTGAGTATAAAGGAATAAATATTCTTGGGAAATCATGATCTAGAAAGCCATAAGATCTGAGCCTTGAAGGGTTGCATAAAAAGCTCGTGGTTGATCTATTCTATCTAATTTTATTTGATAATTCTGATTTAATGGCTCTGTCTAGCGTAGACGTCAGGGTGTGATTTTCTATCCATCTACTTTTTTTTTGTGAATTAGTGTACTCTATTTTTTTCTTCTAAAGTTATATAATTATTGCACTTTTTCATAAAAAACCTTTTATGAGGCCAAGTTGGTGATTATTTTAACGTGTAGCTCATGACTTTACTAATTACAATGAAGGTGATGAATGTGGATTATACCAATATCCTTTTTGATCTTGATTTGAGTAAGCTTTTTGGTTTTTCTTTTTGGTTAAATTTAATTATTTTATCATAGTTATTTTTAGATATCATTATTATTAAGTTAAATCCTTTTGATTATGGTTATTTTAAAGAGATGATCTATATCTATAAGTTGCTTCACATCACCATCCTACATAAGGTGTATTGAAGACTTTGATTAACAAAGCACTCAAGATAACATGCGAGAACATATGGAAGATGAAGTGCAATTTTTGGACATGTTCAAGAGGGAAAAAAATCCAAGGGTTTTAGGAATGCAAGAAGGGGACAAACTCAACAAAGGAAAAATAAGACAAATAGGTTGTCCCACATTGGTAATAATATTGAGGTATGGTAAGCTTGCAAGGCATTACGTATACTAAAAGTTTTACCCATCTAGAAGTAGGCATTGGGGTGAAAGTCTTCGAGTCTTATTTCTCTTTAATATTAATATTACTTAAGGTACTTTGAGATTTGTAGGTCTAATCCACATCGTAGGACCCAAGATGTGGTGGAATGCAAGATAAGTCTTTGAACCACTTTTTGGCTCTAAAAAATGGCACAATAGAATCTCCCCAAACAATAAAAATTTATTCACATATAATACATATGTAAATAAATAATAGAATATAAGTCTCATGAAGTATGTAGTGCCCTACTTACACCTTGATCAACTAAAAATATATGGATGACTATTAGTATAACATAGGTTGTAGTGAATTGTGATATGAATCATGATGAAGGCATACATGATGTTAATGTGATGTATCATGCTTTATGATGTCATGTTAGATTGAATATAATATTTTTCCTTATTTTGAATGCATAGAATAGTTTTAATGTACAATGTTAATAAATTAGAGTATATACTGATGATGATTCTATAGAATTATATTAACCATGTGGAAAACACAATATGTTCATGTGTTTTTGCACATGAAGACCATAATTGAGGGTGATATAAAGCGATTAAAAAACTATAAGGTGCTATGGTACCTAGATATAGGTATATTGGGCTACAATATTATATTGTATATGGTTGTTATGGATAGTTGGTATGAGACACACGCAACCCAAGGTTTATTATATTAGAGTAATATAATATATACAATTATTTGGATAAGCATTTTGGAGTCGGCTAGGGTTAGGGTTACATCCTTCCCAAAGTAGCATTAGATGATATAAAAAAAGATATTATCATTGTAATGAATCATAGATCATATCAAGTATTACTTGTAATCATCTTTGTGCGTGAAGTGCCTTATGAGATTTTGCACTCTTTATATGGCCCTCTCATTTTGGTAGATCTTGTGGAGTTATTCCTTCCTTTAGTATTATTGGTATTGCCTTGTCCTAAGGGTATTATTTATTTCTCTCAATGTATGGATTATTGTGGATTGTTATTTGTGGATGAATTAATTGATATTCCAATATATTGTGGATTATTTATGTTTATAAGAATAGATTTTTGTAACAAGTGTTATCATAGCAATGATTTTGTGATGCAGGAGCATCCAACGAAAGGCAAAATACTGCAAAGAAGAAAAAGTGTCGTGATATCGCGACATGTTGGCAAAGAAGGAAAAGTGTCGCGATATCGCGACATGTCGGCAGAGAGAGAAAAAGTGTCGCGATATCGCGACATGTCGCATTTTCGCGACCAAAGGACGAGAGAAGGTGCAAGGGAGAAAAAGTGTCGCGATATTGTGACATGTCGCATTTTCGTGACCAAAGGACGAGAGAAGGCGCAAGGGAGAAAAAGTGTCACGATATTGCGACATGTCACATTTTCACGACCAAAGGACGAGAGAAGGCGCAAGGGAGAAAAAGTGTCGCGATATCACGACATGTCGCATTTTCATGACCAAAGGACGAGAGAAGGCGCAAGGGAGAAAAAGTGTCACGATATCGCGACATGTCGCATTTTCATGACCAAAGGATGAGAGAAGGCGCAAGGGAGAAAAACGTGTCATGATATCGCGACATGTCGCATTTTTGCAACCAAAGGATGAGAGAAGGCGTAAGGGAGAAAAGTGTCATGATATCATGACGTGTCGCGTTTTCGTGACTTAGGAAGGAGAGAGAAGGCACGGAGCAAAAATATCATGATTTCATGATATGTTGCGAAATCATGACCGAAAGAAGATAGGAAAGGCCAGAGAAGAAAATGTCACGATTTCATGACGTCACAAAATCACAATCGAAGGAGCAGAAAGAAAGCAAGGAAGGAAACTGTCGCGATATCGCGACATGTCACGATTTCGTGACTTGAAGTAGAGAGCGAAAGCGAAAGGCAAAGCTATCGTAGTATCGTGACATGTCGTAATTTCGTGACCCAAAACAGAGAGAGAAAGCAGAGAGCAAAGTTGTCGCGATATCATGACATGTCACGATTTTGCGACCCAAAGAGGTGAGAAGGAAGCAAAAAGGAAGAATGTCGCGATATCGTGACATGTCATGATTTCGTGACCCAAGAGGCGAGGAGGAGGCAGAAAGGAAAGATGTCACGATATCGTGACATGTCACGATTTCATGATCAAAAAGGAGAAAGAAGAGCCGGAAAGGAAAGATGTCACGATATCGTGACATAGAGAAAGGCAGCAAGGAAGAGAAATGTTATGATATCATGACATGTCATGATATCATGACATACTGCTGGTTCATGATTCGAAAAGGCCCACGTTCCTAGACGATGTTTCCCAAGGTGGTCAAAGGCCTCATTAATGCATGATTTCTTACCCGATAAGCTTGTTGAGCATGGTGGCCACTCGAATGCTATGGCCAGAGGTCAGAGACGTTTAGATGGCTCATCAATACATGTTTTTGTAGTTGACTCGGTGGCAGTTGCTAGTTAGGGTAAAAAGGGATGTGAAGGTTCAGTCACGAAGGGGGGCTCCCCATCAAGGCTGAAAGAAAAACTACGCCTGCGAGCTAGGTTGTAATTGGTTTTTGGTGAAAAAAGGAGAAGGGGGGATCTATATTTTTGTGGTGAATTTGGGTTTCCCATCAAGTGGTATCAGAGCGAGAGTTCCTGAGTGTGTGAGTAGATCATCGAAAGTGAGGCAGTTTGCACTAGGATTTGTGGAAGAGCTTAGGGTTCCTGAGTGTGTGAGTAGATCACCAAAAGTGAGGTAGTTTGCACCAGGATCTGTGGAAGAGCGTAGGGTTCTTGAGTGTGTGAGCAGATCATCGAAAGTGAGGCAGCTTGCACCAGGATCTGTGGAAGAGCGTAGGGTTCTTGAGTGTGTGAGCAGATCACCGAAAGTGAGGCAGCTTGCACCAAAATCTGTGAAAGGGTTGTAAGAGAAACAAGTAAAATGCCTCCATGAAGAAACCATGGTGGTGGAAGAAATATGGTTCCAGTAGAAGATTTCAGAGCTTTGTAGAGGAAATTTTAGGCCCTACAAGAGGAGTTGCGCAGAGGGCTTGAACCCAGAGGAGAAGAAGGAAGTGAATATGAAGTTGATGAAGAAGAGGACCAGTTTGAGGAAGAAAAAGAGGTTGTAGATCCTGCACAAGCTAGGTTATACAGAGCCATCTCCCAGATTGGAAAGAAACCAAATATGGAGGTTTTTGCGTACTTTGGAAATCTAGATCCAGAGGAGTTGATTGACTAGATCAATGACCTGGAAGAATACTTTGAATATGAGGAGGTTGAAGATCCTGATCGAGTCAGATTTGCTAAGACCAAGCTGAAGGGTCATGCCAGCATTTGGTGGAAGGGAGTACAGCTAGAAAAAAATAGAAGAGGAAAGGAGAGAATAACAAGATGGGATAGAATGGTAGATAAGTTGAAAAGATAGTTTATTCCTGCAGATTACAAATTGGATCTACTAAAGAAAATGCAGAGTTTGATACAGTCAAGCAAAACTGTCAAAAAATACACAGAGGAGTTTTATAAGATCTCCATCAGAACTGGCCATTCAGAGGCTAACAAGGAGAAGGTGGCCCATTATATCAATGGGTTGAGAACCAGTATTCAAGAAGAGTTGAGTCTGGTTAGGGTGAGCACCATTGAGGATGCTTACCAGTTTGCCCTCAAAGTTGAAGAGAAGCTGAACAGATGGTTTGAGGGTAAGTAAAGAGGAAGAGGTCATGGAGAAATAACTAGTGGAAGAATAGATGGAGGACGAGATGAGAAGAAAGAAGCTAGTAGCAATTAGGATTAGAAGGGAGATAATGATTACAGTCCCCATGATCAGAATAATGGCTACCTAAGAGGAAGAGGTAGATCTGGATGTGGGTATGGAAGAGGAGGATTTCGTGGAACCTGTTTCCATTATGGGGAAGAAGGACATCGAGCATACGAGTGTCCATAACATCGAGAAAGAATGAATAAGAGACCTGAGGGTCCTGCCAGAGCTGCTGTAGCAGATGAAGGTGCTGAATCAGAACATTCTGAGGAGGTAGAGAGAGGAGAAGTTATGGTCACAAGGAGGACCCTGTTGAATGAGGAGAAAGGATCAGACCAGAGGAGGAGCCTATTCCGCACAAGGTGCAAAAGTTTGGGTAAGGTCTGTAATGTTATCATAGATAATGGTAGTACTGATAACTTGGTCTCTGAAGAAATGGTTACTAAGTTACATCTAGAGAGGAGGAGACACCCACATCCATACCGAATTGTGTGGTTGCGGAAGGACCATAGGGCATTGGTTAGTGAACAGTCCTTAGTCAAGTTTAATATTGGGAGATACCAAGATGAGGTCCTGTGTGATATCCTACCTATGGATGCTTGCCATATGCTATTAGGAAGACCATGGTAGTTTGATCACCGTGTAGTCCATGATGGACATGCCAACACTTACTCCCTAACAAATGAAGGAGTGCACCATAAACTAAAGCCACTGAAAGAGATGGATGAAAATAGTTTGCTGACAACAATGAGAGTGGAAGTTGTGGGGTTTGAAGAACTTAAGGGTTTGTACCCTGAAGACCCAGATTTTGTTGAAGCTTGGAGATCTTGTACAGCCCCAGTTAAAAAGAAGGTGACAAAATAGTACAAAAGTGAAGGTCACTTCTCAATCCACCCGGTTGTCTGATGCAGGAGCATCCAACGAAAGGCAAAATATCGCAAAGAAGAAAAAGTGTCGTGATATCGCAACATGTTGGCAAAGAAGGAAAAGTGTCACGATATTGCAACATGTCGGTAGAGAGAGAAAAAGTATCACGATATCGAGACATGTCTCATTTTCACGACCAAAGGATGATAGAAGGCGCAAGGGAGAAAAAGTGTTGCGATATAGCGACATGTCGCATTTTCACGACCAAAGGACGAGAGAAGGCACAAGGGAGAAAGAATGTCATGATATCACGACATGTCGCATTTTCATGACCAAAGGACGAGAGAAGGCACAAGGGAGAAAAAGTGTCACGATATCGCGACATGTCACATTTTCGCGACCAAAGGATGAGAGAAGGCGCAAGGGAGAAAAAGTATCGCGATATCATGACATGTCACATTTTCAGACCAAAGGACGAGAGAAGGTGCAAGGGAGAAAAAAGTGTCGCGATATCGCGACATGTCGCATTTTCATGAACAAAGGACGAGAGAAGGCGCAAGGGAGAAAAGTGTTGCGATATCGCGACATGTCACGTTTTTGTGACTCAGGAAGGAGAGAGAAGGCACGGAGCAAAAATGTCACAATTTTGTGACATGTCGCGAAATCACGATCGAAAGAAGACAGGAAATGCCAGAGAAGAAAATGTCGTAATTTCGTGACATGTCGTGAAATCATGACCGAAGGAGTAGAAAGAAAGTAAGGAAGGAAACTGTCGCGATATCGCGACATGTCACGATTTTGTGACCCGAAGCAAAGAGCGAAAGGCAAAGCTATCGCGATATCGCGACATGTCACAATTTCATGACCCGAAATAGAGAGAGAAAGTAGAGAGCAAAGCTATTGCGATATCACAACATGTCACGATTTCGTGACCCAAAGAGGCGAAAAGGAAGCAGAAAGGAAGAATGTCATGATATCGCGACATGTCATGATTTCATGACCCAAGAGGCGAGGAGAAGGCAGAAAGGAAAGATGTCACGATATCGCGACATGTCACGATTTCATGACCAAAAAGGAGAAAGAAGAGCCAAAAGGAAAGATGTCACGATATCGTGACATGTCGCGATATTGCAACCTAAAGAAGAGAAAGGCAACGAGGAAGAGAAATGTCACGATATCGTGACATACTGTTGGTTCATGATTCGAAAAGGCCCGCGTTCCCAGACGGTGTTTCTCGAGGCGGTCAAAGGCCTCATTAATGCATGATTTCTTTCTCAATAAGCTTGCTAAGCATGGCGGCCACTCGAATGCTGTGCCCAAAGGTAAAAATACATTCAAATGACTCATCAATGCATGTTTCCATGACTGACCCGATGGCAGTTTCCAGTTAGGATAAAAATGGATGTGAAGGTTCAGTCATGAAGGGGGGCTCTCCATCAAGGCTGAAAGAAAAACTACGCCTGCGGGTTAGGTTGTAATTGGTTTTCGATGAAAAATGAGAAGGGGGGATCTAGATTTTGGTGGTGAATCTGGGTTTCCCATCATTTTGGCAAAGTGGAAATTGTTTTTTAGAAGGCATAAAATATGTAATTTTTTTTTTTTTAGAAAATTGTTTCATTTTCCAAGAGTCACATCTATGCATAAAGGTGTCTGATTTATATTATTCATGTCATTTTGTCCAAAATTTGACAAAGCTTCAAAACAAGTGGACATATGAAGGAATTTGAGTAGTATTGAGGGAGACACAACCTTATGAAGTTAGTCATCTGGTACAAGGGTAGTGACATTTTTTCAAATCACAATTTAAAAAAAAAAAAAAATCTGAAGTATTCTTCAGTATGGGCAAGCAAATCAATTATCTTTTGCTATATTTTAAATCAAATGTTTTGGTTTACTTATTTGTGTGACAATTGGGATTGAATTTTGTGAGGGATTTTATTTTGATAAAACCCTAGTTTGCATTGTGAGATTTAGGGGGTTAAGCTCATGGAGTTACCAATATTCACTAGGAAATATGATATCGATGCTAAAGAATGGTGGATAATATTTAAATCTCTATATTTTGGCAACTAGAAGCTCCAACTTTTAAAATAGAAAGCCTCTACTTGGTGGGCACATTTTGTTAATGAAAAGACTTGTGAGTATACTTGGGAAGAAATATAGCATGTATTTTTGAGTAGATAGGAACTTGAAAGAAAGGATAATAAGACACTATTTTGAAGGATACCATAAGGGGATATGAAGATAAAATAAAATGACTCTAGGAGGGCAAAAATAAATGTAAAAGAGAAATTTTCAAGGAAGCAACAAAAGAAAATAATAAGGATGATGGTGTGTGGGCTAAAGGAACTACATCTTTGGTGAATGACAATAAAGAGATGGTTCAAATGATTTGTTTCTATCTAAAAATTTTAGTTTGTAGATTCAAGGATGTTGAGGAATATTACATTATTTGGTACATGCTAATGTACCCCCATGGTACCTTCATGGTAGAATTGTAAATATGTAGTAGATTAGGGTTGATTCCATAGTTTGGAAGTGTGATTTATATTTCCTCTTTTATGTAAGTGTCAATGATCAAAAAAATACACAAGTGTCATGTAAGAGTGCAATGTGCAAGAAATGCACAAGTGTCATGTAAGTTAGAATGCAAGTGTAGATTGAGAGAATGTGCACAAGTGTCATGTATGTAAGTGTACAAATATGTAATGTGAGTATGTGCACAAGTTTCTTAGATTAGAAGTTCATGTAGAAGTGTAAGATTCATGTAGATGTGTGCAAGTGTCTTAGAGTCAAGTGTCCATGCAAAAATAAAGTGAAGAGTCTAGTATGCAAGTGGCAAGATGATAAGCCAAAGGTCATAGGAATTGTCATATGGAGAGCAATGGACAAGTACTTTATGAGTAACATTACTTTGGCTATATTATGGATATAATACTCTATAAGAACATACAATTTAGAATCAATTCAATATCAGATTATAGAGTTGTAACTTGAAGAAAAGGAATAAAGTTTGTATATAGATTTGAGCAATTAATATTGTAAGTTTTCTTCATGCATAGTTCATGAATGACTTAGGCCATTTACATTCATATTTTATTATATAAATGAATGTTATTTTAAGTATTATATAGGCCTTGATATACATATTAATTTGCTCATATATTATTCTACTTAATATATGGTTATTTTGACCTTTAACATTGTGGTTATTTTATATTGGTACCTATGATATTTTATGGTAGTAAGGCTTAAAAATCCAACAAGTAGTATCGAAGTTACTTCTTGAATCTATCCATTATGATAGAGTTCATTAAGCCACCATTTATAATTAATTTTGTCCACTTTTGTTAAAGTTAATTTAGAGTCTGTCCACTTTGAAGGCAGTGCAATACTTGGACTCTAATTTTTAAAGGTCTTATTGAGTAGAGTTTGAGGGGACAAGGATTAGTCATCCTGATTTGGATGCTAAGGTCTTTCCACTTGTTTGAAGGAAAACCAGTGATGATAGAAAGGGCCAACTTAGGAGAAAAGTTGGACATATTGATAGAGGAAGCCGACTCAGAATATAGTTGGGAATTTTAGGGACATACAAAGTCACCCTGACATAGATTTTGGATTCTCTAGAGAAAAAGAGGAGAATCATTATTGAAGATTGAGGACAAACCAACTCAGGAGAAATTTGGTCATTCAGGGAAATTCAAAGCCATCTTGACATTGATATTGGGTTATTTAGTAAGGAGGGGAATCATATTGGATTCTTAGGTGTGACCTAAAACATTGAAGATTTCAGATATTAGAGTTACATTACATAAGATTGAGAAGCTTCCCAAAAAGATAAAGAATAATTTTAATTTTTGAAAATAGATAAGGGAATAGCAGTAAAAAAGAGAGAAGAAGAAATTAGTAATAGCTAAAGATAAAAGAACACAGAGAAAAGAAGTAAGAACAAAAGAGAATATAAGCAAGAATAGAGAGAAGAAGAAAACACAAAATAAAAATTAGAGAAGAAGAAAGCATAGAGTAGAAAATAAGGAAGTATCTTCCTAGGATACATTGAAGAACTAGGTTGATTGAATATATATTTATATCATTTTAGTCTTGGTCGTAGATCACTTTTTGAAGCAGGTTCTTCAAGGTAGACACTTATTACAACAGTGAAGGAAAGAGGTCTACATTAGAGAAGCCAATATAAAAGCTAAGAGTATAGCTATTTAGGCACTAGTATTCAATATTCAAGGGCTATTATACAATGAATCATTGTAAAGTTTCAAGATTTGGCTAGGCACTAGTCTTGAGAGAATAGAAGAATACATTTTTTAGCTCAATAAATGTACCTATTCTTCAAAAAAGAATAGAAGATATATGAGCTATAGTTTAGACATTGCAAGAAGACAAAGAAAAAATATCTAAAGGTATAATAGAGAGAAACATGAACAATAAGCGAGCAACATCTGATCTCTAAAAGTGAAAGACTTGTAGTCATCTCTAGAGAAGAGATACTCAATTTTCATTGAAAAAATACTTAACCATCAAAAGGAGCAAGTTTATTGGCCATTCAACCACCATCATAATGAGCAAGTTGATTGGCTATTCGACCACCATCAGAAGAAGAAGGTGACCTCCTCTAGTGAATAGAAGACTGGGAGATGTTCGACCTCCAATGAAGAGAATATCGAGAGATGTTCAACCTCCAACAAAGAGAAAATTGGAAGGCATTTGACCTCTAGCAAAGAGAAGTCTACGAGACTTTGGATTCCAGTGAAGAGAAGTTCAAGAAATATTTGACATCTAACAAAGAGAAGTTCGAGACATGTTTGGACTTTCACAAGTAACAATCAACCTTCATCAAGATAAAGGTATTCGAGGCAAGCAATAGAAAGAGTGTTTTAGGAAATGAAGGCATTCAAGGTGAGACATGGAAAGAGCATTCGAGGAAAGAAAAATGCTTAAGGTGAGAGGTGTTTGAATATAATCAAGATCCATTGATAAGAATAATTCAACGTTATTGCTTCTTACACAACATCAAAATCTATGCTGATAGGCCCAGGTAATGCTATTTAATGTTACATTCTATTCCTAATGCATAGTGAAGATTTGGAAGTGAATAGATGCAAAATTGATTTTTTGATTACCTAAGTGGAGTAATAAGGGTTAGGTATTATTAATTAGTTTTTTCAAAAATCAATCTTAATATGATTTTATGGAGTGATACGGTTTAATTTTTTTAATTTTTGAAGAGTTTAATATTTTCAAAGGTTGAAAATTAGAAAAAATTAAAATATTGATTGGAGTTAAAAGAATTTAGTTTTCAAGTTTTTTGGATAGCTTTTTAAGAGTGAAGTGTATTTTTAAAAGATTTTGAAGATTTTTTAAAGTTTTAAGGAGTGAATTTTTTAGTTTGAAGTGATTTAATAATTTTATTTTTTTTATTTTATTTTAAAATTAGCAATTTTAATATATTTGGAAGTTAAAAGGATTTCTACATCAAAAGGATTAGAAATTTTAAAATTTGCAAATTTCATATTTGACTTATTTCTAAATTTGGGAGATATAAGGTTTTCTACTTTGAAGGAAATAAATCATAGAATTGATTCATACCATGGAAGAAATTATTAGAAATGCATTCAATGAAGATAGTGAAGAAATGGTGAACAAGCTAAAGTTTGATTCTCAAAACTTGATAAATGATCTTGATAAAAACAGAAAAATACCATAATGGTTCAGAAATATACTTATGAATTCAAAACTAGATCTCATCACTACAAGATAATCTAGTAGTTGAACAAAATCAAATTCTATGATAACTACTTGAAGTGTTATAGACTACAAAAATATGCAACTCATTTATAAGAAAAATAAAGAAAGAGTAGCCTTCTTTAAAAAAAAAAAAAGAGATTTGTATTAATAATCATGAAAAATAGAAACAAAGTCTCCTAGCAGGCAAGGAAGTTGAAGCTAGAGCTGAGTATAGAACAAATATAGTAGCAGGCAAGGATGCCTGACAAGAACCATAACAAAATGATTGTGTAACATACTAAGAGCAACAACACTAAGCATCAAAAGCAAACAAAAAATAATAAGAAGATAAAGAAAATAGAGCATGCAGAGATGGACCATTAGACATTAGCAGAGATGGACCATTAGACATTAGAGTAGTTCTTTTCTCCATGATAAACAACTCTCATTATTATTATTTTTTGATCTTTGTGACTCTACACTTGAGATGAGCGGTGTTAATTACCTCATTAGCCAGGGCATTTGCATCCTTATTAAATTTCTACCTGATATCAAAATATTTGATGGTAGTCATATTTTTTCCAACACCTGATCTTGTATTGGACAATCCTCAACTGTAAAAATTGAAGATCTTTGTTTTTAGAGGGTAATGTCATGACCAGTTTTGAATCTCCATATACTGACAAGTGTAATTCCCTCTATCATAGCGAGCCTCATCGTCATCTCACATCCAAGGATTTTAGCCACGTTGTTGGATGTGATTCCCAAATTGATTTTAAATTTAATTAGCACCTTCCTTGGGCCTGCAAGGATTCCTGTTGTTGCTTGTATTGGATTGGATTTTATGCTCCATCAAATAACAGTGTAGGGTTGTGGATGACAGGATCTTCCAAGTCAACAGGGTGGCACCTTATTTCCAAGAATTCATGGAGATAATGACTTTTAATCATATGACACTCTTTTGGAGTCAAGTCTTCTTGATTTTGCTTTTGAGTAAAATTTACTTTGATATTAGTTGTGATATCCCAAATGATTCTCCCTATTATTGCACCTATTTTGTTTCCTTTCCCTTCAAAGATCCATTGGTTTTTGTCCAACCAAATGTGCCAAATTATAGTGTATGGGATTGATTCCCATATAAATTTCACTAGAGGCTTTATGTTGAGGCATTCTCTATACCAAACCAGATCTGTTAGTAATTTCCAACTAGATAGCTATCACTATTGGGCATTCAAATAGGAGGTGATTGATGGTCTCACTCTCACTTAAAAACCTTGAGAAGACATGAGGCCCCACTATATTCCTCTTTTGCAAGTTATCCCATGTTAAGATTTTGTTCTATTGCACCAGTCAAGTGAAGACTTACAGCTTATGTGGAATCCTTTTTTTTCCAAACCAAGGATAATTTTTTTTTGGTTGTTCCAACCAGTTGGGAGTGAATTCCAAGTGTGACTATATACTCCCTTGTATTTCTTATGTCCCCCCACATAATTTGATGTGATAGATGCCTCTTTGTGGATCTTATACCAGTATTTTTCCTCTTGAAACAATCTCATTCATCTTGGATATGCATAGGGAGAGGAGGATATTTCTACATAGGTTCCTCTTCTAACCATTCTATAAGGTTACTAAGCTTCTCAATTCTCAAAATTTGTAGTTGTTTTTGGAGATCAGGATTGCAAATTTCTTATAATGGAGGATTGCCAAGGATAAAATCTTTCCAAAAATTGATCTTGTTACCATCTCCAAGGATCCAAGAATTTTTTTTTGTAAATATTGCCTTGGCCTCAACTATATGCTTTCATATTCACGATGCACCTGGTTGGTTTTATATATTTCTTAATAACTACATTCTTGTAGAGTTATTTGTGTATTTTTTGATCAAGATCTTCTTCCAGGGAGCTTGGGGTGGCTTTAGCATGTTCCACAAGAGCTTGGCACCTAGGGCACTACTTACATTTTCTATTTTTCTAATTCCCAAGCCACCATGCTCTTTAGCTTTGGTGATCACATTCCAATACTAAATGAAAATTTTCCTTTCTATTTGCCTTCCTACCATAGGAAGTTTTTGATTATGCCATAAATCACATGAAGAATGATTTTGGGAGCATGATAAATAAGAAGTTGATATATTGGGAGAGTGGATATAATGAATTTAATCAACAATATTCTACTCGTTAGACTCAGTCAACCATTGCTATAGTTCTAAATTCTCTTAATCAACTTTTCCAACATTGGACTCCAACTATCCTTAGGCTTCAAGTGGAAACCCATTAGGACTCCAAGATACTTGAATTGTTGTTCTTTTCCTTGTTTGAATCCAAGGATTAAATTGAAGCTTCTGTTTTCAACTTCTGAGGTATTTTGGGTGAAAATTTAGCTTTTTTTGTTATAATTAATGCTCCAGTGGCTTGTGTGAACCCATATAAGCATTATTTGATCTACCTCACATTTTTTCTTGATGCTTCTCCCATAATAATGGTGTCATCAACAAACTGAGCATGAGTAACTTGTTTGTATCCCGTAGCTGCCTTAATACATCTGATCTTTTGGTCCCTTTTTAACTTGTTGAGAGATCTCCCTAGAGTCTCTACTAGTAGGATGTAAAGATACAGGGATAAAGGGAAACCCTATATGATACCCCTAGAAGCCTTGGAAAAGGTTGAAGGTTCCACACTTATTAGTGGAGAGATCCAAGGGTAGTGATGCATGATCCAATCCACCTCGTAAGCTAAAGAAGAAATCTAAACTTAACTAACACCTATTCAATAAATTGAATATCTACCCTATCAAAGACATTAGCCATATCAAGCTTAATGACTATATGCTTCTTTTTATATTTCCTAGTAGTGTGGAGAGCTTCATGCACCATTATAATGTTGTCATATATTTGTTTCTTGGGGATGAATTCTCCTTGCTCTTCAACAATTAATTTGCTAATTTTATTTTTTATATGGTTGGCTATTATTTTTGAGATAATTTTATAAAAAGAATTACACAATGAGATTAGTCTAAATATAGAAAATATTACAACATTTTTCTCTTCAGGGATTAAGGCCAAAAAAGTGGAGTTGATAGCACCAAAGAGCTTACCATTTAGTCTAACATCTTTAATCATCTTCAACATATCTTCACAATTAAGATAAAAAAATAATGGTAGAAGTTATTGATGAACCCATCAGGACCTAGAGCTTTATCCTTCAGAGGAGAGTTGACAAATTCTTCTAACTCATCCATTGTGAGTGATTTTCTTATTTTATGTTTGTCCTCCTCATTGATAATTGTTGGCATATTTTGCAGAAGCAACTCTTGATCTTGAAGATTCCCATGTTCTTTGGTCAACAAGTTAGAAAAATGCTTGTTTGCCAGCTATTTTATTTGATCTTTCCTTGTATATTTCATCCCTTCATGCTCAATTTATCTAATTGTGTTCCTCTGATAGTTTTGCATTGTCTTGAGATGGAAATAATTGGTGTTCTTATCACATTTTTTCATCCAAGTCATTCTTGATGGGAGCCTCCACTATGCTTCTTCTTCTGCATATATCTTGTAGAGCTCTTGTTGCAGCTCTCTCCTTGCATCCTCTTTGTGTGATAGATGAGGAGAGTTTAGACAGGGGTGAGTACATTCTTGGGATGGGGTTATGACAAGTCAATATCAGGATCCAACCAATGGGTATACAAGTTTATCAGTAAATATTCTAACTTTGCTAGTTGACAGCTAGGTCTAGATATCAAGAGTGGATGTCAAGGTGTTATACGTTAGGCTTGCAGGGGTAGACGTCAAGGCACTAGACATCAAGGGTGTTCAAATGTTAGGCAAGTTCTAAATGTCCAGTATAGGTCCAGACGTCAAGCTCGTGGGCTAATGACTAGCCTTTTTGTAGCTACTAGACGTCAGGTCTAGACATCAGACGTCTGGTTCATATTATCATCTAATAAGCCTGCAAAACACAAAATTGGTCCTTTGTTTCAGTGCTTGTCTCCTATAATATTTAATGACAGAACCTACAATATTGGTTAACACAGAACAACCTGCAATCACTCCATTAATGGATTACAATATGTAACTCACAACACAATCACCATACACGCAAAACATGTAAACAACATAATAACATTGATATTACGTAGAATGAATAACATCCAAAGCTTCTACAACATCCATCGCATATGCTTACAATGTTTGAAGAGGAGGGTTTAAATAGGAGGGGGTAAATTGGTTCCCCAACCAATTCCCAAACCACCCCAACCGTGCCCTTAACACTTGCTTAACACAATGCTTAGACGTCTAACAACTTGACGTCTAACAATCCATCTAGAGCCTTAACTACAACATTAACAAAGGTAACTATTTTTGTCCTTTTATGCCATATGTGATTACATTTTAGCCTTTATTTCATTGGCTATTTTTCCTATCAAATCAAAACATTAACATACCAAAATTGCTATGTACAATTCAAAATTGATGGACAAGATGTTCCAGCTAGTCCTAGGGCTTAGAACTATTGTCTACATATATCCTCCCCTTCAAATAAGTTGATGTCCTCAACGAATTTCTCCGCTCAGCTCTCGAAGTTCCAACATATGTAGGTGTTGAGCTCTGTGGATTTGCAACCTACAATGCCTATGTGTACTCCTACAGTTGTTCTCGATAGTGGTCATGTTCATCCTTGAGCCTCTTGCAATAGTTAAAGTACTTGGTCCACTCCACTCCCAATGCATTAGCTTGATATTCTATCTATTTAAGGCTGGTCAATGGTTTTTTCCCTACTTCGAAACATCTCTTTCAATCGTTGTTTTTCCTCCAAGGAAAATAAACTACCTTCTGAAGAGTTTCCTATCACAATTCTTCTTGTGAGTTCCCCCTGATCTAGCTTTTCCCATTTTGCTAGGTGATATTTGTACCTTTTGTTTACTCTTTGCATGGTTGTGTCCAACTGCTGGATCACCTATTCCTGTAGCTGATTATTGTACTATCTCAGAGTTTCATATTCTTCTTGCAACCTATGTGTTTTCGATCTCATTCATTGTAGAAGTCTAACTCCTTCCTCATCTTATTCTAGAACCTCCTATTGAGTGACCTCCATCATAACTTGGAGTCGGTCCTCTTCATTGCTATTTGAGAGTTCCCTTGCCTGCCTTTCTTCACTCTCAAACAACCAACCCAGGTTATGGGTTTCCCCCTCTCGAAAAATGCTACCCTACTCGTTGCTTCTAGAAGGTTGTGTACCCGGATCTTCCTCTTTTGTTTTGGAAGGTCCCGTTTGCCCCAAGTTGATCATATTCACCTGAGCACGTGGTTTGTATACTTTCAACTTGGAACCATTTATTACCTTAGGGCATAACGTTCCATCCAATTTTCTCAACTTTATTGCCCCATTCTCAAGTACTTCTTCTACCTGTAAGGGTCCAAGCCATAAGGTTTTTATCTTTTCTGGCTTGAGTTCTCTCTTACCATTGTATTTGAGAACTAGTCCACCAGCTTTGAAGTCCAGTTTTTGGAGATGTTTATCATGCAAAAATGTTCTCCTCTTTTGTGCAATCTTCATTGCCCATTGTGCCATCACCCTATTTTTGTCTATTTGTACTAAATCTGTTAGTCATTCTCAAATACTTTCCTCATCATTCAATTGAGTTTTTACTGCTACCCTCAAGTTGGATACAAGGAATTCAACTGGTAAAACTACTTCCTATCCGTACATCAGTTGAAAGGGTGTGTGATTTATAGTGGGCTTGAAAGTTGTCCTATATGCCCATAAAAATGCTAGTAACCGCTCCTCCTAGTTGGTTCATTCTACTCCACATGTCTTGTACATGATCAAAACCATGACTTTATTTGTTGCCTCTACATGCCCATTTGCTCTTGGGTAGTATGGACTTGAAAAGGAGTGAAAAATCTTGAATTCTTCCATCAAGTTCTGAATAATCACATTCACAGAATAGCTTCCTCTATCACTTGTCAACTGTAGAGGTATTTTGAACCTTGTAATTACTTTTTCATACAAAAAGTGAGTCATGATTTTTGCCAAGTTGTTTGGTAAAGCCTTTGCTTCTACCCATTTTGTGAGATATTTTTTGGCAACCACAATGTATCGACATCTTCTTCTTCGAATTGTTTTTAGAGGACCTACAAAATCCAGTCCCCATATTTCAAAGAGTTCCTGAGGTTGGGATGGATGTAATGGCATGAAGTCTCTCTTAAAGGGTTTCCCTGTTCTTTGAAACGTATCACATGCTACCAAAAATTATTTGCATTGTGAAAGAGGGTGGGCCACCATAGACCCACCAACAACACTTTCTTGGCTATTGCATCTGGTCCCATGTGTCCTCCTACCAATCCCTCATGTGTCTCCTTTAGGGTTTGTTGTACTTCATCCTCCATTATACATCTTCGCAATAAGTGGTCCTCCCCATTCTTGTAAAGCAATCCTAAAATCAAGGTAAAGGATGCTGATTTCATGATTACTTTTCTCTACTCGGTTGTCGTTAACTCTTTTGGTAGTTGTCCTATCGATAGATATTACCCTATATGCTTATACCATCTTGGTATAGCATTAATAATGAACAACTATGCATCAAGAAATTTATCTGGTATTCCTCTCTTTATAGGTTCTCTTGAGCAAATCCTTGATAATTTGTCTGCTATTACGTGTTTCTTCCCTAGCCTGACTACCATTCTAAACATGAATTCCTGTAGAGTGATGAGCCATCAACTCACTCGTCCGTATATCATTGGTTTTTTGATAAAGTACAATAGAGCCTGATGATCCACATAAAAAGCAAAGGGGTTAACCAATAGGTAGTGTCTGTACTTTTGTACTGCATACATCATTCCCAGTGCTTCCTACTTTGTTGTGCTGTAATTCTTCTCGGCTCTGGACAGTAGTTAAATTATAAAGTATAAGGGCTGATCCAACCCGTATTGGCCTTCTTGTGCCAATGCACATCCTATGGTAAAATTTGAGGCATCCACATGCACATGGAATTCTTTCTCCTAGTCTGATTAAACTAGGATAGGTGCTTTCACCAAGTGCCCTTTTAATCCCTCAAAATCCCCTTAGTGTTCCTCTATCCATCTGAATGGAACACCCTTACGTGTAAGCACATATAGTGGATGAGATTTTAATGCATAATTTTAGATAAACCTCTTGTAATATCCGACAGTCCCTAGAAAGGTATTAACCAAGATCACATCATGTGGCTCCTCCATAAGCAATACTACCCTTATTTTATATGGGTTAGGATTCAAACCCTCTTGGCATACTATATGCCCCAGTAGGTTCCCATATGGTACCAGTAATATGCACTTGCTTGGATTAAGCGATATTCATGCCTTCCTGCATAAGCCCATGCATTCTTCGAAAGCCTTTAAATGTTCTTGCATCTTTCCATACAATGACCAATCATCTAGAAAATATTTAAAATTTCCTGAGGATATCTTATCAAAAATATACAATATGATCCTTTGGAAAGTAGCGAGCGCATTGCATAGTCCAAATGGCATGTTATTGTATGTATTTATTCCATTTTCTACCACAAAAGCAGTCTTCAACTTATATTCTTCTATTGTGTTAATCTGATTGTACCCCGAGAATCTATCCAAAAATGAATATATCTTGTGGCCGACTACCTCTTCCAATATGGAGTCTGTGAATGAGATTGTTAAGGGATATTTTACAGTTACGACATTCAAACTTCTAAAATCCATAAAGATTCGGATTTTGTCTACTTCTCATTTAGAGTGATCACAATTGGTGAGACCCACTCGCTTGTCGTAACTTTGAATATAATGTTTGCATCTAGCATCTTTTCAATTTTGGCATTCATCTTTGTTGCATATTTGGGATTCATTCTGTATAGACGCCTTCTTACTGGTTGTGCACCTTCTATCAAAGGAATCTTGTGTACGTAGAGTTCAGGTGGTACTCCCTTCAAATATTTATATGTCCATGAAAAAACATCCTTATAGTCCATAAAATTTTTGAATGTTGTTGCTTTCAGGACTGGATCCCAGTCGTCTCCACATTTGATCATCTTCTCTTCACCTTTTTCTCCCAAGTTGACCTGAATCATTCTTGGACCTTCATATTTGATTGACTCAGGTTCATTCGCTGCCTTTAGTGCAGCAATGGGGTGTGCCATTTTATCTTCTATGATTGCCTCCCCCATCGTAAATTCTACAAAATTCTTGGGAAATGTCCACTTTTCCCTTTCCTTGTCCTTATTTTTTTTTGTATGTATTTTGTTGTTGGTTTATTTTTCTAGTTCCTGCATCTCATCCTCTTGAATCTCTTTTCCCGCATCTATGCAAAGGTATTGTGGAGGGAAGATCTCATAATCTTCCAACTTACAGTGTAGTAAAACTTTATCCTGGTCATACTCATTTTTGTGCAGTCGTCAAGGTGCAACACTCCCTCCTCATCTGGTTCATATCTCGTTTCACCATATGATGAAGAGGATCTTGAATCATCTAAAGTAGCTATGTCATAAATTACTAGTTTATTCTTTAGATTGATTATATACTTGTACTACCCCTGATTGAAAGGTAATCGTTCTTTCTCCCAATTGTGGTTGACTTTTACTATTCTCAACCATCCTCGTCCTAGAAGTGCATCATATGCAGGTTTTTTCATAGAAATAACAACAAAATCCAAGATGAAGTCCTGCTCTACTATGCGTACCTTATGATTCATCAAAACACCTATTATTTCAATGCCATATTGATCAACACCATATAGTTTGAAATTTGGATATCGTAAGGCGGGTTGCCCCAAAATCTGCCATGTCTTCTCTGGAATCACGTTCACACTAGATCCTCCATCTACAATCACCTGATTTAGCCTATGGTTCAAAACCTCCATTTGAACAATAGCTAGCCTTCACCCAACTTCAATCATAAGGATTGTTGGATTGATAAATTATTCTTGCTTGATAGTTGCTACCTGTCGAGTTTCATCCTTCTTCTTGTTGACTTACCTGATCGTAGCATACAACTCTAGTATTACACTAAAAAAGTTGGTGACCTTCATCTCCACCTTCGTGTTTAGTACCTCTATTACCAAGCATTCTATTGATGCCTTCTTAATGATCTCTAGTCTCTTTAACACCTTCTCCAGAACTAGATGTCCCTGTTTCTCCTTTGCTAGTTCTATTTCAATTAATTTTTGGGCTTCTTGCCATCGTTCCTTTTCCTTTGTAGGGTTAGGATATTTTTCTATTTTCTTGGTTTGTGCTCTTGTTACAACCAAGACTTCTTTATCAACTTGTGTTACTTCACCAATACCGATGACATTAATATTATGGGTTCCACTGGTACTTGCTTTTTTTAGGAAATTAGTCTCCTTGTGGTTTCAAGGACCACACCATTTACACATTTGAGTGGATTTGTCACCATTGTTATTACCTTCATTCTGGGTTTTGGAAAAACTTTTTGCAAAATGGCCCCATTCTTGACAATTCCGACATTGAATAATCGACCGACCATTAGAATCATATTGCAGTTGACTCTGACCTCCTTGTTTTCCTTGACTACTATTCCTGTATCCTCCACTAGTATCTCCTTGTCCATTACTTTGTGCATTTGGCTGCTATTCCTATTGTATTGCCAAAGTTTGATGTCTCTTACTTTTTAGGTTGGATGGACAGTCGATGACAGGATGTCTTGCAATTTACCATATATTGTAGTATACTTTCTTTGGATAGTTTACATTTGAATGTCCCTTTGCCTTGCAGTCTGAACATCAAATTTATTTTCGATCCTTTAAACCTTCTCCTTTTGCTTATTTTAGGATTTTATCAAATTCCCTCCGAAATGTGTGGATCATGCTTTGTACTTTGTCTTCAACTTCACTATCTGAATCTTCAGTTTGCTTTAAGTATCCGTCGATACCTACGGTCGTTTGTTTACCTTCACTTTCAAAGTTTTTATCCTTCTCCAGTATTTTTGCATACGTTGAGTATGGTACTGCCTTCATTTTCTTCTTGAACCTTGGTAGTAGCTCATCAAAAAACCATCACTTTATCATACCATCGGCAGGTGTCATCTCAAATTTGTCTGTTAGTTTTTTCAATATTCTATTGTAGCTTTTGAAATCCTCATCCGTTTTTTGTTTAGTGACATAGATTTCTATAATTATGTCACTATCATCCCTCATAGGTCAAAATTCTTCTATAAATGCATTTTTTAGGTCATACCATTGTGTAAATGCTTGCGTACTTTATCTCTTCAAGTACTAGTCTATCGCCATGCCTCATAATGTGGCTGGAAATAGTTGCAACCATTGTCTGTCCTATGTAACTCCATTTGCTCCCCAAATGGTAATTCAAGTTCCCACATGTCGTGATGGGTCCTCCTTCCCTTCATCTGATAAGGGTGGGCATTTCTGCTGTATCATCCTATTGGCAGGATTTTCCATGGTATTCTGACTTCCTGGTGTTGATAGTTGTAGTGGTTGATTCGATTATCTGTCTACTATTGGTGGTGCAAAATTATACTCAAATAGCCTTCTTCCCATCTCCAATTGGTCTCTGCTTCATGAACTCATTCATGAATATACCAAACATGGCTCCGATTTTCCTCCCCATGAACTCCCACATAGGTGCCTTGATACAAGGTTCTCTCCTTTAGTATCCTCTGGCCACCCTTCCCTCACTGGTTTTGGTATTGTCATCTAGTCTTCAATGATGGGCTCTTCCTCAGCTATTTTCTTTCCCTCATTTTCTATAGTCACCAACAATGTCTCAATGTTTGTGTTATTCTCCTCTTCAATGTTCTATACTCTCTCCACATCAAGGTTGAGACACCTTTGCGGCCTCGTGTATCCTTAAGTTTGCCAGTCATGTGCTTATTCTTACTGGTATTTGCTCTTTATTTTGTGACCTGAAACCAATCATTCACCTATTTTTCCTATCACTTATTTTTAAACTTTAGGTTTTTAATTAGGCAATGACACCAAATATAGACAGGGGTGATTGCATTCCTGGGATGAGGTGATGACAAGTCAATATCAGGCTCCAAGCAATGGGTATATAATTTTATCAGTCAATATTATAACTCTACTAGTTGATGGCTAGGTCTAGACGTTAGGAGCGAATGTTAGGGTGCTAGACATAATCACCATACACGTATAACATGGAAACAACATAACAACATTAATATTACATAGAATGATTACCATCCAAAGCTTCTACAACATCCATCGCATATGCTTACACTATTTGAAGAAGGCAGTTTAAATAGGAGGGGTTAAATTGGTTTCCCAACCAATTCCCAAACCACCCCAATCATTCCCTTAACACTTGCTTAACACAATGCTTAGACATCTAACAACTTGACGTCTTAACTAGACATCTAACAATATGTCTAGAGCCTTAACTACAACATTAACAAAGGTGACTATTTTTGTCCTTTTATGCCATATGCAATTACATTTCAGCCTTTATTTCATTGGTTGTTTTTCCTATCAAATCAAAACATTAACATACCAAAATTGCTATGTACAATTCAAAATTGATGGATGAGATGTTCCAGCTAGTCCTAGGGCTTAGAATTGTTGCCTACAGAGAGTCTCCAATTTTTACTTCTAATTGTTTAACTGGTTGAAGCAGTATGGATTTTTCTATCTTGAAATTGGTTTTATTTAATAGTCATTTCTATATAGTTGTTTTGAGGTCATGAATTTTAATTTTCCATATCTCTTGGGGATTGGTTGTCAAGACTTGCTGTTGCCAAGTATTTTTAACCAAAGTGATGAATTCTTCACAAGTTATCCAATCTAGATTATAATTGAGGGGGATTCTCCTTGGTTCCAAAATGGTTTGTCCACTATCCAATATTATGGGTTTATGATCTGATATGGAACTTTGGACTATGATGGATTAAGTAATGAAAATGAACCAATAGATCTTCTTTCACTAGGAACCTATCAAGCCTTTAAACTATGAAATGTGTTCGAAATATCTTATTGGTGCAAGTGCATTTTCCTTTTTTTAGGATAACATCTTGGAGATATTCATCAACAATAATTCTTTCTACTAATTCCTTATTTGAGACTTTTGATCTAACTCCAAAATTTTCCCAATGTTTGAGTGTCATATTCAAGTCTCCGCCAATGACTAAGTTTTTGGGCTTTTCAACGATCAACCATTGAACAAGATGTTGCCTATCTCTTTCTTCTATTCTGGATGATTTAACCCATAAAAGTTGAGAACTATTATGGTGTATCCATATGTCATTTCAAATTTAGTTGCTATGTTGTGTTTGTGCTTGTTGGTGCAAGTTAAGATTTTGGGGTCCCATGCTAGAATTAGACCCCTTGAAGATCTTGTTGCATCTACTGTGATTGTTTCTAACTATGGCATTATTTTATTCCATTCTTCTATAGCTATTTTTCTATAATTTTTTATTATTGAATACAGACTGCATGTGGATGATACTTCTGAATTAGTGATTTTAAGTAGTTTTTTTAGGGGACTACCTAATCTCCTCCCATTCCATGAGAGTAACTTCATTTTTTAGACTGCTTCTTATTCTTGGAGAAGCTCTCTAATATGTTGGCTTGTGTGTTAACTTGTATTTCCTTTTGGGCCTGTTCATTTCTTAACTATTGATTTATTTTCCTTACCTTGGCAGTAGATCATGTTGCTAGGGTTCCTCCTGGAAAGACTACTTTAGTTTATGTTTCTTCAACCTCATTTTATGTTTCTTCTTCTAGAGGATATTTTTCTTTTGTTTGAGTTTCTCCTAGGATATCCTCTAAGTTTTCTTCCATTAGAGTCTGTGGAGTGTCTTCCCATTTATCTTGGGAAGATGTGCCTTGATATGGTTTTGATGTTGTATTTGGATTATCCTCCTCTTTTGAACTAAGAACAAATAACTTGTTTGTGTTTTGATGAGTAGGATTTTGATGTGGTTGCCTTTTTCTGCTCCTTGATCTTCTTGATTTTATTTTGATTTCTTGGAAGACTTGTGTCTCATCTTTTTTCTCCTCCTATTTCACTCTAGTTGGATAGCTCTTAGAGAAATGACCATGCTCATGATAGGTAATACTTTTGAATAGGATGTGTTCATAATCAAAAGTCTAATTATGTACCCAATATAACACCTCGATTCCAATGTACTTTGGAAATCTTTTTTTTAGGTTAACCTACACACATATTTATGCACATATGGCATTTTTGGCTTTGAGGGAAAATATATGAAGGATATAATATCATTTTCTATGATCTCCATTGTGGGTTTATTCCATAGGTGGAGGAGCAAGAAAGGCAATCTTACCCATAATGATATTTCTTTGGGTTATTCCTCCCGTGGGTCAAATATTGTGGTCCAAGGAGTCATATGCAATGGGATAGAACCAAGAAACCATGGCCCTCCATGAAATATGGTGTTTCTATATTCTATAGAGGAAAAGGTTACTACAAAGTAACCTCTTCTTGCCATCATAAATTCATAAGAAGAGACTTTGGCTCCCCAGTTCATGTTGATCCATTTATGTATCATAGAGGGACTAGGCCATAAACCCATGAACTTGCATGTTAAAGCTTGAGTAGATAATATAATAATAGGGTGCTAAATGAAAGCTGATGGTATCTCAACCATAGGGGTTGCATCCTGTTTGGGCATGAAGGTGTCTTTGGAAGGACGAGCATGCATATTTGGTTGAGTTTGTAGCCTAGTTCTTGTCTTAAGAGCTTGAATCATTGAATCTATCTTCCCTTGATCAAATGGAGGAGATGTGAAAACAAAGAAAAAGAGCCATTACTTGGAGTAAATAAGGAAGCGATAAACATTAGGGATTTCATAAATCATCTTGGGACTAAGCACGGTATCCATTGCTCCAAACCAAGGGTAAAATAGTAGAATCAGAAAATCAATCCAAAAAACCAATTGTTCCAACTTCATTTTTTGAATTCAAAACCCTAAGTTCATAGAAATCCTCATTCACAATTTTTTTCAAGTTATCAGTAATCTTGTAAATCAACCTACCTGATTTGTGGTAGAGGAAAATCTAGAACTAGATGGAATTGTAGCTCAGAAAGCCCTAAATTTATGGGAAGGATCTCGATGCTTGATCCACACCCATACCAAGACCCACATCCACTCACCAAAGGGGAAACAATGACCTAAAAGAAACAAGAAATCTGATATTTTAGAGTCTAAGTCCCTATGTTTCCCACATCCTAATCACTAATTGCTAAGGAAATCAAAGAAAGAGTAGCCTTAGTTGTGCATAAATGGCTATGTTGTTTTCTTAAGAAGACAAAAGAACTTGAAGTACTAAAAAGGAAGCATAAATCAAAGAAAGGATATTACATTCAATTGAAGTGCAATTATTGTAATAGAATTGGTCATGAAAAAGCTAATTGTTGGAATCTTTATCCATGTAAATATTGTGGAAGAAAATCTCATTCTCTAGCATTTTTTTGGTACAAAGAAAAATATTGTGGAAGATTTGAAAGGATGCTATTATTTATATTAGACAACCTTTTTCAAAAAAACTTATTTCTAAAGAAACTTCTAACAATAGAACAAAGTGTTGTATTTCTGAAATGTAGGACAACATTAAAGGTAAAACATTTTATGATAAAATATTTAGAAAACAAGGAAAAGGAAAATGGATAAAATATGGTCCAAAATTATCTTACAGAGTAATAAGAAATAAATCATATATATCATAGATCACAAAAGAAGCTCAAGAAGTTTGTGATCTAGATCATGAAGATACAACGACTAAGAATCTAAAGAATGAAGATGAAGGATCCAAGGAAGAGGATGAACTCAAGATTCAATATGATGAAGAATATTCTAAAGAAACAGAGGTTCATGAAAAGTGCAAGGTCACTTGAATATTGAATACAAAGATGAAGACCAAGATTGAAGACTAAATTCTTTAATAACCAAATAATGTAATATAGGGGGTGTTGAGGAATATTAGATTATTTGGTACATTCTAATGTACCCCCATGGTACCTTCATGGTACAATTATAAATATGTAATAAATTAGAGTTGAGTATACAGTTTAGAAGTGTGATTTATATTTCCCCTTTTATGTAAATGTCACTATGCAAGAAATGCACATGTATTATGTAAGTTAGAGTGCAAGTGTAGAATGAGAGAATGTGCATAAGTGTCATGCATCTAAGTATAAAAATATGTAATGTGAGAATATGCACATGTGTCTTAGATTAAGAGTGCATGTAGAAGTGTAAGAGTCATGTAGCTGTGTGTAAGTATCCATGCAAGAAGAAAGTGAAGATTTTAGTATGCAAGTGGCAAGATGATAAGCCAAAGTTCATGAGACTTGTCATATGGAGAGCAATAGACAAGTACTTTAAGAATCACATTACTATGACTATATTATGGATACAATACTCCATAAGAACATACAATTGAAAGTTAATTCAATATCAGATTATAAAGTTGTAACAAGAAGGAAAGGAATAAAGCTTGTATACAAAGTTGAGCAATTAATATTGTATTTTTTTTCATGCATAGTTCATGAATGACTTAGACCATTTATATTCATATTTTATTATTTAAATGAATGCTATTTTTAGCATTATATAGGCCTTGATATACATATTAATTTTCTTATATATTATTCTACTCAATATATGGTTATTTTGACCTTTATTATTGTGGATATTTTATATTGGGACCTGTGATATTTTGTAGTAGTAAGGATTGAAAAGCCAACAATGTATGCATTCAAAAGAAAAAGATTATTATTTTTTCAAACCTTAATAGTAGATACAATTTCATCAATATTGATTTGGCTAAGAGGTTACATGTTCAAGCGAGGAGTGTTAAGGACATACAACTTAAGGGTGAGAATGTTTAGAATTTTGAAGATAATTATAGATAAATATATATTTACTTTCAAATTTTTATGGTATCTCTATGGATATTGTCGATATTGTTCTTGGTTATCCTTGGTTGGACTTATTAAGTATTGTTAACATTAATGTATAAAAATAGTTCATGAAGTTGTGGTACAAGAAAAAGAAGATAACACTACAAGATATTTCTTATCTTAAGGAGCAAGGATCCTAGGAAAACCAAGAAGAAGTTACAAAGGAATAAATTGTAGAACCAATAGAAAAATCAGAAACAAAGTTGAAGGAAGAGACAATGATAGGATCCAAGGAGGAACACAAAGTTGAAGTGTCAAAAGCAAATTCCAAGGAAGAAGTATAACCAAAGTCTAAGGAAGAACCGTTAGAAGAGCACTAGGATGAACATAAATATGGGTACAAGAGAGGAGCATAAGGAAGTATTTCAAATAGAGGAACACAAATTTGAAGTGTCAGAGGAAGAAAAACATCAATATAAGGTTGTAGCATAATGCCACCCACACCACCATAAGTGACAAAAATCATGGAGGCATGACATAGGGTATCAATACTATTATGGACCTAGATGGAATTAGAAAGGCATAAAGTATAGCAATACATAGCAAAAATAGAAGAAATATGGTCATAAGAGTAGCAAAATATTAGCATGGAATAGAAGGAGCAATTGTTATGCATACAAGAGTGGTGCAATGACAACATGGAACCATAGGAGTGGTCATTCTAGATATCAAAGTGGATTAGTAGAAACATGGAGATAAAGAAGCACTAATTGATATCACAATGGCACAATAGAAGCATGTAATCACAGGAAATCATCACCAATTAAGATTTTACTTGTATGCATAGATGATCAAGATTGGTAACAATTGTCAACAATGTTTAGAATATCATATTTGGTTTCTTCTTCTGTTTTAAGGATGAAATATTTTTTACAGGGGTGGAATGCTTTGGTATCTAGGGATAGGTGTATTGGGATATAATGTTATGTTGTATATGGATCTTATGGATGGTATGCAACACACATAACCCCAAGTTTATCATATTGAAAGAATATATTATTATAATAAATCAAATAATGGTTTATGATTAAGCTAGTGTTAGGTTTATACCCTCCCCAAAGCAGCATTACATGATGGGTATATAAAGAAAGAATATTATCATTATAGTGAATCATCAATTGTATCATGTATTGCTTGTAATTTTTTTTCCATGAAGTGGCTTATGAGACTTGTCCCTCTCTAAGTAGCACTCCTATATTGTAAAATCTTATAGTTTTATATCTTTCTTAAGGAGTATTATTGGTGTTTCTCTACCTTAATGGTATTATCTATTTGTATCTCATTGTGTGGATTATTGCATTATGAAATTTTTTTGGGGTTGAATTATTTAATATTTTAGTATAATATGGAATTTGGATGGTATATGTTTTTAATAATAAAGTTTTATAAAATAAGACTTTTGCATTACCATTGTATTGTCATGTTATTGCTTGTAAACTATAAATCATAATTGTTGTGAAAATTACCTTATGCTAAAGGTCAATTTTGGAGTGTATGCATGTACCCTAGCATGAAAAGAAGAGGATATTATTAAGACAATCAACTTGATAATTTAAAGTTATTATTACTTTTTTAAATGATTATATTAAAACTTTGGATTGTTTTAGTAGTTATGGAGGCTTGGAAAATCCAAATTCATTAATAAGAATTACTTGCAACAATTGCCAACCAACACATTATTTACCCACTTTTAAGTTAACTTTAGAAGTCAATATAAAATGAAATATTACAACCTGACTAATTATGCTTTCTTTCATAATAATGGATCCACGTAGGAGTGATGGACAAAGTGATATAATTATTTCCTTAACTCTCATGCAACAAAGGTAGGCATGGATAAAAGAAAAACAAAAAATGGGGAACAAAGGAAAAAGATGAACATGATAGAGGATTTTAGGATGAAAAATGAAAACCTACAACTAGAAAGCTAAAGAGAAAGGTAATTTTTTAGAAGTTAAAATATAGTAAGCTTGTAATAATATAAATGTAATTAAAATTATTCAACAATCTTGTTCTTGACCAAGTCTCTCTCTAGTGTGTGAATGAGTTGGGTTAGGTGGTTTATGTTTTGTCATTAGAACCTAATAATATATGGATGCATGGAAAAATCATGTCTTTGACACAATATTATATTTGTATGCCAACTCAAGGTGTCTTGTGCATTTACAATTGTAACATTTTACATTTTAGTTTTAATCATGGGGTCAGGTTGAAGGGTCGCAAAATTTCTAAATTTTGCCATGGCATGAAGTAGTTGCTTCTCCATGCTATCCATTGTAGGAGAGAATATGGAGGTGGCCTCCTATTGGTTAATGAAAGTCTTATTATTCCAAAGCAAGTGGGTCTTCTTCAAGGTTGAATGGGAAAATTATGCCAGAGCAAGTTGGGCTTGTCTAAGGTTGAAAATAGGTGTGATCCATACATGCCAACTTGACCTATAAGGATTTTAGGAGCTTAAATGTAAGTTCACACATTTTTACATGTGTCTATGTTATAGTTCAATTTTATTCATATGTCTAAGTTTTTAAAATTGAGATATGGTAAACAAAAGCATTATAAAGTTTTATTTTTGGAATGCTTGTGGGGCTTGTAGGTAGAAAAATTAATATGTTGACATAAACAATGAATAAGTAATGTCATTTTGTGTTATTTTATATTTTGTATGCAAAGTGTTTGAAAAATACATACATATAATTAATAAAGTCAAAAAGTGAGTTATGAAATATAAATGTAATTCAAATGCATGTCAAATGTAATTTAATAAAATGATCAAGTTCCAAGTAGATAATTAGTGGAGGGTGCAACTACCTCCTTAGTTGTATAAAGAAGACCCCTCCCTCATTCATTTGAGGGTTGGTATTGTATGTTGGCACTGCATATGGTAGTAGAAGTTGGGTGAAGTCAGACATGAGATACCAAGCCATATGACTATTATTCTAGGTCATTTGAACTACTATGAAATACCATTTAATTTTTGGACCAAACCATTTGATATATGTTGTATGCACAATATCCATTGTAATTGTAATTTATTTGTATTATATATTTTGTTTATTTAAGTGGTAATAGGATTATGTTGTGGTGTGTTGTATTCCATTTCTAAATTCTAGAGTAATTGCATATTTGAAGTTGGGTAAATCTTGGTGACATGGAGTTGCAATGAGCAAACCACTTGGGAGGGTGCACAATGGAAAAAATGGAATGATTTCTATGTGGTCGAAAAATGTATTTTCCCTTTGGAGGATGGGAAATTGGAGGTTGCAATAGATGAAGACACACACTTGTTTGTTTATGTTGATGAAAAATAGACATAAATCATACATGCAAGTGGATGTGCAACTAGACAAAAATGGAGGAGACACACAAGGGTTTGTACATAGAGAGTTGTATGACGATAGTGAGTTACATGTAAAAAAAGGAGAGTTGCATGTTGGTGGTAATGAGTTGCATGTCAAATATGGAGATTTTTATGATGGCATTAGAGAGTTGCATGTCAACAATGGAGAGTGGCATGTCAGCAATGGAGAGTTGCATGTCAATGATAGAGAGTTGTGTGATGACAACATATATTCACACGATGATAATAGCACTAGAGCAATTGTAAGTTGGTGTATTTGATGGGGAGAAATAAGAGAGTCTAACATAATTGAAAATGTAATATGACATGTATGACAATGCACAAAATGGGAGTTTGACACTAGAGCAACTATAAGTTAGTGTGCTCTATGGTGATAGGGATGAGACTTTGAGATCAAAATTATTATAGATTACCCATTTTATGGTACATAGGATGGGAAACCAACATAATAGCAATTACAATGGGTGTGTCTAATGATGTGCATAAATAATGCCAGACACTCATACAACCACTACCAACATCAAATCAAATTGTTATAGAAAATACCAATCTTGGTATATCGAGTGTCCAATATTCCATGGTGGGAAAATAAAAGACCTAGTTAGGCATTAAAAAACTACCTCATCATGTGGAAATAAAATGGAAAAAATAATAACATATATTAGAGAAATTTATTCCCTATGATATTTTGTGGTATTGCAATGGACTGGTAAATGATATTTCCAAAGGACAAGTACAAGATTTGGGATAAGTTGTGTGAAGAATTCATGAAGGAATTTTAGTTGTTCAACAATGATGATGAGGTCTTTGTTGAAGTTTATAGAATACAATAGAGTAAAAAAGACTTTATTCATTTGTACAATACAAGGTTGAGTGGGTTGTTTACCCATCTAGAGTAAGATCCATTAGATGCATTATAGAAGAGATGGTTCATGGAGGGACTTCTTCCTATGTACAAGAAGAATATTAGGGTGATCCCTCTGACATCATATCAAGAGGCCTTAGACTAGGCCTTAAAAATAAAAAATAATGCAAATAAATTATTAAAATATTAGGGTCATTTTAATCCAAACAAAAGTGACCATGAAAATGAAAGTAATTAGTGCTAAGAGTGACTTCGATAATGAGAATGATAATTTTAAGAATGAGAGTATTTCATCATCCAAGAGTTAGGATCAAGAATTCAGTGACTTTGAAGAGAAGAACAATGAATTTGAGGATGGGTGTGATTTAGAGAGTGCATGATCATTATTTAAGATATATGTAGTTGATGTAGGAGCATCCATCGGTGTAAGAGTGATCTTGCATCACCAAAAATTGTATTTGTTTTATTTTGTTCTAAATTTTGTTTATTTGTTTATAGGATGGAGACATAGACCCAACACCGAAAGAATCGTCCCAATATCCTGAGTGGTTTGGGAGATATGTAAATTTTAAGGTCTTCTACCCTGTAAAACTAGTAAACTAGTAAACTAGTAAACTAGTAAAGCTAGTAAAACTTGGAGGTCAATTTTGAAGGCCTTAGAGGCCCTTTTAAGGGCTGAAATATGGCGGTATTATGTGTAAACATAATTTTTGGTAATAAAACCCTTTGTGATATTTCCAAAAACATGTGCCAATAGTCATTTCGAGCAACGAGCGATGAGTTATGGCCTTTTTAAGTTTTCCCCCAAAATTTAAATTTAAAATAGATGGTTCTAGGTGGGAAAAAATGGAAAAAGGGTATTTGAGGGGGAATTTTGAATTTGTATGGCATTGGTCTCTATAAGCTCTATTTCGAGAACAGGAATACAAGAAAAACCTTGGGTTCATTTGCATTTTCTCTACTTTCTTTGCTTTCTATGGATTGTAAGTGTATTGTTTTAATACAACTCTACTTCAGTAGCACAAA
This sequence comes from Wollemia nobilis, assembly GCA_028583015.1. Lineage (NCBI taxonomy): Eukaryota > Viridiplantae > Streptophyta > Pinopsida > Araucariales > Araucariaceae > Wollemia > Wollemia nobilis. Next base: position 1,722,386 of record JAQPPZ010002954.1, read on the forward strand.
GGGAGATTGCAACAATAGGGCTGCCACTGGTGATGTGGTTTGTGATAACTACCAAATAACTATAATATATCAAATTAAGTGTGATATTGAGGGCATACTTATTGTGCAAATTTGGCAATGACATTTGTAGGGACACTTAACATGTGAATGTCAAAGTGTTATGAATCAAGATGAACCAATGATGTAGAGATTTTAAAACACTAAAGAAGAGTCATAAAGCTAGCTAGGAAGCAGAAGAGGTGAAATTGATAAATCTAATTGCAATTGAGGAGGTGACCTTGATCACAATTGAAGAAGCAAATATTGATAAAATAGTTGAAGCTTTGTAGGAAGAGGAAGTTGCATAAGTGGCTAACACAAAAGGTGAAGTAATGCAAATGGAGTGAATCTAGGCAATGAAGCTAGGGCAATCTGGCCATCTAGACTTGGGGTGTCTAGACCTATGCATATCTTATAAATACTTAGACCATCTAATTTTGGATCTTGTCTATCTAACAAGGACAAAAAATATCCACATGGTCTTTGGATATTTTTCCCAATGGGAGGGTCATCTAGACTCTTTATAGGCTATCTAAGGAGGCCTTATAAGCCTTAGGCTGCCTCCAATCCATTATATGATCACCCAAGCCATTCAAAGACAAATAACAACTATCTGGTAATCATACAAGGTTGTCTATAGCCCAATTTTGAGAGGAAGATGCTATTAAGCTATTTGGAGAACATACAAAGCCATCCAAGGAAGAGGATGAGCCATCTAGAGTTTTGGATGAAGACAAGGCATTAAGAGAACAAATGAGGTCATCTAAAGAAAGATATGAATAGGGTGGAATTTATGATGATGTAAGAGGACAAGGGATAAAGCCATATGGATGACTAGGTAAGCCATTTGGTCCCCTAAGCCATTGGGACTAATGACATACTAGGTCACCTAGCTACCTGGGATATTTGGGTAAAAGTGTTGGTGTAGTTTAGGACAAGGTACATACACTTCTCTAATAGGCCCTCCATAAGCAAGGATAAATAAAGAATCAAGGCCACATAGAATTAAAATGATACGTGGAAGGAAACAATACATGTAAATCCATTACTAATGTTGAAGTGGTAGTTAAGGGAGTTAAGGGACACTTGTCACATGTAAGCCAAGTGCCCTTATATATCCTTCAACTTATAAAAAGAGATGAAAATATATCACCTGCTCATTATTATGGATGAAGACAAAGTGTAGCAAGGAGTCATTGAAAGTAAGTACATTAATTAGATGAACCTAAACCAACCAAGGTATATCCTAGGCCATGCATTGGGATGTCCAGTAGGTGAATAAATCACATTTCACCATGTAGAATTCAAAGGCAATGGATGATAAGGGAGAAGTAGATGCAAAGGATAGAATTACATCAAAATATTGGAGCTACAACATACTAGGACAAAAGTAAAAACAAGGGTTTTGATAAAAATCCTTGTTTGGTAACCCAAAAAAAACAATTGTGTATTTTGGTGAGACATTTACAATAGAGAAATATAGCTACAAAGGAGGAAGCTACAATTCCAAACATTGTTGATAAAACTAGTTGGGGTTTTAGAGGAATTTGTGTGTCAAAAGTGGTGGAAGTGTGAAGAAAGGAATAAAGGGATGCACAACAATAAGGAGGATGTGTTTTACAAAGGAGAAACTTGCATAAGATGATTTGGGACATCTAAGGGTTGTCCGAATCTTGAGCAATGCCATATAGACCATAAGAACTGTTATTTAGAGTGAGGAGAAGACTATTAGGACAAAGTGACATAAAGTTTGAGGAAAAGAGGAATTTTTTTTGAATGAGTATATTATATGGACCATATAGAGGGTTGTATGATGATATGGAGTGAGGATAAGACTATTAGGATAGAGTGACATAAATTTTGAGGCAAGGAGGAGTTTGTCTAATTGTAAGAGCACATTATATGGACCATATAGAGGGTTGTCTAACGAGAGAAGTAGTTTTTACAAAAGTTTGTGTAGGCCATATAAGTGAAAGAGCATACCATATGTGTAGTCTAATTGTAGAGGAGTCATATTGCATAGATCAAGGCCATTCAAAAGTAGACCATCTAGAGTTGGGTTGTCTAAGTCAAGGCCATTCAAATTTGGGTCATTTGGAATTGAAGTCTAACATAATAAGTGGTTTGTTTGACCTGAAAAGTTGATTGTTTGACCTAGGAGGGTCATCTAATACCAAGGGATGTCCATCAAAGGATAAGGAAGGGCTATCTAAGGCCAAGAAAAATTCATGGATCTAGAGAAGTCGTTCTGATTTTAGGGAAATTTGTTTGAGGGGGTCAATTGAAGGCTACCAAAATGCCAAATTGGGTCATGTGAAGGGAACTATCCCTTGAACCCACAAGGGGTGCTACCCCTTGAATCTACAAGGGGGATCTCAGCCCCTTGACTCCAAACAAATATGACAATAAGCATTGCTCATCATGTTGGTAATATGGTCGATTGTAAGAAGTGAAGTGAGCAACCGATAAATAAGTTTTTTGGTAGCATTTGAAGTAATGCTAGTTGTAGAAGATGTTTGGAACATAAAAAAGGTGCATGGAAAGAGATTCCAATACAATGTTCAATGCTTCTATCCCTAGTGTTAAGATTATGTATCATTGAGGATGTTAATGAGTCTAAATGGAATAAATATAGGTAGGCAAATTGACATATTTGCATAAAAAATGGATAAGATTTATCACTTTGTAGTTCACACGCAAAGTGTTTGACAAAATATGTATCTATAATTAATAAAATCATAAAGTGAGTCATGAAATATAATTTTAGGTCAAATGCATATCAAATATAATTTAAGTAAATGATGATGTGTTGGGTAGGTAGTTAGTTTGAGGATGTAACTACCTCCTATGTTGTATAAATAAGACCCCTCTCTAAATAATTCAAGATAAGGTAGGGAAGGTTGGTATTATACATTGGCATTGCATGTAATAGTAGAAGTTGGATGAAATTAGATGTGATACACAAAACCATTTGAATATTGTACCAGGCCTTCTAAATTTTTGTGCAGGGTTGTCTAACTGCTAAACCAAGACATATAATATATGTTGTGTGTATGATATATCAATTGTAATTATAATTTATTTCAATTGTATATCTTGTTTACTAAAGTGTTAATGGAATTGTGTTGTAGTATGTAGTATTACATTTCTATAGGGCTTGGAGAGAGATAGGGCGATAAAGCCTTGTCCTCGATTGTGATTTCCTAAGATGATTGTAGCTACTAGAGGTATAAATAATTCTTGCTATATTTATTGAAATGATCCATCCATGTTAGTCCAATAAATGTCTTTATATGTTCATTATCTAGAATGCGACTAAAATTTGTAAGGATGTATGCTAAATAAATTTTAGATATGTAGTTGTAAGACCTACTCTATCAAAAGCTTATTGTCTATATGTTCAAGTATGAAGTATATGCATACAAGGTTCTCCAATGGTTATATTATGAATTAGAACGGATCTTAAGTTCATATAATCTATTGAACAAAAATAAAAAGTATGGTTTTTATGTCTTGATATATGAACTAAAATTATAGTTATGTATATCTTAACTTACAAGTAAATTCCATTAATGAATAAATGAATCTAAAATTACTTTGTTTTTAAAATGTATACATTAAATGTAGTTGGTTGTAGAAAATAAAGCTTATGTTACTCCTTTTGGAACTTTGTAACTTAACCTAAAATGAATTAATGAATGAGAAATGTGAGCCTTGCATCAGACATACATAGTTATATTAATAAAATTCAATAGTTTTATTATATTATAATAGGAATATTATCAAAATGGTTATATGTAGTCTTGATAGAAAAGTTCTTGTATCTACAAGGAACAAAATTGCAATATTGTTGTTGGAACTTAAATGGAAATTATTTTATAGTTTATATTTTAGTTAATCTTGATTATTCAATCTAAAGCATTAATTAACAATATTTTATTTTAATTGAAACATGGCATAAATCCTTTATTATGTGATAAAAATATATTTTAGGCCTAATACAACAACCTTCCCTGAGACATGCTTCATCCAAGGACTTCTTGCTAATTGCACTTTGAATGTATAAAAATTCAATTTTAAAATATTCACACATGGTCATTATTATCTCTTTTGGAAAACTTTCTTTTTGCATGAATTTGAAGCTACTCCTATCAAAATATAAAGGAGCAAAAATGACTAAGGTAAATTTTAGAATTCCTTCCATTTTCAAACTTCTAAACCTTGATAATGTTTAAAGATAATATTTAGAGGTTTGGTTGTGTTTTGTACCCAAGTTTCAAACTTAAGTAACTTCCAAATGATCTTTCCACTTCTTGACTTTGTTTTTTGGTATTTAGTCTTTGGACATTAGAACTCTAGAGTTTGGAGTGTGTTGATGTGCTAATAGTCCCTTTATAGCTTAGATTTTGGACATAAATTCTACTTTTTAAAGATGTGAACACATGTAATTAATCAAAATCCAATGCTAGATAATAAAATTTAGTCAAGGTGAAGTTTGGATTCCTTTTATCTTTTCTCTTTTAGACTTTAGACATAAAAAATATTACCTTACAAATGTATAAATTTGATAAATCTCTAGAATGATGTAGGGTGTGGTATCACATAATACTAGTGTTGTTGCCACACAAGTTGGCACAACACCAAGGTTTTTGAGGCTAGCACTAAGTCTATAAGTGATGTCTAGTCTATTGGTACTTATGCCAATGCTAGATATGATGTTGAGGCTAGGAACTAATTCTAGTACTAATGTTGAAGATGATGATGGTACTAGTAGTTGATGTTCATGCTAAAAGTGGAGTTGGCATTATAAAAATGTTCATCAAAGTGCCAAATATGAGGTGGGTGTCATGAACAGATGTGACATCATAGGTGGTCATGGTGCTATACCATAGGTTGGGAAGTCATGTTGGGTGCTAAAACCTATAGGTTGACATCATTCGAGAACCTAGCCCATAATGACATAAAGCAAATCTAACTTGCTTGCATCAATTTTATACCCAAGTCTTGGATTTGGATGTTGACTAAATGAACTTGGCACTTTGATATTTATTTCTATATCTTTGATGCTTTGACCTTCATACTTTGGTTTCAAAAAGGTCATATTATTTTATTAAAGAGAACATTTCTCATAAATATATTCAATTTTAATAAAGTTGTGCAATTGTCAAATTGAATGGAAAATTTATTCCAAGATCAAAGTTTTTCTTATAATTATACAATAAAACTGGTTGATATTGTCTTATTCAATGAATTTAGGAGAGTATTAATAGTATAAGAATAAAAGGAAATAAATGTCAAAAAATATCTCAATTATTTTATACAAAAATATATTGTATTTATGATCAATTCTTATTTGATTTTCTTGGTGTGTGTTGATTATTTTGATTAGATAAAATATTATATAAGTTAAGGAATAGAACTTAGACAAGGCAATGTTCGAATTTATTTATACCATAAAAATTTAAACTTTTCGACTTCAAACCTTTGGTCTTCAGACCTTAACAATGTTAGAATGATATTAGTAGTTTGGGCTGAATTTTTTTGCCTAAGTTCAAAACTTGGGTAATATTTGTACTTGATGTGTGTTCACCTTTTTTCCATGCATGTAATAAAGTATACCTAGAATTAAGCCTTAGAAGTTAGTTACTTTTTATAATATTACTTTACCTGGATACCAAATAAGATTGTTTATTAAGGAAACCTAAGAAGTTAGCTTTCAATAAATTCAACTTTGTTGCCTAAGTGGTTTTAATTCAATAGTACCCACCAAATGAATTTACACTTATTTAACTTTGACTTGACCATTTGAACTTTCTCTAAGTTGATATTGGATTTTTTTTAACAAAATTTTCAATAGATGAATCTAGTTTCAATTGAATAAGTTTTCTATTGATAGGTTTGGATTCATCCAAACAAACTTTAGTAATTTTGGTTGTATTTGGTGACTAGGTTTTGGATGTTGTAATGTTTGAAGGGACCTTATTTGGAAGTATTATTTAGCCTAATCTAAACAAACCTTTCTATATTATAATTTTTGCCCCCACCAAGCAAACCTTCCCATTAGGGAACTTTAGCCTTGTTTGAAAAATCTACCCCATGGATGACTCATATATGCAATGAGTTAGATCATTATATGTGTAAGAGAATTATAGAAGAATTTTACATAGCAATTAGCTCTATATTACAATACAATAAATTGTGGAACTTCAGGTCGTCCAAAATTCAAATATTAACATGTTGAAAGTGTAGTTGTCGAATGTTCTCTTTCATAAATAAAATTTTGTAACTAGTTTTTAGCCATCCTTATTGATTGCTGCACATGTAATTACTTAGTATCCTTGAGGACATGATCTTGAAAATCTTGCTAAACTATTTAATGTATTCATTTTTTATGGAATTTTGAAGTTGATTTTTGTTGCCCAAAGAAGGGACATCACATAGTGGAATCGACAACAATACAAATAATTAGTACATGATGTTTGTGGTGTGCAAGACAAATATATACTTTGTTCCTATGCATTGAAAGAAGTAGCAAAATAAAATATTGAGAGCTATAATGACAACAAGGATATATAGAAGAAAAATAGAAAGAGATAAGTGAAGCAATACATAGAGGAAGAATTCTACGATGTTTTTAAGCTATATACAAATATACAACAATTAAAAAAAATTGAGAGTTGAAACATTTCAAATCTCTACTATTCAAAAAAATTTCAATAACAACCATATAACTATCCAGTTGCCTCTTTTTGAAGTTAGTATCAATATGTAATATGTAAAGTGTCAATATTGGATGGTTTTAGTTGTGTCCCTAGCACTTGGCATTGGAAAGATGCCTTTTGTGCATATTGGTGTCTAGTGTAACACATAGTGTTAACACCATAGGTATCTTTATTTGTGTACATGGGCATCGTAGCTTTTGGTTCTAAGGAAAGGTTGGTATCATAGAATTCATGATTCCATAAATAGTGTTGGCACCATGAATGAGTCTAACATCACATTTGTTTATGGTATTAGCCTATCTAGTCATGAGCCTAAATGGGCACTAAGACCTGCATGTCAAAATTGTTATGACATTACTATTCCTGAGGACTTTGCTTACATCATTCACCCCCTTGCAAAGTGATGGTTCTCATCATGTTAGATTTCAACTATAGAAACAAATACTTGAGTTGCTCAAGAGTGTACTGCTAGGCTTATGCTTTAAACCAACCACTCTTAATAAACCCTAAAATTTTGTGTTTCCCTCAACAAGTACACTTGTTGATAAGATCAATTAGTTGATCTATTGCACTAGGTAATTTTTGAGTACAATCCAAGTTTGTAGGATGTTGTATTAGCATAGGCTCTAGTAGAAGAGGATGATACAACTTGAGTTTCACATGGAATTCTAAATTCATTCCCAAGTAAGAATAAAATCAAGAATGAAAGCATTTTCACCTTCCATATGTTGATAGGAACCATAACCTAGAAGTATGATATTTTGACATAAGCCAAAGAAGAATTCTTTCTTCAAGTGGAGTCAAACACAATGACCAACTTGGAAGGTATGTAAAGTATAGTGTTGAATATTGTGCTCCTTACCCAAATATTTCTTATTTCTATTTTTGTATGTATTTCATGTGATATAATTTTTCTACCCTTTGAACTTCATTAACCTATGTTGGCATCATGGTGCTAGTGGGGATGAGAAAGCTGAAAAATATATGTGTGATTGGCTAAAATCCAAAATATGCCTAGAATGGGTTATTACCTATTAAACTATACATATTTCTATTATAGAAATGTTGAAAATATAGGATGCTAGTATTCCATGTATGAGGGTGATTATTGTTAGCTTTTGATGAATGAGCACCGGGATATAACAATCACAAGATGTTGAATAATATGAAAGAAAGTAAATATGCTAGATGGCTAAAATATGCTATAAATAGAAATCATATAAAAGGATATAATGTAGCTATGGAGGAAATGAACACTCCATTAATAAAGCTACTGAACTACATTGCACCCATCACCAATGGTTAAGTACATAAAATTTTACTATCCCCTAAGCTACATTATCTGACTATGTTCCCTGACTCTATGTCTATCTAAAAGTGAGACCTTTCTTATATAGGAACACAAGTTTCTTGGCCAACACTCTACCTAGCTGTGCAAGGGACAACTTGCACATATACAACTTGCACATTGACACTTGTGCATTTATTACATTACACGAAGTAACTAGATAATTTGTCCATAAAGTAATCTAAGTATGTACCTTGGAAGATACATTTACATAACCCAAATGATGGAATAGAATCTATTTCTAACACCCCCCTATATTACATTATTTGGGTATTGAAGACTTTTAGTCTTCAATATGGATCTTCTTCTTTGGCTTGTTCAAAGCAATCTTGATCTGGTTCTTTTTTCGTTGCTTCAATCTTCATGTCATGGCTTCTTGTATTTTTCCATTCTTTACTCCTTGATGTCAAGCATCTTTGGTGGACCATCATCTCATGATATTGTATGTCTTGAGTGGATCTGAATTGATCCTTCTTCCTTATTTTGTACCTTGGTAAGACCTATTTCTCCGTCCTTCATAAGTATCAACCTTGTGCTCAATGTTAGTAGATCCACATGAAATAAGTTTCTGAAGATAACAGTTTAACATTTGAAGTAATCTTCTTTCACAGTATTTATAGTACCTGTATTTAAAGTGACAGGAGAAATATGAGTGATTTATTCCATCGCAATATTTGCATGGATGGAAACTCAAACAATTCATTTTTCATGACCATATTGGTTGAAATGAGTGCACAATAGAGATTATCTAGCAGTTTTGTAGTCAATTTTAGGAATATAATGTTTTTCTATCTCCTTAATAAGGTCTTCAAACCATATGTAAACAACTGAAGCTATTCATTTTTGCATAAAGTCTTGTTGACCAGTCTTTTCTAGTTTTTATTCATTAGATTCATTGGATGAATCTTACTTTACATAGCTATTGATTTCAAAACTTATTTCATATTGTATTGGTTGTTCCTTTTCTTTGCCATTTTCATCATTGTAATCCATCAGGTTCTTAATCCATATTGGTATTTTCCTTATTAAACTTCTAAGAGCATTGCAAGTATGCTAGTAGACATTTGTATAATCTAAATTCTTATGGATAGAGTAGTCTACCTTATAGCTCCCAATTTTTAGGATATATGATCCCTAGTTGAAGTATATAAGCTTGTTTTCATAAAACCTTTATTAATCCTTAGGTTTGTAGGCTACCTTATGTCTCCATAGTAGTGAGAGTATGAATAGTCAATTTTTAGGTTTTGAAGAAATATTATATCTTCCCAACTTGATAATCTTAGATAAATTTATTATTATCAAGTTTTGTAGAATGCCTTATGACTCTCTAATGGTTTTGGATTATGATATAGTGCTTTTGTAAAAATATAGTTCAATTTTTGTTGATTTTGTACAAATTTTGTAAAGATGAAAATTCAACTTCTTAACACCTTATTACTCCTAATTGAACTAAGCACTTTTCAATTTTTAAAGAGGTTTTAATATTGGATTTCTTTTATCCCTTTTGAGAAGTTTTGAGACAAGAAAATTATAATTATCCAACCTTAGTAAAAACCCTAATAACCTCTTTTTATATCCCTTGGATTGTTTCTAATTTCCAATAAATTAATTTGATGTAGTAACCCTTGTGGCTCCCAAATTTGGAAAATTAGAAAAATAATAATATTTACAAAATGGTAAATAATTTAATCCAAGTAGAATTCCTTGTTTTTTCTAGGTTAA